>JARBWK010000008.1:122509634-122876694 GCA_030556195.1 Anolis apletophallus | reverse complement strand
TTTTTTAAAAACCCCAGGATGCAAGGGGGGTTAAGGCCAGTACTCACCTCCCCTTTTGCCTTTTTGAAGCCTGGGAAAACGTTTTGGGGTTTTTGGCATGAAACCCCCAAAATAAAAAATAAAAAGCCCCCCGGCCGATGGTAACCACTAAAGGAAAAAACAGTGGCACCAAAGGGGTAAATTTTGGGGGGGGCATAATATCCTCTGAATTATGGCCCCTGGGCAGAAAAGGGGGTTTTTCCAAAATTCGTAAATTTCCCCAAAAACCCCTTTAAAATTTTTTCCCTTACAGTTTTCCCTGCCCTCTGACTCTAAAGGAAAGTCTGTGACTAAAAATCTTTGATTCAGGCCCCAAAAAAAAACCCCAAGGGAATCCATCTTGTTTTCTCATTGCTTTCCCTTTTTCGTGCAGATCTGACATTTGCCTTGTCTGTGTCCCCCTTCTGTTTTTAGGGGAAGGGGGAAGTGACAAAAATGGGGCTCGTCCTTCCCCCAAAACCCTCTTTTCTTTCATCTCTTCACCGCACACACAAGTTCCAGCCGATTAACTATGTCTGGTGAGTATCAAGCTCAGACCTGGAGCAGAGCCCACCTTACATGACCCGATCGCGCGACCCGGCCGAAGCCAGAAGTCTATCTGGCCAGGAAAGAACTGTCGGCGGGACCAAGGAAGAGGTGCAGCTGTCTCCATCCGTAAAAGTGGGCTGTGGGGCCTGCGTGCGACGAACAGCCCGCCACTCCAGGAGAACACCATTGGAGGAAATGGCGGCTGGAGTCTGCATCAGGGAGAGGCGATCCAGGCCTGCAACGGGAGCAGTCGGCGGAGGCTGCGGCGGCTGATCGCCCTGGCGACCCGAAAGACATGATCGTCTTCCAGTTCACCAGGGCAATCACCGCTACAGCTCCGGGATGCAGGCACTCCAAAGCCGGGATGGCAGGCACTCCATGGCAGGGCGATCAGCTGGGAACGGCTGGGGCGAGAGCGGACGGAGGCCTGCAGCCTCTGATCGTCTGCTGCTCTGCTCTGCTGCAGTGGCAGCTGGGTCCACTTTGTTATCCTCTGGGCTGGGTCCATTGGAATATTCCATCTTGGGATCCTTCTCTCTTGAGGAAGTCAGCCTCTATCTTGGTTCGCACCTTGTCTTCTTTTAATTTAATTTAGAGTGGTTTTTATTGTTATTTTATAATAATAATTTTATAATAATATAATAAATAATATATTATAATGTTATATTAATTATAATTTCAATATATTGGTCTACATATACTATAATATAATGGTATATTAAACTAATAATATATGAATATTTTTGATTATATTAGTATGTTAATATTAATGACAGCGTATTATATAGTAAATATAGTAAATAAATAAATAAATAAATAAATAAATAATGTAGATTAGAATGTAGTTCAGCCTTTAGGTCTGACCCCCATAATATTTTTTGGCTCTTGTGTGGCCCCTTGAAAAAAAAATTGTCACCCCTGATCTAGTTTCTTAGTAGAGCACACAAATGTGATACTAACAACCCTAAAGAAAAACCTTGCCCCATTGGCGTTTGGAGGTTTTTTGTATAGTTGTGTCTTCCAAGAGTGTTATTGTACCTATTTTGATAAATATAAGCAGTTTTTCAATGAAATTTTTTGCAGACTGCAGGGATTTTTTAAATTGGTAGGAGTCTTAAAGCTTGCACCTTTTTATCATGTCAGAAGCAACTTGAGAACATGCTCCCAATGTACCATCTAAGACACTGCTGAACTGTAACTGCGTGTGGCCATTTGAACTTTTATTCAACCCTGGATGACCTACCTGGTGCCTACCAATTCAAGCAACTCTTCTCAAAGTGCTTGGAGCAAAAGTAAACATACTTAGAGGCAGGGTCCCAGAGACCTTGGCCGCTCAAGTCCTTTCTCCGACAGTTCTCCAACCATGTCGCTCGGCGTGGATTGTCCTTTGGTAGTCTGTGAAAACACATACAGAGTGTAACTGAGTTAGCTTGGGAGGCAGCATGCAATACTATGAGTGCCTTCTTCCCCGGCTCATCTTAGGGAGTGCAGTTCCCATCCTGTCACTGACAGCTGGGCTGCTAAGTTCCCTGCAATAACTGAAATAGATTCAATCCAGCCTGCACTCAGTTTAACATAGTCACTGAAAGGGAGGCTGGGGAAGGGCCCCAGTGGGATGAGCTCTCACCGATGGAAGGAAATGCCTCGGTTACGTGTCTCAGGTGTGTCACGGGTGCAGCAGCCAGTCGCAGAGCAGTGACGGGGCATCTGAAAGTAATGAAAAAAGCACATTTATAGTGTGCTCTGTTTTGTTATATAAATCAGTGTTTCCCAACCTTTTTTGAGCCGCGGCACACTTTTTATTTACAAAATCCTGGGGCACACCACCAACCAAAATGACACAAAATGACACTCTAACACAGTAATATAGTTAATATGTTTTTAAATGTATTTATACACTCAGTGTGAAACCTGGACCTGTTTTGATGAACACAACATAGATATCCTGGTAGGAATGGCAGAAAGACACAAACTTCCCACACAGAACTCCCATAACCAAGAGTGGTGGAGTTCAGAATGTAGATTGATTGTAGGTGAACTATAAATCCCAGTAACTACAACTCTAAAATTAAAAAAACAAATCCCACCCACCAACCTCATTAGTATTCAAACTTGGGTGTATTGGGTATTTGTGCCAAATCTGCTCAGTGAATGAAAACACATCCTGCATCTACATAAATAAAAATGTAATGTCCATTTGTGAGATTAACATAACTCAATAACCACTGGATGAATTGACACCAAATTTGGATTCTACGCCCCTTACAGACCAATGAGTGACCATCACTCATAACCTACCCCAAAAACAGCAGAAATGACCCAAAAAGTGAAATGATGATACAGCGCTTGTGTGAAAACGACAGCTCCCAGCATCCCCTAGACCAGGCCCTTTAGGGGAAGAGGGTGCTCCAAATGCACTGCTTCCAAGCTGCAAGCTTGCTGCTCCTTGGATTTCTTTGAGAGAATCCCAATCCCTACATATTTCCTATTTCTGGACTGCAACTCCCAGCAATCCTCTAGATAGATAGTTAGAGATGAATAGTAGGTAGATAGATTGATCAAGAAAACTGCTGGGATTTGTAGTCCCAGAATACGTAGAGAGAGACAGAAGAAAGAAGGGAAAGAAAAGGGAAAGAAAAAGGGAGGGGAAGGAAAGGGAGGGAAGGAAGGAGAGAAAGAAAGGAGAGAAAGAGGGAGGGAAGGTTGGCCACAGTAACGCGTGGAGGGTATAGCTAGTATCAGATACGGGGGTTGAATGAAAAGTAATGCCTCCACCTTTGTTACTTGGGTTTAGATGGGAATACTTTAATAACTCAATTGCAGAAATAATCCTTAGAATGTGCTCTTTAACTACCACTATTCACTTTTCCAAATAAAAACCAGACAATTGGATACATTTCTGCTGACGATGAACAAGTTTTCTGAAGCCGTCACGGAAGAAGTCGATATTCTATTTCCGCAAATCATCGTGCACAGATCTTCCGATAGTCAAGTAAAGCAATAATGTCACCCACACGTTCTTGTGAAATGCAGATTATGCTTGAAATTTCTCTCTGAGTGATATGACGATCGTCCTGAATCAAGCTGTCAACCTTTTGCTTGTGAAACTCGGTGGAGGTCCAACTGTTTGTTTGTCACGCAAGTCAGATGTTCCCATATCAACATCTTTAAACTTTCCCAATGATGCACAGTCCTCACATCAACACAATCACCATAAACAGTTTGCGTTCTCTGACGAATCTCCTTTGGGGTGGCACCTTCTGCTGTCAAGAATTCAATGACTGCACGTTGCTTAAATTGCATTGACCGACCGTCTGCGCAGGGTTCCATACCGCACTTTAACAACACAACCGTTCAATGCTAAGGCTTCCCGCCAAAATGGAACTGTAGAGGAGAGTCTACTGAACAAGCCAGTACCTACCGCGTACCAGTACTGCCATCTCGTATTTACATTACGATTTATAACAGTAGCAAAAATACAGTTAGGAAGTAGCAACAAAAATAATTTTATGGTTGGGGGTCACCACAACATGAGGAACCATATTAAGGGGTCGCGGCATGAGGAAGGTTGAGAAGCATTGCACTAAAGCAGGGGTCGGGAACCTTTTTGACTCAGAGAGCCTTGAAAGCAAAATATTTGGAAATTTATTTCAGTGAGAGTCATAAAATATATATAATATATTTACAAACTGAATTCAACTAAATATGAGTATATACGTACATACTATGAGAAAAGGATTCCCCCGGCAGAATGACGGGACACTTCAGACCTGGCTCTGCAAAAGGCATGCTCAGGACTCTGGGAAGGAAGAGAAGACGGAAGGAAGGGGGAAAGAAAGAAAGAGGAAATAAAGGAGGGGGGAGGAAGAAAGAAAAGAAGAACGAACTATGGAAAGGGTGAAGGGGAAGAGAAAGAAAGGAAGAGGGGGGGAAGGAAGGAAGAGGGAGAATGGAGGAAAGAAGGGGAGAGGGAGGGAAAAGGAAGGAGAGAAGGAAAGGGTGAGGGGGAGAAAGAAAGGAAGGGGAAGGAAGGAAGAGGGAGAATGGAGGAAAGAAGGGGAGAGAGGGAGGAAAAGGAAGGATAGAAGAAGGAAAGGGTGAAGGGGAGAAAGAAAGGAAGAGAGAGAATGGAGGAAAGAAGGGGAGAGAGGGAGGAAATGGAAGGAGAGAAGAAGGAAAGGGTGAAGGGGAGAAAGAAAGGAAGGGGAAGGAAGGAAGAGGGAGAATGGAGGAAAGAAGGGGAGAGAGGGAGGAAAAGGAAGGAGAGAAGGAAAGGGTGAAGGGGAGAAAGAAATGAAGGAAGAGGGAGAATGGAGGAAAGAATGGGAGAGGGAGGAAAAGGAAGAAGAGAAGGAGAAGGAAAGGGTGAAGGGAGAAAGAAAGGAAGGGAAGGAAGAGGGAGAATGGAGGAAAGAAGGGGAGAGAGGGAGGAAAAGGAAGAAGAGAAGGAGAAGGAAAGGGTGAAGGGGAGAAAGAAAGGAAGGGGAAGGAAGGAAGAGGGAGAATGGAGGAAAGAAGGGGAGAGAGGGAGGAAAAGGAAGGAGAGAAGAAGGAAAGGGTGAAGGGGGAGAAAGAAAGGAAGGGGAAGGAAGGAAGAGGGAGAATGGAGGAAAGAAGGGGGAGAGGGAGGGAAAAGGAAGGAGAGAAGAAGGAAAGGGTGAAGGGAGAGAAAGAAAGGAAAAAAGAAGAAGAGGGAGGTGGCGATGGCGGCGCGGAAGCGGCAGTCATGGCGCATTTGTGTCATTCCTCCCCGCTGCATGTTGGGAAACTGAGGCCCGGGCTGCTCTGGAGAGCCAGATGCAATCATGAAAAGAGCCACATCTGGCTCCCGGGCCATAGGTTCCCTACCCCTGCACTAAAGTAAGTCTAACTCACCGTAGTAACTAATGAGGATCATTCCTATGGGCTTTCTCCCATACAAACAATTGGACAAAGTCAACATTTTCCTTTAACCCAACAGCAACAAAAGCAACCCATTACACTAGATTCAAAGTGTCATCAATATTGGGCAACAATGACAGCACTGATTTGGAATGCACAGGGATGGAAGGAAAAGGCAGAATCATTGTGGACCGTACCAAAGGAAAAATAGCCGCCCCCCTTCTATGGATCGAATGAGCCAGTCCAAGGTTCCCAAACTGCGTAAGGGGCGGGGCTACAGGAGACCACGCCCCCTAGAGCGCCCTCGGTTTCTGCCCTTCCCCCTTCCTCTCTCCCTCCCTCCGCTGAGAGGACAAAGCCCTCATAGGCCTGAAAGGGCGCCTCAGCGCCTGCCTTGGAAAGGAGCGGAGGGGGGGAGGCCCCTCAGCGGATGCGCCCCAGAGAAGCTGTGGTTTGGGTTGGTTTGTTTTTTTTTAATTCCTCACCTCCCCACTCCCATTGCTCGGAGCACCGCCGGCGCGGCTCTTCCAGTCTGACTGGGGGGAGAAGGGAAATCGCGCTTCCTCTCGCGAGAAGTGACGGCTAGCGAGACCTAGAGGGATAGAAATGGACAGACCTGTCAAAGTTCACCGAAGCGAGCATGCGCGGTGTAGTGGTTAGAGCGTCAGGCTGCGAACTCTGAAGAACCGGGTTCGAGTCCGCGCTCAGAAGGTCGCCAAGAAGTCTGAAAATTACTCGAAGCCACAACAATAATGATAGGCTGAGGTTTCACTTCCTGGGCGGAGAAAGGCCTTTCCTGGTGTTTTTCGTTATTTGGGAGTCGTAGTTGCTGGGATTTATAGTTCACCTGCAATCAAAGAGCATTCTGAACTCCACCAATGATGGAATTGAACCACACTTGACTCCCATGACTAACAGGGGTTGGTGGGCATTGACCTTGAGTTTGGGAGTTGTAGTTCACCTACATCCAGAGAGCACCGTGGACTCAAACAATGATGGATCGACTTGGCTCAAATATGAACACAGATGGAGTTTGAGGGAAACAGACCTTGACATTTGGGAGTTGTAGTTCACCTACATCCAGAGAGCACTGTTTGAGAGCACTCAAACAATGATGGATTGCTTGATCTGGATCTGGCACAAATATTCCATATGCCCAAATATGAACACATATGGAATTTGAGGGAAATAGACCTTGGCCTTTGGGAGTTGTAGTTACTGGGATTTATAGTTCACCTGCAATCAAAGAGCATTCTGAACTACACCAATGATAGAATTTGAACCAAACGTGGCATACACGACTCCCATGAATGATTAACAGGGTTTGGTGGGCATTGATCTTGAGTTTGGGAGTTGTAGTTCACCTACATCCAGAGAGCACTGTTTGAGAGCAATGATGGATTGATTGATCTGGATCTGGCACAAATATTCCATATGCCCAAATATGAACACAGATGGAGTTTGGGGGAAATAGACCTTGACATTTGGGAGTTGTAGTTACTGGGATTTATAGTTCACCTGCAATCAAAGAGCATTCTGAACTCCACCAACGATGGAATTGAACCAAACTTGGCACACAGGACTCCCATGAATGATTAACAGGGTTTGGTGGGCATTGACCTTGAGTTTAGGAGTTGTAATTCACCTACAGAGAGCACTGTGGACTCAAACAATGATGGATCGACGGAGCTGGACCAAACTTGGCACAAATATTCCATATGCCCAAATATGAACACAGATGGAGTTTGGGGGAAATAGACCTTGACATTTGGGAGTTGTAGTTACTGGGATTTATAGTTAGGGTTGCCATTTTTTGATATGAGAAATAAGGGACATTTACGGGATTTTTCACAAAAATAAGGGACACTTCATTAAAAACTTGAAACTCAAACATTACGTAGAAATAGTTTGATTAAGAGAATAAGGCAATGATTGAAACTCAAAAGAAGCTGACTTACACCCTCTTAACAGGACATGGTATGTTTCTGCATGCTTTGTCATGCAGAAAAAACATTATTAGAAGTACCTAATTTTCTCCATCTGTATTTAGTACTTGACTTTGCTGACTTTAAAAGTGCACTGTCTAAACATTAAAATAAAATAATTTTTATAAGACAGTACATCTTCATGATTATTATGCCAATAGTTAATGGTATAGTATAGTATGGGATACACAGCATTGTATACTATTGGGATGCACAGCTAGGCCTATTTTAAGAGTAACTCTCAAGCAACCAGAAACTATCTTTATCCAACTTGATCCAACATTCCCCTTGGGTAACGGTTAATTAGTCTACTGTACTTTGAAAAAGTCCTGTATCGCCTCTTCCGTCCAACGGGGACGCAGGCTGTCCTGCGAGTTGGAATCCGTGGGCAGGCATTGCCGTGGAAACCGCAGTGCACAGCTTCCTCTGGTCAACCCCGCCCAGTCCTGTCCTGCTAGTCAAAAATAAGGGACAGGGCCTGAAAATAAGGGACACAAATTTTAGGGCCAAAATAAGGGACATATGGCAACCCTATTTATAGTTCACCTGCAATCTGAACCCTACCAACGATAGAATTGGGCCAAACTTCCCACACAGAACCCCCATGGCACACAGAAAATTCTTAAGGCCATCCAGTCCAAATCCCAGAAATATATATATACTAGCTTGGGGACCCGGCCCTGCCCGGGTTATTTGTGAAGCGCAGCAGGATGTAGAGTGGGTCATGGGGGCTCTGTGTGCCAAGTTTGGTCTTGATCCATCATTATTGGGAGTTGCAGTGGTATCATGAAATTACTGAAGGTAGTGCAAGTCCCATCATCTCTGCCCCCCCCCCAAAGTGTAGTAGGATGTAGATTGGGTCATGGGGGCTCTGTGTGCTAAGTTTGGTCTGTATTGGTGAATGGATGAGGGATGCATTCTTTTTCGGAAGTGAGTGAAGGTACTTCAAGTCCCATCATCCGTGGTCCGTCTCACAGTAAACTGCACCAGGCTGTAGAGTGGGTCATGAGGGCTCTGTGTGCCAGATTTGGTGTTGATCAGTCATTGGATTAGGTTTGTAGCAGGATTGGGAAGTGAGGGAAGGTACTGCAAGTCCCATCATCCATGTTCTGTCCCCCTCCAAACTTCAGTAGGATGTAGAGTGGGTCACTGGGGCTCTGTGTGCCAAGTGTGGACTTTCTCGGTGTTTTTTGGGGGCCGCAGTGGTCTGTGGGAACAGAGGGGTGTGAAAATACTACAAATCCCATCATCCATTGTCAGTCCTCCCCCAAACATCACCAGGACGTGAAGGCAGTCATGGGGGTTATGTGTGCCAAGTTTGGTCTCGATCAGTGATTGGATGAGGGTTGCAGCGGACTTGGGAAGTGAGTAGAGGCACTTCAAGTCCCATCATCCATGGTCCACCCTCCTCCGAACTGCACCAGGACGTAGAGTGGGTCATGGGGGCTGTGTGTGCTGAGTGTGGTCTGTATTGGTCCTTAAGTACTACAAATCCCATAATCCGTGGGTCATGTCCCCCGACCCGCGCCAGGACGTAAAGGGGGTTAGGGGGGTTATGTGTACCAAGTTTGGTGCAGGTCCATCACCCGCGCTGGTCACTGTGGCCTGTGAAAGTGGCTGCCACATATCCGCCCTGGCCTGTGAAAGTGGCTGCCACATATCCACCCTGGCCTGTGAAAGTGGCTGCCACATATCCGCCCTGGCCTGTGAAAGTGGCTGCCACATATCCGCCCTGGCCTGTGAAAGTGGCTGCCACATATCCGCCCTGGCCTGTGAAAGTGGCTGCCACATATCCACCCTGGCCTGTGAAAGTGGCTGCCACATATCCGCCCTGGCCTGTGAAAGTGGCTGCCACATATCCGCCCTGGCCTGTGAAAGTGGCTGCTTCCACCCTTCTGCCCTCCCGCCCTCCGCATACACACATACAAACATTCCGTTTTATAAAGGTATACAGATACAGATATACAGATTGGAAACCAACACTTTCTCGTTACTTTATTTTTCAGATCACCAGACTAGGCCACAGCAACGCGTGGCAGAGGATGGCTAGTGAGTGAATAACAAGTAATGTAAAGGCAGGAAGTGAAATATGGAACACCAGGTGTGTCCACTTAGTGCCGGAAGTTGAGTGCTGCGTGTCACTCTTTCATACCTCTATGGAGCTTAAGTCCTGGTTGCTTAGCAACCTCTCTTTCTCTCTTCCCCTTCCTTCTCATGGCTTGATGGTAGAGTTCAGGTACTCATCTCTTTCTGATCCAGAACGGAACAGGCCTTTCTGAGTATTCCTCCACAAGTCGACAGCAGATACAGACACAAGGCCTGACTCCAGAGCAGAAGGAAAGATGCCACGTTGGACTGTCACTCCCAGAATCCCTCAACTATTTATTTATGTACAACATTTATATCCTGCCCATCTCACCCCGAAGGGGACTCAGCGCGGCTTACATGTTATTTACATGTTATGTTGTTTATTCGTTCAGTTGCTTCGGACTTTTCGTGACCTCATGGACCATCCCACGCCAGAGCTCCCTGTCGGCCGTCACCACCCTCAGCTCCTTCAAGGTCAAGCCAGTCACTTCGAGGATACCATCCATCCATCTTGCCTTGCTCGGCCCCTCATCCTTTTTCCTTCCCTTTTCCCCAGCTTCATTGTCTTCTCCAAGCTTTCCTGTCTTCTCATTATGTGACCAAAGTACTTAATCTTTGCCTCTAATATCCTTCCCTCCAATGAGCAGTCAGGCTTTATTTCCTGAAGTATGGACTGGTTGGATCTTCTCGCGGTCCAAGGCACTCAGAATTTTCCTCCAAAAGCATCTATCTTCCTTCGCTCAGCCTTCCCTATGGTCCAGCTCTCACATCCATAGGTTACTACGGGGAATACTAAGCAATAAGAGCAATCAAGTTACTATCTGTCTACACACAAAATATACCACACTATGGGATGGCAAAATGTAACAATTTATTACATTTTGCCATCCCATAGTGTGGTATATTTTGTACTACGGGGAATACCAATTGCTTTGACTATGCAGATCTTTGTTGCCAGTGTGATGTCTCAACTCTTCACTACTTTATTGAGATTGGTCATTGCTCTCCTACCAAGAAGGAAATGTCTTCTGATTTCCTGGCCGCAGTCTGCGTCTGCAGTAATATTTGCACCTAGAAATACAAAGTCTATCACTGCCTCCACGTTTTCTCCCTCTATTTGCCAGTTATCAATTAGTCTGGTTGTCATAATCTTGGTTTTTTTTATCTGCAACCCAGCTTTTGCACTTTCTTCATGTTATATTGAAGGGGGTTAAAGAGAGGAGATGCTCCAAGTGCCCGTATGTTAGCAATAATCTGCCCAGAGACAGCAGAACAGAGAAGGAGCCATACAAAGGGAATCAAACTGAGCCTGTGCAGGAATGCAAGAGATAAGAAACACTGTATCTCCAAGAATGAAGCGTGGACAGTCCGTGTTACATTATGATAGGCTGCAATTTTAGCTGCGACATAACTTTTAACCAATAATAAGATTTTGGGCAACCATAAGTTGAACCCTGATGCTTGTATAAATATGTGCCTCACAAGGGGGAGGGGCCGCCCCCTTGAAGCACCATGTTGTGCCGGGACGGACTCGCAGCTGTGAAAACAAAGTAAACTGAGCTTTCTGAGAAATCCTGTTGTCTGTCTTCTCCTTCTACTGCGTCTGCACGAGCAGCCTGCCTTGTGGGAGTATGGTAATCTGCTACAATATGTTACGTATGTTATATGTACATATACGATATTATGTTACTAGCTGTACCCGCCATGTGTTGCTGTGGCCAACCTTCCCTCCCTCTTTCTCTTTTTTCTTTTTCTCCTTCCTTCCCTATTTTTCTTTCCTTCTCTCCTTCCTGCCTTCTCTTCCTTTCCTTCTCCCCCCTTCTCTACCTATTCTTGGACTGCAACTCCCATCAGTCCTCCTGATCATCTATTTATTTACTATATATACCGCCCCCTCAGAGTTCTTTCTCCCACCCTGGACATTCCACTTGCCCAGTTTCCAACAGACCTCACAACCTCTGAGGAGGCCTGCCATAGATGTGGGTCAAACATCAGGAGAGAATGCTTCTGGAACATGGCCTTACAGCCCGGAAAACTCACATCAACCCAGTGATTCCGCACATGAAAGCCTTCAACAACAGATCTTAAGTCCTCTCTGCCAAAAAGTGCTGGTAGTTCACCAAACTACAACTCCAAGGATTTCATAGCATTCAGCGATGGCAGTTGAAAGTGGTGTCGAAATGCATTAATTCCACAGTATAGATGTACCTAAAGTATCCTATGCTTTTTTACTTGATTCCATTTTTGTCTCTTAAAAACTATATTATTCTGTTTTATCCTAATCTGAATAAAAAGGAGCCATTCATGTAGAGCAAATACTGAAATATCCAAGTACCTGTATTTTCTGCCACACCAGGGCTTGTTTAATAGTTAATATGTTTCTAATTGCAGCCTTTCAAAATATGGTTATGGTATATTAATTGGTTTGCATTTGATTTCTATAATATTCATTTTGCTGGAAGTTGCTTACATATGATACTTTTTCCTACACTCTTTCAGATGTAGAATGCCTTAGGTTCACAATTTTCAACTGAATATTTTGATATGGGCAGGATTTCATTGATTAGCCCTTTAAAATAGCATATGGCTCAGGTTCTGCAACTACTCTGATAATTTTGATACAAAGGAACCTGTTATAACCTTAATCTCAGCTACTAAATCAGGGGTAGGAAAAGTGCAGACTATGGCCCATATTTGGTTTTTTCATACCTGTTTACCTTGCATCCCACCACGAGTCCTACTGTGGTGAAGTCATATTTCTTTATTACAGATTTTAAATATGGTTGATATTTATATATATGTGTATATATGTTGAAGAGGTGAAAACTTAGCAAACCCTAAAGGGTTAACAGAGATATTAGCGTGCAGAACCTCCAAGGGGTTTCTGTTACCGTGGAAATAGGAGGCGGAGCCTGCAACTGGCCTTAGAATCTTCGAATTCAAACTTTAGCAGTTGGGAGTTGGCAGTGAAAGTCAAAGGAGAGAGGATGTGTGGAGAGTTAGAGAGTCCATTTTAGCCAGCTGTCAGCCGGTTTTAAAAAAGACTCTGACTCTACTCTGTGAGAGAGTAGAAAAAAAGCTGTGTTTGAACTGCTAGGAAAGCAGTAGGGTTTAAAGGACAAGCAGTTAGTGTAAAGACTGCTGAGCTACTGGTTCTGGGAGTACAACTATATAGTATCAAGTTGCATCTCCATAGTTAGTGTATTGTAACCTTAAGATACGTGCCTCTAAGAAGATACTGTAACCACCTAAGCTTTGAACACTGAAACCTCCACACTTAGAATATTGTTTGAATAAACTTTGCAGTTCTTTAACAAAGATATCTCCCCGCGTAGTTCCTTCACACACAAGCCTAGAAAACAACTTCTTCCTAGTGGGTAGCCAAGTATAGTGAATGGTTGCAGTGAAAGTTAACAAATAGTGTCAGTGGGAGTTTGGGTTAGAGGGATACCCTGCCCCGACACAGTAATCGAAAGGTCAGTGGGAAAGCCAACCTGTGTGAATACTTATTACATTATATGGTGGCAGCAAGTGGAAATAAAAGAAGTCTTTATATAAATTGGTGGTAAGGGTGGAATAAGAAAACTATCCAGCCACAGTTGAAAGTGAAATATCGAGAGTCCTTACACCTACATTAATGTAACTGAATATACTTGTCAATATGCAATATGTTCAACATGTATGTGTTTCTAAATAAATTTCACTACCTGTAAAATCAGAAAAGAAAATCAGAAAAGAAAAGTAAACATAACTGAAAAAAATTAATTTTATTAGGAAATACAATATTACGTAACAACTATTTTCACACTCAGTCCCTTCAAATGAGGTCTGTAAATAAAAACTAGAATTATGCATTTCAGTTCCATAATTTCAAACTCTGAGATATTTGGATATTGTAAAGTCAATGTTGCTATCTCTCGTGAAGTCGAATTATTTATTGCATTTCCTTGTATCACCAATTTCCATCAGGAAACATGAAAACTTTGCACAATATTTTTTTAAATGGGGAAATGTAGCCAGAAAACAATATTTGCAAGGAAGGGACATACAGCATACATACTGTCAAACAAACCATAAAATGGACATTGCAAATGCAAGTGTTTGATTTAGCTATGTGTCATAGAATAATAGAACTAGACAGAGAAATGAGAATTCAAATATTTGTTCAGAATAAAAACAATAACAATCCAGGGACCTGAAGGCACACACCCAAATGGTCACAACCAGTATGGGAAAACAACAAGAAAGGTCAAATCAAGCTGGCACACACATAAAATGGTGTTTAAATACTATTAAGCAGCTCCTAACAACACAAGGCAGCTGCCTTTGTCAAGTGGAAATCTCCCATCTTGTATTTCCTCATCCACACACATGCAAATGTCCATTTTTGGCAAGAAAAGGAAAACCCTCAGTTATCAGCTCCTTCTGCCCCTTCTTCCAAAATCTTGACTCAGCCATGAAGGTCTGAAGGTAGTTTAGGGACAAGTCATTGAAATTCCATGGAAATACAAAGAACTGGAAATGGAAGTGGGGAATTCAATTGTGGGGTGAGCTCTGCTACTCTTCTGCCTTTTGTGCTAAGTACACACACAAATACAGAAGCCTACCCTTTTTCCAGCACCTTATACAGATATGTCATTAAATATTAGCTGTACACTTCATTTATTATTTTACTATCCTGTTGGAGGCTTCTCTCATGTCCCCACATTAGCTGGAGCTGACCAGGGGCGGATCTTAGTGGAGGCAAAGTTAGCGGCCGCCTCAGGGCGCCACGTGGCCAAGGGTGCATCAGGCCGTGGCTGCCAGGTTCGGCGCATCATGCGACACCATTGCTGCAGGCAGCTGGCGCGCGGGCGGGAGGCTCCGCCCCGGCTGCAAAATGTTCCTTGGCTTGTCCTTTTCATCCTCTTGGGAGTGCTCTGTCTTAATAGCACATGCGCCATCGGGTCGGAGCGCTTCTGGTGGAGGTCATCACCACCCTCAAGACCCAGGGGACGCCAAGAAAAGGTTTGCTTACTTCAATTTTTTACCTTCATCCGATCCTGGAGCTGACAGACAGGAGATCACTACGCTCCCCGGAATTGAACCGCCGACCTTTCGGTCAGCAGTCCTGCTAGGGCAAAAGTTTAACCCATTGCGCCACCAGAGGTTCCATTATATCCCTAAAATTCACTAAATAGGTTTCATTACAGCAGGCTGGCCATGGTAGAACTAATTCTATATTGCATAAGTGGGAAAAGACATGAATGAAAAGACAGATTTGGGATCGCATCAGGACAAGAAGAAAAGCAGCAGTAAGAGGAAAGTGGAAGAGTGAGAGAGCGAACATGAGGAGTGTCAATGAACACCATTAAAGGCCATTTACATTACTGTCTTCCTTCTTGCAGTGAACTGTTGACACACAGTGTTAAGTATCAGTATTTGCAATGGCATCAAAATAAAATGAAATAAAATCAAAGTCTTCTTTGTGATTGCATGTATGCAGTTTCAAGTATGTTCAAGCAGCCAACAGGATATCTGAGCTCTATTTGCAGAATGAGATCTTCAAACACAGCAGGGCTGATTTTCCTCATTTTGAACTGTGGAATTATATATTACTATTGCTATATATTTCTACTTAAATACAGGTTGAACATATCAATTAACTGGTATTCCAAAATACTCCAACATTGTCCATATCCCTCGAAGACGGAGTTCTTGTGGCTGGGCCATCCGGGTGGGGGGAAGTGCCAGTTGCCTACACTGGATGGCGAGGCTCTATGCCCGTCATCGCTAGTAAAGAGCTTGGGAGTCCAATTGGATCCACTGCTGTCCATGGAGACTCAGGTCTCCACGGCCTGCAAAGTCGCGTTTTTCCATCTGCGCCAGGCTAGGCGGCTGGCCCCTACCTCTCCGTGAACGACCTGGCCACGGTGATCCAGGCGACGGTCATCTCGAGACTGGATTACTGTAACGCCCTTTACACCGGCCTACCCTTGGGGATGATTCGGAAGCTCAAGTTAGTGTAGAATGCCGCGGCACGCCTTCTCGCCGGGGCACCGGCAGGATGCCATATTACACCAATATTGCAGCAACTGCACTGGCTGCCCATCGAGCACCGGATCTCCTTCAAGGTATTGGTGTTAACCTTTAAGGCCTTGTATGGTCTTGGGCCAGTGTACTTGAGGGACCGCCTTTCACCATATTGTCCCCAGAGATCCCTACGCTCCGGTGTACAAAATCTTCTCAACGTCCCCTTCATCCGGCAACTCCACCTGTCCTCAACAAGACAAAGAGCATTCTCGGTGGTGGCACCAACCTTATGGAATGCCCTACCTGAGGAAGTCAGAGGTATCAGGGAACTGTCCTCTTTCGCCGAGCCTGCAAGACGGCTTTTTGCCTGGCTTTTCCAGTTGAGTAACTGTTATGCTTTCTATGGAGTTTAGCTTACTTTTAGAATTATTTTAGCGCTAGTAATGTTTTAGATTAAATCATTGCTTATCTGCTTTTACACCATTGTTCTATAATGTCAGTTCTACGCCTGTTTTTTACCTGTTGTAAACCGCTCCGAGCTTCTAGAGGGAGCGGTCTAGAAGCCGAAAGAATAAATAAAATAAATAAATATTTACTGCATTTGTGAACAGCCTCGAGACGCTGACAGGCTGAGAAAGGCGGTATATAAATACAGTAAATACATAAATAAATATTTGAGACAGTTACACCTTTGCTTTCCGATGGTTCAATGACCACAAACTTTGTTTCATGCACAAAATTATTTAAAATATTGCATAAAATTGTCTTATAGGGTACGTGTATAAGGTGTATATAGAACATAAATAAATTTAGACTTGGGTCCCATTTCCAAAATATCTCCTTATTTATAAATATGCAAATACAAGTATTTCAAAATCCAAAATATTTCTCATCTCAGGCATTTAAGACAAGCAATATTCAATCTGTAGCA
Source organism: Anolis apletophallus (assembly GCA_030556195.1). Classification (NCBI taxonomy): domain Eukaryota; kingdom Metazoa; phylum Chordata; class Lepidosauria; order Squamata; family Anolidae; genus Anolis; species Anolis apletophallus. Next base: position 122,860,230 of record JARBWK010000008.1, on the reverse strand, counting down.
GGAAGTATATATTCCTATTTAAACATATCCCCTCATAGCCATTAGGCAAACAAATCCAGAATTTCAGGTAATCTAACTATACTATATATGTTGTCTTTAAATAATCCTGAAAGAAAAAGTAAATGTCCACATGGAGGAAAGACTGAGGACCCACCTACACTGCCATGTAAAATCCATATAATCTGCTTTGATCTGGATTATATGGCAGTGTAGACTCATATAATCCAGATCAAAGCAGATAATCTGGATTTTATATGGCAGTGTAGATGGTGCATGAGAAGTGAGCAAGAGTAAAAGCAATAATCAAGTGCAAGCAAAGAGAGGGCATGCAAGGAATCATAAATAAAAGGCAATAAAATGAGTGCATGAAGCTATAAAATATAGAAAGTTAGTAGCAAAGCAAAGGAGCAAGGAGAAAAAGCAAAATCTGAAGGAAGAAAATAGGAAGGAAAGGAGTCTGAGATAAAGAAATAAGATGAGCAGCAGTCAAAGAAGAAAAAAAATCAAAAGACAGAGGAGGAGGAAAAGGGAAAGAAGAAGAAAGGATGAAAAAGAAGAACAGGAGAGGGCAGAAGAGGAGGAGAACGGGAGAAAGAAGAAGAAAAGGACAATAGGTGGTAAAAGATGGAGGAGGAGGAGGAGGAGGAGGGAAAGAACAAGAAGTAGAGGTGCACCAGAAGAGAGAGAAGAAGAAAGACGAAGAGGAAGAAGTAGGAGAAAAAACAAAAGGAGGGTAAGGAAGGAAAAGTGGGAAAGAAGATCAATAGAAAGCGGAGTAGGAGCCAAGGAACTGGAAAAGGATGAAGAAGAGGAGGAGGAAGATAGGAAGAGAGAAAAGAAGCAAGAGAGAAAAGGAGAAAAGGAGAGGGAGGAAAAAGGTGGAGAAAGAGTCCATAAAGGGGAAGAGAAGAAAGAACAAGACACAGAGGAGCACAAGAAGAGAGGAAAAGCAAATAGAAGAGAAATAATGGGGATAAAAAGAACAAAAAGAGGAAGGGGAGGAAAAAAGAGCAAAGAGCAAAGAAGGAAGATGTAGAGAAGAAGCAACCAAAGAAGATGAAAAGGATGAAAAGGAGGAGGAGGAAAAAAGAGGAGTATGAAGTTAAATAGAAGAATAGGATGGGAAAAAAGGGGGGGGGAAAGAGAAGCCAAGTAAGATAAGGAATAAGAAGGAGAGGAAGAAAATGGCCAGGAGGCTGAAGGAGAAAACAACAGGAAGAGAAAAAGAAAATAGTGATGATAGAAGAAGTAGGAAGAATAGGACGAAGAGAGGAACAGAAAAGAACGATGAGAATGTAAGGAATGAAGAGAAGAGAGAGGGGTGAGAAGAGTTGGAAGAAGAGATGAAGAGGAGCAATAAGAAGAAAGTACAGAAGGGAATGGAGAAGAAGAAGAGAAGGAGAAGAAGGACGAATAAATATAAGGATAAGAATGAATTAAAGAACAAGAGGAAAGAAGAAGAAAAGCCAAGAAAAAAGGAGGGGAGGAGGAGGAAATGAAAAAAGGAGCAATAGGAAATTAAGAACAAAGGGAAGAGGAGAGAAGAAAAACAAAAGGAGAAGAAGCGGAAGAAGTAGAAGAAAAAACAGAAGGAAGATAAGGAAGGAAAAGTGGGAAAGAAGATCAAGAGAAAGAGGAGTAGGAGCCAAGGAACTGGAAAAGGATGAAGAGGAGGAGGAGGAGAGGAAGAGGGAGAAAAGAAGCAAGAGAGAAAAGAAGAAAAGGAGAGGGAGGAAAAAGGTGGAGAAAGGGCCCATAAAGGGGAAGAGAAGAAAGAACAAGACACAGAGGAGCACAAGAAGAGAGGAAAAGCAAAAAGAAGAGAAATAACGGGGATAAAAAGAACAGAAAGAGGAAGGGGAGGAAAAAAGCAAAGAGCAAAGAAGGAAGACATAGAGAAGAAGGAGAAGAAGAGGAGAACGACGAGGAGCAGCAGCACCAGGAGAAACAGCAACTAAAAGGGTGAAAAGGAAGAGGAGGAAAAAAGAGGAGTACGAAGTTAAATAGAAGAAGAATAGGATGAAAGGGGGGGGGGGAGCCAAGTAAGATGAGGTATAAGAAGGAGAGGAAGAAAATGACCAGGAGGCTGAAGGAGAAAACAACAGAAAGAGAAAAAGAAAATAGTGATGATAGAAGAAGAAGTAGGAAGAATAAGAGGAAGAGAGGAACAGAAAAGAACGATGAGAAAGTAGATAATGAAGAGAAGAAGAGGGGTGAGAAGAGTTGGAAGAAGAGATGAAGAGGAGCAATAAAAAGAAAGTACAGAAGGAAATGAAGAATAAGAAGAGAAGGAGAATAAGGAGAAATAAAAATAAGGATCAGAATGAATTAAAAAACAAGAGGAAAGAAGAAGAAAAGCCAAGAAAAAGGAGGGGAGGAAGAAGAGGTGAAAAAAAGGAGCAAAAAGAAATTAAGAACAAAGGGAAGAGGAGAGAAGAAAAACAGAAAGAGAAGAAAGAATAAAAAGAAGGACAAGAAAGAAATAGAAAACAAGAAGTAGAGGAGGAAGAAAGAAAAGAAGAGAGAAAGAGAAGAAAGAATAAAAAGAAATAGCAGAAAGAAATGGAAATCAAGAGAAAGGAGGAATGAAAAGTCGCAGAAGGTAAAGGAGAAGGAAGTGAGAAGGAAGAAGAAGTGTGAGGAAAGAAAACGAAAAGAAGAAGAAAATGGAAAATAGGAGATTGTCAATGAAGAGGAGGAAAAGAGGAACAGAGTGGGAGAAGGAGGATGAAGTAGAGAAGGAGGAGGAGATGGCAGAACCGGAAGAAAGAGAAGGAGAATAGAGAGGAGGAGGAAGAAGAAGATGGACAGGAAGGGAGAACAAGTGGAAGAAGTGGACGAGAAGACCATTAGTCGAGAAGAAAGAGATGACGTGAAAGTAGGAGGAGAAAAACACAAGAAAAGGAAGAAGAGGAAATTAAAAAGGAAAGGGAGAAGGAATAAAAAGAAGGAACTAATGGAAGGGGAGAACAAGAGAAAGAGGTGAGGAAGAAGAGGAAGAATAAGTAGAGGATAAGGAGTAGAGAAATGAAGAGAATGAGGCCATCCTTATATCTAGTTGATCAATTTCATCCTATTCTTTAGGAAAACTGTTTAAAATGGAAACTGCAAACTTGTCTGTGTACGTATGTGTTTGTATGTGCCTGTCTATGTGAGGAACAATGAGAGAAAGAGAAGCCGGGTGTGTGAGTGAGGTAGTGTATTTAAAAACAGCAAGAGATGAAAGACTAGCAAGATAAACATTCCTTGAAAAATGAGCAAGTAAGCAGACATTTCAAATAAGCTAAGTTCCTGAGTGAGATTGTATATGGAAGAGATAAGCCAGAGAAAACATGCAATCCTGATGAGAGAAAGACATGAAGAGGCAACAAGCATCTCAATGAGGAAAAGGGAAAAGATCGGTCAGAAAAGCAAATGCAAAATAAAGATCAGTGTCAGATTAGGAGGAAATAGAAAAATTACAATAGAGGAAAGCAGACAAACAAAAGGGATAAAAAGAGATAAGGGATCAACAAGAAATAAGGAAAAATACGAGAAGAGAGAGGGATGGTGAGGACAGAGTGAGGTAGACTGTGCTACTCAAAGTAGTGGTCTGCATGCTGATGGCAAACCACAAGCCATTCGCAGCTTGTCTGCAGTTGACTTACCAAGAACAATGTGGCACAAATATACTGTCCCCTAGCTGCCTAGCACATGGAGAAAACTGCCAGTTCAGATAACTTGAGATGCATTGTGACAGAGAGCATCTCTAGATTATGAATCTTGATGTATGAAGCATCCTTAGCTAGATATAAGCCATCTACAGATTCATATATATTTTCCATTTAGACAGACAAGTTGTAAGGGACATTGGAAATCTATAAAGTTTAGAATGACATAAATTTGAATGTTCAGTCCTAGATGTTCCTGGACTTTGACCTCCCAAGAGCCAACATGTGGTTAGGGATTCTGGAAGTTGTAATACATCAATTTCCTGGTTGTCAAATATGGGGGTGACATCTCTAGAGCAAGACTTGTGTCAAAACAGAAAATGCAATTTGCAATATGTCTACAGAATCCTTAACCATTTCAACCTCAGCAAAGGAGACCCCACTACAGGGGTGGGCAATTATTTTTTTCCAAGGGGCCACACGAGAGCCAAAAAATATTATGGACGGCCGCACCTAAAGGCTGAACTACATTCTAATCTACATTAGTTATTTATTTATTTATTTACTATATTTACTATATATTACACCTCATTAATATTAACATATTAATATATCAAGAAATATTCATATATTATTAATATTAATATAATTATTATATTATAGTGTGTATATATATAGACATTATAATATATTGAAATTATAATATAATATAACATTATTATATTATATATTATTATATTATATTATTATTATAAAATAATAAAAACCACTAAAATTAAATTAAATTAAATTCAAGAAGACAAGGTGTGAACCAAGATGAAGGCTGACATCCTCAAGAGAGGAAGGATCCCAAGATGGAATGGCCCAATGGCCCCAGCCCAGAGGATGGTTAAGCGGACCCAGCCACCGCTGCAGCAGAGCAGAGCAGCAGGCGATCGGAGGCTGCAGGCCTCTGCCCGCTCTCACCCCCAGCCGTTCCCCAGCTGATTGCCCTGCTATGGAGTGCCTGCCATCCCTGGAGGCGATCCGGGCCTGCAGGGGGAGCAGTCGGTGATCTGAGGTGGCTATTCGACCTGGCAACCCGGAAGACGATCAAGTCTTCCGGGTCACCAGGGCAATCAGGCCCGTAGGTCACCGAGTGCTCCCCTGCAGGCCCGGATCGCTCCAGGGATGGCAGGCACTCCAAAGCCGCCGCTCCTCCGACCTGTCTGCCGACACAGGCCCCACAGAGCCCGCAATGGGATGGCGGCAGCGGCACTCCTTCCTCTTGGCCCCGCCCCCGACACCCTTCTCCCCGGGCCAGACAGAATTGGCTGCTGGGCCACATCCGGCCTGCGGGCCGTAGGTTGCCCACCCCTGCCCCACTATATCTATGGGTGGTTTATTCTATTGACTGCCATTTCCACACACTAGTCCGAGTTGCCTCTGGGCTGAGATGGACGGTATATAAATATAGTAAATAAATAAATAAATAATAGGGCTGCTTTTTACAGCAACGGAGAAAAGACCTGCTCTACCTCTGTTCAACTCCTCTTCCAATACTGGGAAGACATAACATGTGCATCGCCTTCTGCCTTGCAGAGTTCAAAGGGAAATTCTGACACTGAATAACCTGAAGGATAGTCAATTGATCTACCAAGCTATATCACCCCACTCCTCTTCCCTGAGCTGAACACAGTGCTCACTGGATAGTGTCTGGGACATCCCTGACACATGTCATTGGAAGTAGGGAGAAGGGACAGCAGAGCTCAAACTGCAGTGGAAAAATCTCACATTCCTTATCATTTGGAGGTGTTTCTGTATGCAGACCTAAGTAGATAAATAGGGGGAACATATTCTTTCCTCGCAGATGTTGACATAGCCTCAAACCACATCCAGGATATTGAGAAGTAGAAGCAAGCAAAAGTCAATACGAGAGATGAAAAAGCAAAGGCCATGCAAGCAAGAAGAAAAAGTGGGCAAGCAGAATGTTGCCACAGAGGGTTAAAACAGACATGCATATGTTTGCCAAAACACATATCAATTCAACTATCACATAATGGGAGTAAATGAAATCATGCAGAGCTTTACTCCTCATTATGCTCTGCTGCATTGTGGAAGCTCGGCTGGGGTGGAGAAAATAAAATCAATAGAAGCCGGGATGGCAATGGAACAAACACATTTTTTTTTCTTGTGGTCATCACCGACACCATTTAGAAATGGAAAGGAGACTACATCCCACTGTATAGATAAATCACTGAGTACATGCTTAGCAAACATGCATGTCCTGTCTCAGCCTGAGAGCTCAGAAAGCATGGAATGGAAATGCAGGGCTGAGAAGAGAAAAAGAGAAAAAGCATTATACTTCCGAAGAATGCAAGCAAAGGGAGTGGAGGGCGAAAACAAAAGCCAAAGCAAGAAGGGAGATGAAAAGATGAGCAAGGCAATAGAAAGTGGAATGAGAGCAGAGGGAGCAAGGGAGAGAAGACAGAGAAGGAATGAAAGGAACAAAGAAGGAAGCAAGCAAGCAAGATGATGAGGATTGCTCACAATTTATCCCACATCAAAAGCTCTAAGTACAGTACTCTGAGCCCTCAGCCACAGATTTCACATCCAAGGATTCAACCTTTCATGGATTGAAAATATATATTTTTTAAATCCCAAAGGCAAAACTTGATTTTGCCATATTCTATAAAGGGTACCATTTCCCTATGGGACTGTATATAATGAGACTTGAGCATCCACAGTCTTTTGTATCCATAGGGGATCCTGGAACCACACTCCAGTGGATACCAAGGACTCACTGTACTTATTACTGTAATGTTATTGAAGCTAAGCATGATTGGGCCCTACCAGTGCCTTGATAAGGTAGGGAAGGCAAATGGGTGGAAAATCCTATCTGCATGCCACAATTGAAAAAGGAAAAGGTTTACAAATAACTAAAGGCTAACAGCAGATAGGAATTCATCTCAAGCAAAAGAGTGGCACCCCTAATGTGATCAACAGCAAAGTGCTGCTCGTATCACAAAGAGGTCCTACTGGAAGCCTTTGCGCAATGCCTACTCCAGCCCCTGAACAAAGTAAAGTAAGGTAAAGTAAAGTAAAGTAAAGGGATTAAGAAAAGTGGGGTTGTGTCTGAATATGAAATGGGGAGAAAAAGTATCCACACTACATACTTGCAACAGTTTAATGCCATCTTTAGCATTATGGTTCCATCCCATCGAATCCTGGGAGCTGTAGTTTGGTGGGATAATCATAATTGTTTTATTTATATACTTTATTTTTATTCTTTCTCCTGATGGGAGCTATAGACTGCCGGACAGTTCTTTACCAGTGAATTCTTGGTACCTCAGCAAACTACAAATTCCAAAATTTAGTGGGATCAATAACAGTTGTATCAACTTGTGCATGTGTCATGAAGAAACACTGACTTGTTAGAGAGAGAGAGAGAGAGAGAGGAAAGACAGTGAGGTGACAAAGATAGGAAAAGATCAGTGGAAAAGCAAACTAGTCAGAGCATAAGCAAAGATAAAGGGGGAAGATGCTAAAGCCAAATTCATCATGTTATTCCCATTGTCATTTTTGCAATGATAAAACTATTACTGTGCAGCAGGCATGTAGCCGGGGTTGGGGAGGGGGTTGACGGGCTTCAGCCCCCCCCCCCCCAATTCTCAGGGTGATCCGCGAGAATGCCTTACAGTGGCCTCCATATTTTTCATGCTGCAGTTACTTTGCACAGGATGAGGAATACAACATGACAAATCAGGACCAGCAATCAGGAGAACTGGAAAGCGTGCACAAAGAAAAGCATCGGAGAAGAAAGACAAGTGAACTGAGCAGGAAAAAAACAAACCTGCTGATAATGAAATTAGGAAAAAAGCAAAAGTAAGCAGAATAAAGGCAGCAGGAGGATGAGCTGGTGAGAAAGGGGAAAAGAGAGCATAAAGAATGCAGCGTAGATTCGGAAAAAAAGTAAAATAATATTGGAAGCCACAAAGTATATTATAAAAGTTTCCCCCAGTATTTTTTTACAAATATATAAATACGAACTGTGTAGGATTCAAGTATAAATTGGAGGAATAAGTGGGCAGAGAAGCAACATATTTTTTGCTTAACCCTCCCAGACATTTCTGTGATCAAAATCCCCTTCTTACTTTTCTACCATATTTTCTGGCATATAAGACTATTTTTTAACCCAAGAAAATCTTCTCAAAAGTCAGGGGTCGTCTTATACGCAGGAGTCAACGTATACACCAGGAGTCGTCTTATACCTTGTTTCCTATTACTGCACCTCCTCCTCTGCCTCTCAGATCTCGCTCTTGAAAACTGCAGTGAAGCGGTGCAGGTGTGTATGTGCGAGATCTGAGAGGCAGAGAAGGAGGTACAGTAATAGGAAAATTACCATATTGAAATCAAATCTGATGCTTTTTAAATTTTTATTTGGTGTGCATTGGAAGAGGGGTAGTCTTATACGGCGAGTATATCCCAAACTATATTTTAAACTGGAAAATTGGGTCGTCTTATACGCCCAGTCTTATATGCCGGAAAATACGGTACTTCCTTTGGGGGTTGGGATTCGCAAGGAAGAAGGGTGATTCTGAGCAGAAAAGTGGAATAGAGGAAGATCCCCACATACTTTTTCTGTGTTCGATAATATTCATCATTTGGCAGAACTGACTTGGATCAGACAAGGCAAAAAGGAGAACAAGGCAGCAAAAAAGAGGCATACAAAAGCAATAGGAAAGCAGGTATACACTTACAAGAATGAAGAAGCATGCAAGACAGAATGCAAATAAAAACATGAGGCAAAAGCAGAGCAATTGCAAAGTAGAGTAATATGAAAGGAGAAACAAAAGCTGATGACATGCAAAGAGGGAGAGGCAAAAGCAAAGAGACATGCAAATCAAAAGAGAATGAAGAGAAGTCGCAAAAGAAGGAGTGAGGTTCCGAAATCTGCCCCCAATTTCCTTTACACAAAATGGCTTTGTTTTGCTTGAAATCATGCGGTATTTGTCTTGCAGTCAGTTCCCTGTTGAATCCTATGAGGTGTTGCTTAGGAGTCATAATCATTTCCAGGTTCCTTGCAAAGCCATAACTCAGTCTGCAAGCTCATCAAGGTAAGCGTTGCCAGAATCACTTATATATATTACTGTATACATGAGGTTGACTTATACACAAGTATATATGATACACCCCAGCTGAAGCTGGGACTCCAATTCTGAATTGAACACATATTTCTAAGGCCCCTTCCACACAGCTGAATAAAATCCCACATTATCTGCTTTGAACTGGGATATATGGCAGTGTGGACCCAGATATTCCAGTTCATAGCAGATATTGTGGGTTATTCTGCCTTGATATTCTGGGTTATATGGCTGTGTGGAAGAGCCCTATGGCCCCCTTTTTTTTGCCTACAACAGACAGCAATGGGAATGAACTAAAACACATCCATATATAGAAGGATGGCTCTATTCAAGGTTCAGAGCTATAGCAGAAGTTCAGATCCATAAAGGAATATATCAGAGGCTCTGAAGCGATAGTCTAAAAATATTTTCCCAAGCTCTGCAACTATTTTTGGTTTTGCTTCAAAGAATGGTCCAGAGCAGGCCTGGGCAAACTTTGGCCCTCCAGGTGTTTTGGACTACTGGCTGTTAGGAATTGTGGGAGTTGGAGTCCAAAACACCTGGAGGGCCAAAGTTTGCCCAGGCCTGGTCCAGAGGATAAATGCCAGAAGAAAAGACTTTGGTGAAGCTGTGTGGAAATGGTGGCAGGCAATGTGTGAGAGAGATACAGTGATGATTGTCAAAAATGAAAAATATTACCCAGGGTTGGTAGGAGAGATGTAAGAATGAAAAGAGAAAGAGCAAGCAGCGTAAAGCAAGATATCAATGAAGTGTCACTAAAGGTTTGTCCTAACCCTAATGTATAATATATTCCAAGTGAAGACCATTTCCTTTGAGGGGGAAATATAAAAATATGAGATTACGAGAAACAGTATGTCAGTGGATTTTGGTAAGAACATTGGCTCATCTGAGCTGTTCTCCATCATCACTGGGGAGGATATCAGATAAAGTCTCCACTAGGCTTATAATGACTGTCGGGAGTGGGGGTGGGCTTTGTGATTTTCCTGCTTCTTGGCAGGGGGTTGGACTAGAGGTCTCTTCCAATTCTATGATTCTATGTATTGAGATATGTGTGCATGTATGTATATGGATATGGGGGAGGTACATTTCTGGACAGATCACAGAAACTACTATATGACCGAACACCCTTAAATTATCTGACTTGCCCTGGAGAAGGGGTGCTCACACTTTTTCAGCATGCTACTCTTAAAGCAACCAAGTCCAAAAGATCTACCTGCCCCTGCCGCCGTGCGCCCCTGCACGCTCCCGCCGCCGCGCACCCGCTGCCGCACACCCGCCGCCACGCACCCTCCACCGCACACTCTTGCCACCGCACGTGCTCCTGCTGCTGTTTTCCGCCCGCGCAGCGCTTCTTGCGCCTGCGGGGCATTGCAGGAAGGAGAAAGCACGAGGCGGGGCATCCAGAGGGACCGCTCCGCCCTGCCTGTCTCGCCGGCAACGGAGGCTGCACAGCTGCTTCAGGACGGGAGAGAGGCAGGGCACTCCCTCCAGAGGCTCTGCCTCGTGCTTCCTTCTTCCTGCAATGCCCCGCAGGTGAAAGAAGCACTGCGAGAGCGGAAGCCAGCAGCAGGAGCTCGCGTGCGCGCAGGGTGTGCGCGCGCATGGCAGGAGCGCCCCATCCGGCTGGTGAGGCCTGAAGATCACCTGGAAGAGGGCCGAAGATCTACCAGTAGCTCCCGAGCTACCTAATGAGCACCCCTGCGGAGGATCTAGCAAATTCTTACAGCATTTCCCTGGGAGCTGGTACATAAAACCATGGATATGGGATCCATAGTTACTCCATATGTTTGTGGGTATGTGAATAGTATGTATCTAAAATGTGCATCTATTTTTGAGGTAATAAGCAGCGATGCCCCAGCTCTAATCCCTACCCATTACAAATTGCTATTCTCTGCAAAATGTCCATAAATATTGAGCATCACTTTCAAGCTTCATGGCCATAAGGTCTAGGAGCTTAGTATTTTAACAGGGAAAACATATATTCTTGAGGAGTTGGATGCTGAGCCTCAAAAATCATCTGGTTGTAGGGAACTCCTGTGTTTATAATAATGTTTCATGGCTATTCCACAGTCCAAAACCAGATCATTTTGATTTTCCCCCTCCAAAGACCAGTAAGAAAGTTTATGCTGCAGTGTCTACCAATTTCTTTTCAACTGCACTCTCAGAATCATTTCACACAACACAATTGTAACATTGCCATTTCACTTTAAGTGCAGTGGCAGCATCCTCTGGGGAATCCCAGAATTTGCAATTTATGGTGGGGTACTTAGACCCCTTCTAAACCACCCTATATCCCAGGATCTGATCCCAGATTATCTTCTTATCTCAGATTATAGGGCAATGGAGACCCATATAATCCAGTTCAAAGCAGATAATCTGGGATCAGATCATGGGATATAGGGCAGTGGACATCCAGTCTTAGAATGCTCAGTTTCAGAGATTTAGTGCTTTATTAAACTACAGACCCCAGGATTCCATAGGATGGTGAAATAGTTATTCAAGTGGAACTATAGTGCGATAACTGTGTAATGTGAAAGGGCCCTTAGGCTCTAAGCAGTCTTATGTGTGTCAAGGGAATAATTTTATTCCACTGCCACCTGTAGAAAAACAAAATTTGCAAGGCTTGTATTTATTTTCAAACAAAGAAGCCATTCTATGGGCCCTTCCAGACAAGCCCTATGTACCAGGATCTGATCCCAGGTTTCTGTTTATCCCAGATTATTTGTCAGAGCAGACCCATATAATCCAATTTAAAGCGGAAAACCTGGGATCAGATCCTGGGATACAGGGCCGTTCTGGAAGGGCCCCAAATTTGTTTAACCAGAGGCAAAAAATGGATGAGTCAATGCATGAAAAGCAGCAGTTACCCTTTTCTAAGGCCCCTTTTACACTACCATATAAAATCCAGATTATCTGCTTTGAACTGATTATATGGCAGTGTAGATCTGTATGTCCCTAGTCTGAGCCTTGTAGTCTCTGTCAACCAAGAGTGGAAAGCTGGAAGCAAGTATAGTTAGTTCTCAATTTCCACAGATTCAAACAACCATGGATTGATTTTTTAAAAATTCCAAAAAAACCAAATTTTGATTTTGGCGTTTTATATAAAGGACACCATTTTACTTTAACATTTATATAATGGGATTTGAGCATCCCTGGATTTGGGCATCTAGGGAGGTCTTGGAACGAACCCCCCAGCAGATACTAAGCACCACCTGTAAGCCAATGGTTTGGACAAGGAAAAGAGGACAAATGCAGCTACAGAGAAGGAGGAAGAAGAAGAAGAAGAGGCAGAGTAAGAGAAGTTAGCCAGAATCAGGATTTTATTACAATAACAAGAAAACAGTGAAAAGAACAAGCATCTATTTAGAAGGGTTTCCCTGAGATATTGAACCATGAACTGAGCAGGTACAGGTGTGAAGCAAGTTGATAGGAATAGAAACAGATTCTGCTTTGGGATCAGTGGCCTTCAGAGGGAAGTGAAAGTACTTAAGATAAAGTCTAAAAAAGATTGCTTTTTTCTTTTCTGCCTAAAAATAAAGTCCTTAAGTCTTCAGTCCTACAATAGATCACATGCTTTATGTGTTAACACTTTCTCTCTTGGACAGAATTAAACATAAGTATTGTTATTTACAAACAAAATACTATTGTTTAAAAAACAATATTACTTAAAATAATAGTGATGCTGCATTAAAAACATCCCAAATGTTTTCACAGAAAAATGAAGCTCGATTCAGCCATTGTTTGTCCTGAACTGATACCCAAAGCAGATCTAAAACAGAGGAGATAACACAATAAAGGAGTGTAGTGGAAGCACAGCATTACAGAGAGAAATACCACAGAGCGATCAAAAAGAGAAGAAAAGCGAGAGGGAATGAGAGAAGCAAGGGAAGAACTCCAGAGAGCTGGTTTTGAATCTGACATGATCTCTCTGGCAGGGCCAGGAAACCTTTGGCTCTTCCATCAACAACAGATTCGAACTCCTATCAGTCCCAGTCAGCATGACTGATGGCCAGGAATGGTGGCAATTCTTGTCCATCATCTTCTAAGGCAGGCATGGGCAAACTTGGGCCCTCCAGGTGTTTTGGACTTCAACTCCCACAATTCCTGTTCTAAGGTCTCAAAAGTGTCCACTCCTGCCTTATGTCATGTCTGTCACAGATAATATTAACTGGGGAAGCAGTTGTTCCATCTCCCTGGGAATTGTAGGCAACATTTTCACACTACAATTCCCAGGATCTTTTGGAGAAGCGGTGACTAATAGAAGTCTGTGCTATAAGCAAGCATAAACTCAGAGTCTGAGTTTAAAATGGTTGTTACGGTAATTGTCATAGTACTCCACACAGAAGCACCAAATTCAAAGAACAATCCTGTTGGGCAGAGACCGATTCATAGACACTACTCCCTACTTGAATTTCTTCCAGGATTCTTAAGCTTGTGCCACAATAATTGAATCGGGTTTAAACTGTGATAGGAGCCTTCCAAAACCATCTTATCTCTGAAGCATCTCTAAAAGTACTTCAGGTACCCTCATGCTCAAGGATGTGCTTGAAACATGGTGACTTTTCAAGCTTTCCAACTCTCCCCAACCCCAGGCACCATCATTTTAAAATTAGAGATCAGAAAAGTTCTCTCTTTTGGTCTACAGCTCCCAGTATTCTCTAAATTCTTACTCCCTCGAGATGGTGGATTCTGGGAATTATTTAATCCCAAAAGGAGACTATTCTAAGCTTAGGTTTTAATCCAGTGCCCTTCACCACTCCCAAGATTTGTAAACTAACAGTGACTTTGCACCTTATTTGTGACTGTCCAACAGCACAGTGTGAGATGTAATTTGGAAACTCAGAGAGACTAGGAGAGACTCCCAAATTTCTGTCTAGCCATAGCAACAGGGTACGATGGTTTGGGAGGAATCTGTACCAAACACCCATCTACCCACCTCTTTTCCTTACACATGAACACAGACACACACACACACACAGAGGTTCTTAGCGCCAGGTCCCACCATCTGTGCCAACAGTTCACAGGCACTTCTTAGTTTCTTAGCACCAGCGCTTGGTCCTTCAGTACGGAGTGAATCGATTGCATCCTCCTCGGTACAAGCTAGCCTGCCAAATAGAAAATAAATATGCATGTCATGGGAGTGTGAGATTTGAAAGTAGGTTGTGGGGCATAACAATCACAATAGGGAAGGGATTTCAAAGTTCTAGATACCTTTACCTCCCAAAGCGGCACATTTATGTCATACCCAACAATGTTTGATAGATTAAAACTGGGATGTGTGTGACCCAGCATCAGCCTGTGGTCAAGATGGCAAGACTTACTATTAAGTAAAACACACAGGCCATGAAAGGCTGCAGCACCTTGCTTTTGGCTACAGAAAAGGGCAATACTTCACCCCCTTCTCTCTCCTTGCTGGATTTCTTGGCTTGGCCGACTTACTGGCCGGGCAGGTTGCGGGGCAGGGTTGTCCTCGCCACCATCTTGGTGAGCAGGAAGGGGCTTCTTCCTCACAGAAGCCCCTGGGGTGGCAGGAAGGTTTCCCGCCACCAACGCCAGCTGGCCAATGAGGGGGCTGGCTCCGCCCCCTCTCTGCAGCCGGCTGGCCCTCACTTCCGCCCAGGAAGCTTATTTAAGGCTGCCCGGGGCTTCCTCTGCAGCACGCAGGGGCCGGTTACTGTTTTTCCTCCCACCCTCCCTACTTCATACTTTGTTTGTTAGTGTACATTTTGTTCACTTATTCTGTGTCATTGTTGCACGTGTTCAGTTATGCGTTATTATGTTCTTTGTCGCAACTCCGTGTTTGTCGTGTGGCATGGCCCCTGGATCAGGTTGGCTTATCGCCCCTTGGGGTGCTGAGTGTCCGTGGACAGGCATTGGGCCACTCGCACCCAGACTTGCAAGCGCCTTTGAACATTTGTGGGGCTGTCCGACCCCTGATCCAGGACCCATGCGTGACCGCTAATCCTTTGTTCCTGTTTTCAATAAATGAGTTGTGGCCATTTTCATCCAATCATGGCACGAGGTGTATCACCTATGCACACACAATTGAATGCAGTTTGCATTTGAAGTTGAATGCAATTTTCCTGCTTCTTGGCAGTGGGTTGGACTGGATGGCCCATGAGGTCTCTTCCAACTCTATGATTCTATAATTGCAACAATAGAAGTTAAGTCAGGCTGAAAGGGGAACGTGGGAGGGAGGAAGAGAAAGCCAGGTGTTTTAAAAGCAGCTGCAAAAGTGCAATCGCAGAGAATCAAACAGGACTGTCCCTGCCAAATCTTGACAGTTGATTGTTATGGAATATAGCTGCCTCACTATTCATCTGATCTGCTGTTCTCAAAATTTCACATATTAAACTGTGAGCTCACCTGCCTTTTTAGAAAATCAGTCTGAAAAGTACCATGAACATTTTGGCTAACTCTGTGTCTGGCTTTATCTATGAAAAAAAGTTCCATTCAGGGTTCCAGTCAGTCATGCCTTTATTCAGGTTACTCAAGGCTTTCCATTCTTCCTCCCTAAATAGCCTACTTGCTTTACTTGGCTGCTGAACATCCAATTTCTCATTCAGCTGTTTGGAGACTCCCGCTCTCAAGTTTTTGCTCTCTAAAGTTTTGTTCTCTTCCAAGCATTAGATTTTTCTGTGGCTGCTGATACTTTCCCCTCTTATGTGTAGATGGTATCAAGATTTCTGGCAGGACCATTTTCAAACTCTGTCATGTTGCCCATAAACATGTATATACATGCTTATAATAGTTCCCAAAGTCCCAAAGATAGTGCAAACAGAAAATACTACAGAAGAGTGTGCCTACAGAAAATACAGCATGCTCTCAACCGTCCCAATTTGTCAAAATATAATCCTCTTTTTTGTCAGCTACTTTAAAATATGTCCCAGATTTTTCTTCTCTTCCAACTTTCCCTTTTTTTTCTCAGCTTACTTCAGTTACAGAAAACTGAATTCTGTAACTGAAGTAAGCTCCATTAATTCAGCAAGGGAGGGAGACAAGGCAGTTCAGGCGAAAGCAAACTGCAACAGCTTCTCCTAGTTTGTGTATTCTTCCTCATTAATAACTTTTGCCATCTTGACTGTACTGGTGTTGCTTGACACATATTTTCATCTGTGAAATGCTGGGGGGTATGAAAGATCTTCAAGATGAATAAAAAGGTACAAATGTGGGACAGGGCACAACACTGCCTGCCATCTTTGCTCTCCTTCAGTTCAGAAACAATTTCCATATATCCTTGCATGTTTCCCCCCTCTTGTATCTTTTCTTCTACAGATGTTGGGAAATTTCTATTTTTAAATGGGATGCAGAAGGAGGCCCATTGGGATTTACAGTACTAAATGGCCCAACGCAACACCCAAAGAGGAATCTCTAATAGGATCAAATCAGAGTTATAAAGTGGGAAACAACAGTAGTGTTATGAAACATCAAAAGATCCTTAATAGGCTAGTAAACATTGCCATCTGCAGGACATTTTATAGCACTGCCGACAGTGATGTGGCAATAGTTTTCTAAGAATATGAAAGAAATAAAAATTATCTTTTGGTACTACAATTCCTGAAATCTCCATTTGACCTAGGAATTACAGTTCAAAAAGTAATTTTTCTGAATGTTCTGAAAACAATCCACCCTGTTTTCACGTCTCCAGTCATCAGAAAGGCACAAGTCTTTGTTTTTAATAAGCTTAGAAAGGCTCTATTCGTATCTGGGCTCTGCTTTTCCCTGCTTTCCCAATTTGCATCATTGGAAATAATCAATCTACATATCCAATTGAACGCTGTTGGCGTGGGGAAATAGCTGCTTCTGTCTGACGTTCTGCTTTTGTGTTGATGTAATTTATGTGATAGATTCTGTTTTGTATTTTAATTTAGATAATTTGTTTTATATGTTGGGTTATTATTTTTGTTATTATGTGTATATTGATGCCATACTCAGACATTGAATGTTTGGCTTTTTGTGATTGAAATCCACCCTAAGTCCCTTCTGAAAGATAGGGCAGAATACAAATAAAGTTATGATTATTATTATTATTATCGTCATCACCATGTTTCCCCCCCTCTCGACTTCACAAAAATGTTTATATTCTAAGATTCTAGATTTTAATATTGGTAGTGATGGTAAGATTTCATGATTACCTCCAAGGTCTAGATCTGGATGGGAAACTGTAGAAGGATCAAAGACCAATTTCTGCCCAGAACCCTGGTAGGCAGACATGCACATAGTCCAAATGCCACTGTTTTCTCATACAATCCCTTCTCAGGAAGTGATGGAAGTCATTTTAAGAGGGACTTTAGGGGAAATTGAGGATTTTCGGGGCCATGCTGTATTGTTTCAGAGAGGGAAAGCCCACCAGGCTTTGGAGGACTTTTGGTGGCCACATTTTGACTTCCCTAGTCTAGACTGTACTGGTTGTCCTTTCCAGAGGGCCTAGCATTCCTTACAATAAGGCTTTCTCCCCTCTTCCCTGTTCTATAACTGTACAACCAGACTATGAATTGCTTGACCCACTAATAGAATAGCTCACCATGGCACCGACTCCATAGGCGGGGGTCATTGCATGGTGATAGGGATCAGCCGTAGTGTAGACCCGTCCATACCTGTTAGGATGGGGCAAAACCCAAGAGGACTTGTACATGAACCAAATCAAATATATAAATCTTCATTTCCTTCTTGTACATGAAAAAATATTTTTAAAATCAGAATGTTCTTTGCACTATGTTATGTCAGTTTCTATATGTTGAAAGTGTGTATTTAACACAGTAGTATAAAAATATAATTTTATTTATATTGCGCTACTCTGAAGTGCAACACACATAAAATACACAAATACATAAGCATATATAATGATGATAATTATCAGTTTGCACAACAATTTTACACGAAACATCATAAAAACTATTTTACATAAAATAAATTTATTTGCACAGCATACGTCCTTTAAAGGGAAAATACAACTGTTTTTCACAAAAGGCAATAAAAAACCCACCCCAAAAGTGATGCTTGACCATTTTTCAATCTCTTCCCACTTAGGATGGTACAATTATTTACAACCCTGCATAGTAGAGAGTCGTCAAACTTACCCATCACTATAAGCTGCTGCTGCTGCGGCTGTTGCTGCCGCAGCCGCTGGTGTCTGGGCCACTCTGTAGGCTGCAGGGTAACCCTGCAAATCCAAAAAAAATCAAAAAGAAGAACATCAGATCTATATAGTGGTTTGAGTGCAGGACTACAATTCTGGAGATCAAGGTTCAAATAATCTCACAACCTTGAAAATCTACCATTGACAAGCCACATACTTCCACCCTCGGGCAATGACAAAAACCTGTCAATGCATTTGCTAATAAGGCTATCTGCTAGCGCTCCCACTCTGAAAATTGCACTGAGGAATCACACTGTTCTTGCCTTTATCTAAAGCCCTGTACATAGTACTTTCTCCACTTCCCCAGCCCTATGATACGCTGTTTGCACCATCCCTTGCCCAGCCCTTTTATAGTTAACCATGCCCATTTTGTAGTCCTGGCATTTAGTTTCTGTTGAACCTTGTCTGATGAAGTTATACTTGCAATCAGTTTAAATTTTTATTGTTGTGTTTTAGAAGGATTTTGTGTTTTATGATGCTTTCATTTTAATCTGTCTGTAAGATTTTCTTCTTGGCAATTGAATGTTTTGCCTTATATGTTGGAAACCACTCTTGAGTACCTTCAAATAAATAATAATAATAATAATTGCTCTCTTCCTTTATCCTTGGACTGCTGACACTACACATAATCAAGACTTTGAGTCAGATACCTCATAGAGAGCAAGCCAAGGACTTACGTAGATATCGGAACCATATAGACCATCTGGATAGAGAACACTACGGGGAAAGGAAAGAAAAATTAGTGTATAAAGAAGCCCCCCAGTGGCTTTTGCTACTCTGCCCAGTCAATGATACTTCTACAGTCTCGCTCCTGCCTACTTCTCAAATGCGGATGGTGGGGACGAGAGATAGGGCCTTCTCAGTGGTGGCTCCCCATCTGTGGAATGCACTCCCAATTGATATACGATCAACCTCATCTCTCCTGGCATTCAGGAAAAAAGTGAAATCCTGGCTATGGGACCAGGCGTATGCACACTAGCACGATGCAGCACTTTAGATTGGATTGTAATGGCAAGCTGGTGGACATGGCCCAATGCTTCTATTATGGACGGAATACTGTTTTCAACTTATGTGAATGTATATGATGTATTTAATGCTAATTGTATTTTAATGTATTTTAATGCTAACTGTATTTTAATGTATTTAAATTCTGACTGTTTTTGGTTTTCTATTATATGTATACTGTGTTTTTGTCATCGAATTGTTGCCGTTGTTAGACCGCTCTGAGTCCCCCCTCGGGGGTTGAGAAGAGCAGGGTAGAAATGGTGGAAATATCAATACTATAACAGTCTGCACATTGTTTTCAATGACAAAAGTCAGTTCTGAAGCATATCAGGAAGAAGAAAATGTTACAGGATACATACACATAAAGTCAGTGCTTTATGAGTAAACATAAAGCACTGTCTTCATTGGGAGTAAGCACAAAGTTCTACTTTCAGGAAAGTGGCCATGACTTTAAAGCAAAGCAGAGAGCATCCCTTTTCACTGGTTATGCTAACTAGAACTGATGGAGTCAAATTTACCAGAGAACTACATTTTCTCTCTATACCCCTAATTAAATATGAGTATCAGGCATTGAATAGTTGCCATATGTAAAGCCGCCTTGAACCCCCTTAGGGGTAGAGAAAGGTGGGTTACAAGTAAAGTAAATAAATAAGTACTGAGGGCAGCAGAATAATTCTCCCCCCCACTCCTTGGAATGCTTACCTGCCATAGGCTGGAACAGGAGAAGGAGCAGGTGCTGCTCGAATAGGATTATAAATGGTGGCTCGACCACGCCCTCGCAGTGCCCCACGATATGCCAGGGCAGCTGGAGCCATCATGGGATATGGGATGCTTGCCACTGGATGGAATGAAGTTGAAAGAGAGAAATTGGGGACTGGTCCTTGATAACAACAACCCTGTGAGATAGATCAGCCTATGTAACAATGTATGTTTCATGACTCAGTGAAGGCTAGGATCTGATTTTCTCAAGTCTTAGTCCTCTAGCTGCTACACCACACTGGATCTCATGTATCCCGTCAGGAAAAGAAATGATGAAGGCAAATTAGAATGTGTCATTAGGTGGGTTAGAGAAGGACAATAGAATGACATGATCCAAAGCATTGGCCAACACAGGGAAGCTTCGAAGGAAGATACTGAAAAGCTGACTAAAGCAACTGTACTAGTAGGGTTGCCATATGTCCCTTATTGTCCCTTATTCTAAGGGACGTCCCTTATTTTGGCCCTAAAATTTGTGTCCCTTATTTTCAGGCCCTGTCCCTTATTTTTGACTAGCAGGACAGGACTGGGTGGGGTTGACCAGAGGAAGGTGTGCGCTGCCATTTCCACGGCAATGCCTGCCCGGGGATTCCAACTCGCAGGGCAGCCTGCGTCCCCGTTGGAAGGAAGAGGCGAAACAGGACTTTTTCAAAGTACAGTAGACTCAATTAACAGTTACCCAAGGGGAATGTTAGATCATGTTGGATAAAGATAGTTTCTGGTTGCTTGATAGTTACTGTTAAAATAGGCCTAGCTGTGTATCCCAATATTATACAATGCAGTGTATCCCATACTATACTATACCATTAACTATTGACATAATAATCACGAAGATATACTGTCTTATAAAATTTATTTTATTTTAATGTTTAGACAGTGTGCTTTTAAAGTCAGCAAAGTCAAGTACTAAATACAGATGGAGAAAATTAGGTAGTTCTAATAATGTTTTTTCTACATGACAAAGCATGCAGAAACATACCATGTACTGTTAAGAGAGAGTAAGTCAGTTTCAGTTTCTTTAGAATAAAACTATTTCTACCTAATGTTTGAGTTTCAAGTTTTTAATGCAGTGTCCCTTATTTTTGTGAAAAATCCCGTAAATGTCCCTTACTTCTTATATCAAAAAGTGGCAACCCTATGTACTAGCCTTCTCAGCTCGGATTGGGTTTACTTGAAAATGCGAGCGTTTACCTGTATACAAGTCAGGAGCATATACCGCACCAACGACAGGATTGATCTTCCAACCTAAAAGGACAGGAAGAGGAAGCTATCAGAAGAGAAACTTGTCTCACTTCATTATTATTGCCCTTCCAATATCTTCATAACTATGTGTCTATAACACTTATCCCAGGAAGCCAGAGTGAGGAGGTTGACCCAGGAAACAGATGTTGGGTATCATGAAAAGGTGTCACATTATTGGTTATTATGTTATCTTTGCATATTAATAATGAAAAGTGGTTCATGTGTAAGTGAAAGTGCCCTAGTCCTTCAGCACAATTACTTTGGAAGGAAGGTTTCGTTTTAAGGTCTAAACCAGAGGTGTAAGACATGCAGCCTAGCTTTCCCTCAACCATATATGGCTTCTCCATTTTTTCAAACCTCCAGACCTGACCTTCAACCCCAACTTAAAAATTTTGTTGCAAAAGGGGTCTTCTTTTGCAAGCAGGTATAGGAACTGGCAGGAATGATCAAAACTATTCTGTTGTCTGAAGCAGAACAGCAAATGTCATTTCTATCCAACCCCACGTACTCAAGTGCATATCACTTGATGATGATGCTTGGCACATTATTTTGTCACACAAGGCAGAAAAACAGCTCATTTCTGTTGTCTTACCATTCACCACAGGTGTTGCTGGAGGTTTCTTGGTGACTAGACGGGCTGTAGCATTATTGACCTGGATCAGAAAGAACAGCAAAAATGAGACCACATGCATCAAGTTTCTGCCAACTTTTCCAAAGAAGTGAAAGAGTATAATTTTCATGGCATACAAAGATAGAAAACGGAGATCCTTTGGCTGGGTCATCCGGGCGATAGGGAAATCCAACTGCCGACCTTGGATGGCGAGGCATTACGCCCATCATCATCAGTAAAAAGCCTGGGTGTCCATTTGGACCCTCTGCTGTCAATGGAGACCCAAATCTCCAATGTCAGCAGAATCGTATTCTTCCATCCGTGACAGGCGAAGCGTCTGGCTCCCTATCTCTCACAGAATGATCTGGCTATGGTAATCCAAGCCACGGTCATCTCAAGACTTGACTACTGTAATGCTCTTTACATTGGCCTTCCCTTGAATGTGATCCGGAAACTCAAGCTAGCGCGGAATGCTGCAGCCCGGCTGCTTGCGGGGGGAACCCACGAGCCGCCGTATAACACCTATACTGCAGAACCTGCACTGCCTACCAATTGAATACCAGATCACTTTCAAGGTGTTAGTTCTTACTTTTAAGGCCTTGTATGGTCTGGGGCCAGTGTACCTACGGGATCACCTGATTCCATATAACCCTCCAAGATCACTTCATTCAGAAGACCAGAATCTTCTAGACATCCCTTGGTGTGAAGTCTTTCCACCTGACTTCGACAAGGCGCAGGGCATTTTCAATCATCGCCCCGGCTCTTTGGAATACGTTGCCACTGGAAACGCTGGCTCTCCGAAATTTGGTCACCTTTCGGAGGGCCTGCAAGACTGACTTGTTCAGACAGGCCTTCGAAAGCTTGTAATTTTAGCTTGTGATTTTAGCTGCGTTTTTATTTTGCTGTTTTATTTACTATTATATGTATGTTTTGCCCATTGTTTGTTTTATTGAATTGTGTTGTAAACCGACCTAAGCCACTGGGAATGGCGGTGTACAAGTCCAAATAAATAATAATAATAATAAATAAAAATAAAAGAAATGCAACTTGTAAAGCTAGATTCAGGGTGGATTTACACATGTAAAATTCAGGCCTACTCATTTCTATGTATTTCTGTCGCATATGCATGATCCCCACCTGTGATTATACCATGCAGCCCCTGAAACACAGACCTCTACATATACAATTCAAGGTAACTTCTCACCTCAATCTTCCTCCCTTCTACAATGCTGCTGTTCAGTTTCTCTCGTGCTCGGTCAGCATCTTGGCTGTTTTCAAATGTGACAAAGCCAAAACCCTAAGAGGAAAAGACTTTATAAGCATGGAAATAGGGGGAAATCTTATGACAGAAACATTCCAAATGGCTAATTCCCTCTGATACATTCATAAAAATCCTCTAAATTTGTATGTCAGTTTCAGCAAGTCAAAACTCATTGTGAAATAATTGAGATAAATGCATTTTGCTTTTACTACCCCTGGAGAAGGTTATGAAATGAGTTTTCCCTTCCCTAAAACTCATCCTGTCCCAGCTTTAGCTTCTGGGATTTCTCCAGAGTTCAGATAATGCCAACATGTTTATCAAGCTCATCTTTATAACCTTGATGGGTTTTAAGAGGCAAGCAACAATTCAAACCTATCAAAAAAAGTAAAATAAATACTGTTATAGGACTAGAAAGGGAGAAACAGGGCGCAACCAAGTTAATGAAAAAGATGGAGCAATATCCCTAAAGAAAAGCATTTGTGGCCATGTTTACTTTGGCAACAAGGCTATTAGGAAGGGAGGATAATTTTATGTATAGTGTGGAAGAAGTGGATAGAAATGTTCACCTTCTTTCATAAGCCTGGGACGTATCTTGACATTATAAAGCATTAGATTTAGGACAGAAAGTCCAATGAGCTTATGGAATTCATGGCCCAAGAAGTGATCATGGCCATTGTTTCAGATGCTAGAAAGCGATTAAATGAATTTGTGGAATATGAATCTATCAGTAACGGCAAAACCCGTGATCAAAGAACCCACAGTATTCAATACCAGTCAATGGGAGGACATTAGCAAGGGAGTAGTGCCTCCACCTTCAAGTCTTGCTCACGGTAATCCAGAGAGCACCTAACTACGCAGCCAATAGTCTCAAAAAACAGTCCTATTTCTTGTGTCTGTTTTTGTACCTACAAAGATCTGAATACATTTTATCATCCACAAAACCTTGTTTCCCTGAAAATAAGACATCCCTTGAAAATAAGTCCTAGTAGAGGTTTTGCTGAGTTGCTAAATAGAAGGCCTCCCTCAAAAGTAAGATCTAGCAAAGTTTTTGTTTGGAAGCATGCTCCCCCTGGTGGCCTGAAGCTGCAATACTGTTCCTACTGTACAAGTGGTCCAGGAACTACTGTGAGAGATCATTACAGTCTCCAGTGTGTGGGAGTCAGGTACTTTGTGGCCCTGTGTGAGAGGGACAGTATATGTATTGTGTACTAACAACTACTGTACAGTATATAATAAATTTTCATTGTTTTTGTTCAACAATAAATGTGAATTCTTCTTCATGGAAAAATAAGACATCCCCTGAAAATAAGATCTAGCACATTATTGGGAGCAAAAATTAATATAAGACACTGTCTTACTTTTGGGGAGACCGGTATCAAAATATCTGTTAAATGAGAATGCAGGGGCACAACTAACAAGACTGTGTGTCACATTTGCATTAGTCCTTAAAATTACTACATCCTTCACAAATGGCTTGATATGGTTGTGCAATTCATCTGGCCCTGTCAATACCAAAACACTGGGTTTCTACAGTACAACTCTGAGAACAAAAAATTGGCATAGGGCAGCCTTGGCTCAGACAACCTGGACTTCGTGTTCCCCCTCCTTTTTTTTTTTGGCAGCTAGTAGTTTTGTACCTTTGAGCCACGCTCATTAAAGATGATCTCCACATCTAGGATTTTCCCAAATTGCTAGAAAAGAGAAGGATGGAAAGTTATTGACAAAGACAACAAACAGACCAGTTCTTCTCTAGAGATCATTTCCATGTAAATGTCGAAAAAATATAGTCTTGGATTTTATACTAAGTATTGTCTATTTATTACAAACACTTAAGATACATCCCTGAAAACTCAAAGCAATGACCCCTTCAATCTAAGTATTTCATTCCAAGTATCGTGGGACTGTCCCTCTTCCTGGCATGTCTGCAAATGTGCTTTATATTTCTTTTTGGATCCAGCAAAGAATGAACGAGTGAGTAACATCTGTGTCCAATAACATTGGACAGCTTACCCACATCCACAGATGATGTCTAAAGGGGTTCTCAGTATCCTGGCTGAGCTTTGTGCCTCCCTGCTCTAGACCCCCAATGTTCCCCTTGGCCAAACTCTATTGCTGGGTAAATTCAATGGAAAACAATGCAGAGAAAGCATGTTGTCTTGGCTGCGTGCAGAACAGACTCACCCCAAACATCTGTCGCAAGTCTGGGTCACGAAAGCGGAAAGGGATGTTGGACACATGGAGGCGTTTGGGCTGACTCTTGTTCTCAGCGCTTTCAGTTTCTTCTGCTTCAGGAGACAGCTCAGGTACAGGGACCTCTTCTGGCTGCTGTGGGTGGATGGGGGATGGAGTGGGATGGGTGGAGAGGAAATGAAGCAGGATCATGCATACCACTGAGACAACCCGCCCATGCACCCCTAAACGGTGGGCATAAAGGATTCTGAACCCGAGAGGCATGCATTCTTCCAAGTTCCATTTAGACAAAACGAACTGGGATATCCTATTTTGTCATCCATTATCAGGTAGGAGAAGAAGACCTACAAGTCGACTACAGTTCCTGGGGGTAAATGGGAATAGGATGGAAAGATGTCAGGAGAGAGTAGCTGACACAGGGGGGGGGGTCATACACATTAGCTGTTGTATGGGGGCACTTTGTCAAGCCTTTGTATGCTGAAAGGAAGCAGGCCAAAACATCTGCATAGTGCTGGTGGAGAACTTGAGACATTGTCAAAGATCCAAAGCATTATTGGTAAATTTCATCTTTGTGCGGAATGCTTGAAGCTCTCTTCCATCAATAGCATTATTGGTATATTATGCCTATAACTGTGATGTTTTGAGAGGCAGGTCTTGGGTCAACATCTTTGACTCCTGGTAGCCATCTACACTGTGAGTTAAACAGTCACAGATGTGAATATTTATGATTGCTGTATCTGCTGTCACCTCTGCTGCTGTCCTAAATGTGACTCAAAATGTTCTCTCTAGATCAGTGATTCTCAACTTGTGGGTCCCCAGATGTTTTGGCCTACAACTCCTAGAAATCCCAGCCAGTTTATCAGCTGTTAGGATTTCTGGGAGTTGAAGGCTAAAACATCTGGGGACCCACAGGTTGAGAAACACTGTTGAAAAACGGCGTTTAAGAGGTGACTTGATCGAAGTGTATAAAATCATGCATGGGATAGAAAAGGTGAATAAAGAAAAAATATTTTCTCTGTCACACAACACTAGGACTAGGGGGCACTCCCTAAAGCTCCAAGGTAGGAAAGTTAGGACTAATAAAGGGAAATATTTCTTCACCCAGAGGGTCATTGGGTTATGGAACTCACTTCCAGAGGAGGTTGTGACAGCGGTCAGCCTGGACAGCTTCAAGGCAGGATTAGACAGATTCATGGATACCAAGGGAATCAGTAGCTACTGAAATGGACATCCAAGTGCCACCTCTGTGTTGATGGAGGCAGGCAGGATTTTCCCCGGGTACTGGTTGTGGGGGGTCGGGAGCAGGTGAGGGTTTTGCCCTCCTTTCTGCTAGAGATCCCTGTGTACAACCAGTGGGCCACTGTGTGACACAGAATGCTGGACTAGATGGGCTGAGGCCCGATTCAGCATGGCTCTTCTTATGTTCTTATGTTCTTAGATATTGCTAGGCTCTCCAGCATCATTCTATACTCAATTTCTGGTGGAAGTTGAAATGTTGGTGGAAGTTGACCATACAATTGCGACAGAGGACCCTGAGATGCCTAAAGAAGTGTTTTCTCAGGTAAAATAAAATCATTTGCAATATTTTCATGGGTTTTCCATTTTTGGGAAAACCCTGCACCACTAACCCTTGCAAATGCGGAGGGACTTGCTACTTGAGTACAGATTAGTAAAAAAAAAAAAGTGGGCTAAAGTTACCAAATCCCACAACCATGTGACTGGACCTTTAGGAAAGCAATTTAGGTCCTCCTTTAGGTAAAAGAGCTATCTATGATTCTTGACCATGACAATGGTGGCCTTTGGTATAGTTCATTTAAACAAAAGTGACCTTCCTTGCCTTGACCTTGACGATGGCAAAAATTCAAATGCTGGGTTGGGCAATGGAACACATAGTTCCATTCCGTACTCTGACAGAAGAAACTTAATGACTGATCTTGAGAAAACATTGCATTTCCCAGCCACCCAACCTTGCAAGAAAAGAAACCCAACTTTTTGCAAATGCTTAAATCCTTGGGCTAGAGATATATTGCTCCATTGTTGGCGAGTTTCTTTTAAAATCAATATTCGACTCTTCCCCAGTCTGTAGGTTGCATTCTATCTGCTTGATCACTGCAGTAGTCACAGCATGACTGGATATCTGAAGCTTTCATGGAAAGTTGGAGCTTTCTGTGATTGCCTTTTCATTTTGTTCATGGAATGGAAGAAAAAACATTTGCCACCTGAATGGGCGAGCAGCTTTGATTTCCTCTAAGCGGGCACATTTGGAGCACATTCCCATTGCTGTCATTACTATTTACCCATGGCACCTGCTGTGCTGTCTCTCTTTCTACACTCACTCTTAGACAAGGATAGGAACCTCTGGCCTCCAAAGGGGGCTTGGAGTTCAACTACCAGACTCCCTAATCTCATGAAAAGGAGTCTGTAGTGCCTTATTTTTCAGAGAAATCTCCAACACCACAGTCAGTTTGGGTTGGAGATATTATGAATTTAGAGAATTGCCTTTCTGTCTTTCCTAGCATTATACCACACTGCTCATTCAACATGGCCATTATGCAAAAACATAACAGGGCTTCCAGTTATCTCGTTTCTTTTGCTTTTTGTATTTACCCATTAAATCTTCAATTGTAAGCTTCCTTTTAATAGGCAGACAATATTAATGTTATTTTGGATCATTCTGCATTTCAAGTGCAGAATCCTGTGTTTCAATGTGCACTCAGGTAATTGAAAAAACTTGTACATGTTTGCACATAGGAAAGCAGTGCACCAAGGAGAGGAGTTCTAACCTAGATTTCTGACTGACACAGCAGTATGCCATCTGCATTTATATTTTTGAATATGGAGAAACATTCCATCATGCATTCTCCCAACTGGCGCTTGAAAGGACATTGTTCAGCAAGAGTGAAATGGTTCCTCTTTGAAGTCATGTGAAACCAGCTGGGGTACAACTAAGCACAGCACCATTTATGCACTAAGCAATTGTATCAGGCATAGTTCTTGAGAAGTAAACAGAAAAATCCAGAACCTACTGTAACTGCAGAAAAAGGAAGAGAGCTAGAGCCCCATGGGTATGTCTGGCAAGGATCCCAATCCAGACTGAGCTCCCATTCTGCTATTTACTCATTAAAAATACTCAACTGCTAACTACATAGGCATGAGTTTTTCTATTTTTGCTCTTTCTGCTCTTGTTATGTGCCTTCAAGTTGTTTCCAACCTTTGGTAACACAAAAGTAAACCAATCACAGGGTTTTCTTCGCAAGTTTGGTTTTCACTTACTTCCTCTGACAGAATGTAACTTGCTTAAAGTTGCCCAGTGGGTTTCCATTGCTGAACGGACACAAACACTGTTTATGTCTAGAGTTATAGATGCTCAAACTGCTACACTATGCTGGCTCTAGATATTACTAGATTTTGTGAAAAGTTTGATCATTTGTCAGAGGAAGTCAAGACTCAAAAGAAAGAAGGTCAAGAGAAATTAGATCTCTTATTTATTGTCACCAAATATCATTACCCAAAAGCAGATCCACTCTTCTTCCAAATCTTTTCTCCCGTATTATCAACCAAAAATCAAATGTTCCAATGTGCCCAGCAAACATTTTTCTGAGTGGTTAATGAACAGGACAGACACACACATACACATACACACAGGCACATAGGAAAATGTTAATGGAGAGAAAGCAATTGGTGGGAACTTTGTGTAGAAGACTTGAGCAGGCGTACCAGTGACACAGACAACAATCCCAAACTTGCACCTCTCTTTTCTCCATGCAGATGGATCTACCGAACTCACAATGCAGAACACCATCACGATGCAGCATTCCAAGAGCATGGCGAGGTGTGTGCAGCCTCTTTTGCAATGGCTTAAACGTCAGGGCGGGGTAAAAGAGCCAGAAAAGCAATCCATCTGGCATGGGGGACAATGTTGAACTTGTCTTTGAATACTACTACAAACTATATCAATAGTTCTTAAATGAATCATGTTGGGGAACCAAAACAGCAGTGTGAACTGTCAATGAACTGTCCAATGTTCTGAATCTAATGAAAGTATTAATCAGTACCTTGGAGAGTTTCTTTAACCATCAGGTTCAAATGCAAGTGGATTTACCACCCTCTGATATGGAAGTTACCAACCCCACTTCTCAAGTGTCTACCAATGAGGAAAAGGCGTATTGGAAAGGATGCTTAATGACCACTTGTAGAGGTGACAGCAGCACACATGTACAAAGAAGCTTTGAGAGTCTCTGTGAGTGTGTGCTCGCACAAAACAAATTATCATTAATAATAATAAATAATAAAACTTTATTTCTAACCCACATCCAACTCCCCGAAGGGGACTCGGAGCGGCTTACATTAGTCATAGTATGTTATGTTGTGGGCTGGTGACAAACAAAATTAACTCAATGAGCTTGTTCTCACAAACAGCAATGTGGTATGTCAGGATTCTTAATATTTCAGACTTTGCAATATTAAGAGATTTTGCACGGTGAGCCAGCTTACAACATTCAGCTGGGATATCAAATAGCACCACCCATGATTCATTAAGAGGCATTGTTTTCCAAGTATGTGGGCACTTGAGGTATAAAATCCCTCAAGCACCTCTCCACATCTCTAAGGCAAAATACAAGGACAGCAAATTAAAGAGCTAACAGCTGCAAATCAGTTGTCTTTTCATGACATACAAAATGTGCTGCCTGAGGCAGCTGCCTCATTTTGCCTAACAGGAGGGGTAGCCTTGACTCAGCACAAAATTAAGAATGTCAGGGGAAGGTTGAAGTGAGAACCTTTATTTATAACATCTTGGGGGTTTTTTTGTGTAGAGATATACTGTACACATTCTTCTGAACGGTGGGGGTGGGATTCAACCCTAAGAGAATTTCCCTGCCATCTAAACTGATAGAATCCTGACACAGGGATGCAATCTATTTTGCTGTTTGTGAGAACAAGGCCTAAATTAGGTCTGCAGAAAACGTCAACTGACCAAATTGATATGTGCATTATCCACTTTCCAATTTACCCTAAGATTGTATCTTGATGCTGTCAAGATACCAGCGTCCACTTCATTAGCATGTTCTGCAATTTCCAATGATGAAAGTATCTGCATACATTAAAGTTGCTTATTAACTTATGGTGACCCCATGAATTTCATAGAGCTTTCATAGGTAAGGAATAATCAAATGTGATTTTCAATTCTTTCCTCTGAAATATAGTCTATAGCACCTGATATTGACAGTCTTGGATCCAAGTACTAACCCAGGCTAACTCTGTTTAATTTTAAAGACCTCATCCCTTTAGAGCAGGCCTGGGCAAACTTCAGCCCTCCAGGTGTTTTGGACTCCAACTCTCACAATTCCTAACAGCCGGTTGTGAGAGTTGAAGTCCAAAACACCTGGAGGGCCGAAGTTTGCCCAGGCCTGCTTTAGGGTATTTATGCCAGTATTATAAAATCAGGCTTTTTGAAAAAAAGAAAAAAATATGGTTTTATTATTTGAACACAAGAAGAGTGTACTGAGTACAATGTTTAAATCTGAAGTGTGTTTGAGTTTTTTCAGGGAAAAGTATATTCAGACAGTTGTATGGAAGTATTTGGTTTAAGGCCAAAACAGACATTGCACAAGAGACAAACATAGCTTTTTCCCAACTGTCTTAAAACAAAAAATAAAAAACAGCCTTGGGCAGCTGAGTGTTTCTGTGGAGGAACAGCATGCTTCACTTTTCCCTCACTTAAATAGTCTCCTCCCTGAAGCCGTCTTCCCAGGTACAGAAGCTAATAGTGCACAGAATTCTTCCTGTCAATGGAAGCTTCCTCACTGGTGAATCAATGGTGAATGGTGGCGGCGGGAATTAGATAAAGTTGCCTCTAATCTTAATTCTCCCAATTGCTGCAGTTCTCCTTCACTTGCTGATCACAGTGATGTTAGGAAGAAAAGAAATCGGCTTTGACACAAGGCACCAAAGAAGTATTCATATTCTAAGCTCACTTCTGGTCAAGAGAAAAATTCATTCTGACCCTTACTCACTTTTCTTTTTGTCACACAAGCATATTTCCCAAGCTCTTTCTCACTATACGTTTATTCCACTACAGTACAACCCCTGTATTCAAGGCATACATTCCCAAACTTCATATGGATATATAAAACCACATATATTTGAAATGAAGGAATTCCTACTTAAGATCAGAGTTGCACTGGAGGACCTAGAAAAATGTCTGGAGGGGAGGTACATAAAGAAAACAGAAGATACTATTCCTGTAGACACTGGGGTTGCACTGTGTATTCCAGTTTAACTGACATAATAACATCCTATAGAATCATAGCATTAGCTGTTTAAGGAGATTCGACAGGATGGAACCATGGCAGTTAAAGTGGAATTGTAGCACTGTGATTATGTACAAGGGCCTCTGATTCGTTCCTATTCCTTCTGATTTAAAGTCCTGCCACACAAGCGTAGTCCACTGCCAATATAAAGGAAGCTGTGTGTCTGTGTGTGTGTGCAAGAGAGAGAGAGAGAGAGAGAGAGAGAGAGAGAGAGAGAGCGCTGTTGAATTTCACAATGAACATATACTGAATGGCCATGCATATAGGTTCTGAGGTTGTGAGTATGACTACCTAAGCTCAAGGCACCTGCAGCAAGGAGCGCCTATAACACTATTAAAACACAACACATACACACAAGATTCAGGCCACTCTGAAATGCATACAATCCACCAGGCAGAAGTCAATCTCCTTTAGACCTCAAGCCCTATGCCTTCTCCACCCATTGCCCCTCCCCATTCCTAACCAAAGCAATGCATCACCCAGGTGCCCTCCTCCCACTGCCAGCCTGAAGCATCCCTCAATTACCATGGACTCTTTGCCCATAAAGACAAGTTCAACAGGGATTCAACTCTCGCACCAGGCCCAAGATTCACTGGGGAGGGAGGGTGTTTCAAATGCACAAGTGTGGTGGGACAGGGAGGTGTCAGGCTGAGAAGACAGGCAGGTGCACTTGCACAATGAGTAAAAGGTTAACTATTCATGGATTAATGAGGCTAGAACAAGAGAAACGTGATGGAGTCCAAGATGCCTGGGAGAAAACCTGAGTTTGATGGCAGGTCCAGGAAGGTTGCTGTGAACACCCCAGGAAAGGCCCTAATCCAGAAAAGATACAACAGTAATTGCAGGGAGTGTATATACTACAAAGCAAGAGCTCTTTTGCCGACGGTACTTGGCAGCAACTTTCCAGAAGATGAGAGAGAAAGGAAGAAAGGAAAAGGGACACACAGATACACATTACAGACTCATCCCAATAGCCTCTTTTTGGCTTCTGTGGCAAGGGCAAAGAGGAGATCATTTACATTTTTCAAAGCATCACTATTAAAATCAGTAGCCTGCAAGGGTTTATTTATATGTAAAGATGCAATTAGTCGCAATCATCATAACTAAGCCAGGACATCTCCTCCGGGTAAGGAAGACTGACCAGGCAACC
This sequence comes from Anolis apletophallus, assembly GCA_030556195.1. NCBI lineage: Eukaryota > Metazoa > Chordata > Lepidosauria > Squamata > Anolidae > Anolis > Anolis apletophallus. The sequence continues at coordinate 122,827,793 of JARBWK010000008.1, read as the reverse complement.
AGTGTACCTGTCTGCTCAGCCTCCTTTCCAGCTAACCATTAGCAGCCAGGTTCAAGATCTCTAGGTGCCCTTCATTCACATGGTTTGGCACAATTTTAAAATGTTATATTTTCAAACCACAGGTATCAAGATAGGCCTCAGGGATGTCATCTCTAAGGCACCCTTCCAAACTAGAATTATGAGAACTCTCTTAGGCCGCCTCAGATCTTCTTTTACAAAGTGGATATTCTAAGTTTGCTAGAGTGAAATCTGGAGAGGGCTTCTGTGTCTTTAGTGGTTGTGTAGAAGAGGGAATTTCAGCAGGTTTTGCTTGTCATACAACCAGGCAACAAGCAAAATCTGCTGAAATTACCTCTTCTACATAACCATTAAATGTACCGGAGCCCTCTCTAGTTTTCACTCTGGCAATCCTAAGAAGCTATAGTTGGATGAGTTTTGAAGTACTGGCCAAAGCCCAACTTGCTATTCTGTAGAGAATTCCCAGCTTTGAAATGGAAGTGTGCAGGGATAGGACAATCTGAACTAGCAAAAAGGAACTGGAATCAAATAGCTAAGCAGGGTTTGAGACAGCAGCAATTGGCTGCTCTAGTGCTTCTGTTCTGGGTTTGGGTGCAGATCTTAATGGAGCTATCCAAAGTGCTGAACTGTTCTGCAAAATTGCTGCTTCACTTTATTAGATCAGTGGTTCTCAACTTGTGTGTCCCCAAATGTTTTGGCCTTCGACTCCCAGAAATTGTAACAGCTAGTAAACTGGCTGGGACCTGGGGGCCCACAGGTTGAGAACCACTGATTTAGAGCTATACAAACTGGTGAGAACCTGGAGCACATTTATTTTCCTCTGATACAGTAGCCAACAGCCAATCCTGAACTGAGATAGTTTTCACAATTTGGTGGCCTAGTTCATGCAATGAAGTCAAACATTGCCTGGAGAAGAAATAGCCAAGCCCTGGAACTGGTGGCTTATAGGGTTGCTAGATTTTGAATTGGTCCTTTCATCTGGGCCTTTAACAGCAGTCTGACTTGTAGGAATTAGCAGGTGATCATGTTTACCTCCATGCTATTAAAAGCCTGACCTCCTGATTTCTGCAGGGTGTGCTGCCATGAAATGAAACAAGGACAGACTAAATCTCTGCCCAAATATTTACAACATTATCACAGTTTAGATAACAAAGGGGGAGGCAAATTAGGAAACTCTGAGATGGGTATGAGTAGGCTTTGGTTTCCCCTTGGAATTGGTGGATGCACTCTTTTGGTATTTTCACACATGGCAGGATGAGCCAGCTTGCTTCAAGTGCCATATTGGGGGAAACCATTGGAATGCAAAGAATTGTGCATTATTCAGTTTATAATTATTATCATTATCACTGTGTGACAACCAGAAAAAGGAAAGGGATACTATTTGGATTTTCTATTTTGGTATGTGCTGTGTACAATCTCTTGGAGGACACTGTGTCCTTGAGAGGGGGCTATCAAGCACACACCACTTGTTCCATGGAGATAAACAGCTGCTAGTGAAGATGGTGAAAGATGGGAGGGGGACGGGTTGAAAGAGAGAGAACGGGGAATCTGATACGGGCGCAGCTGTCTTGGCCGGAGAAAAAAGTGTTACTCAATATGGACACACAGAAGGCCACCTCCTCAGAATCACGGGCTTCAGGAAGAGATAATATGTTGTTACCCTAAACGGTGAAAAAGGAGACCTCCTGAGCTGTGTAAAAATGGAAAAGCATTTCTGACCAGGAATTAAGAACTGCCTAATCGGAAGAACAACATCCATGAGTCCTAGTTTGAAACTTTCTAACTGTATCTACTTCATAGATGTCATGCTGTCTTTATACCTTACATTTAATAGTGGTTTTGGAGGAAGTGAAGGATCAAGGCAGCCAAAACTTATAAAATGCCAAACTGTAAACTATCTCTTGCTGGATCATCTAGGGCAGTGGTTCCCAACCTTTTTTTGACCAGGGACCACTTTGACCAGGGACATTAGTACAAATCAGTTTTTGGTCAACTTTAGATTGGGGATGGTTATTTGTAGTGCTGATCCAATTGCATTGGATAGGCCACATCAGCTCTAGTTTCTGATACAGAACATATGCCATCCAGTAGTTGCCATCTGCTCTCCCACAGAAAACCATATTTAATAATCTAGAGCTGATGTGGTAGTGGTAATCTTTCATGTGTATTCAGCCTTTCTCCTCCCGACATTCCCGTTGCCTCACCACTATAAGAGGGCTTCGCGACATCAGTCGCTCTTGTTGCTGCGTGTTTTCGAGGCAAGAGTGTAGTAGTGGTGAGGCCGCAGACCATATTTTCATTTTTGCGGCCCACTGGTGGTCCACGCACCACAGGTTGGGAACCACTGATCTAGGATGAATAAAAACTGCTTGCAGATAATCAGACAAAGCCATTTTTATTCTCTGGTAGCCTAAAATATAATTAAGTGTGCAGGCAGGTACATTATTAAAATTGCTGAGAGAACAAAACTAGATGTATTCACTTTATTAATATTTTACATGTTTATACCACAGTTCCAGATTTGTTCTTTATGTCATCTCAATAATTCTTGTGGCAGTAACCTTGCAAGGTAAACCAATAAAGCATTATCTGGGAAGTGCCCTTGGATTTCTGTTACCGGAACAAGTTTTTACAGTGCTTCAAACATTCAGAAGACCTGCATGGCCATATACACATAAGCAGAATAAGATCCATTTTACATGGGGACATCTTTTCAAACCTGAGGGAGATGACACTGCCCTGGGGTAGCCACAAGCAAAAGAGGACACAACTGCTGCAACTTTAATAACTGTGTTGAAGACAGTGTCTCGGGAGGTATCGTTTGTCGTCCTGTATAAGATATACAGGCTGAAATCTCTGCTACCAAACTGTTACAAGTACAGGGGTTCTTCCATCTGGCTATCCTATCCCTGATAGATAAAAATAAACAAACCCACTGTGATTTGGCTTTCCCTTCCCTTCTACACAATGCCCACCACAATTGGCAAATGAAGGTTCCTGTGATGTTGCAGATAATGTAATTACCTGCTAATTGCTTCTGATCAAATGGTTGTTAAAGAAACACCTTCATGGGCTGGCTCCAAAAGACTAGTCCTACAAATTCCTTAATTAGCACAATAATACTTAGTAAAACAATATTACAAGCCTGGGTCATCTTTAGTCATTCATATGTTGAAGACTCCACTTTCGATTATTTCCTGCCAGTTTGGCCTATGGTGAAGAATGATGAGATCAGCAGTTCATCTGTATCAGGACGGCTTTATGTTCCTCACTCTCCTATTAGATTTAATTTAGACCATTCTTCCATGTTACTCAGCCCTGCCTAATCTTGGTGGTTGTTTGGGCTATCTGAAGACACAAGGATTGAACTCAGGATCTTCTGCATACATCATTCTGCCCCTAAGCTATGGTTCCTACCTGATCAAACAACTGCATTCAAAAGTGCCAATATTTGAACAGCACTGCTGTGTTTGTAATTCACTTTGGCCACTGAAGGAAATGTCATCTGGAAGTATTTCAATATCAGAGCCTATCTTCCAAGGTATTCATGACACATACCTCGGCCATATAGCACTATTAACTGTCATGACATCCCTGAGGAATGTTGGGAATTGTAGTTTGGTGATGGCTGTGCCAAAACCTCAGTGAAGTTGGCATTTCTCAGAACAAAACAGCCCTGTGTTTTCTTAGTGTTATGCTCTAGTGAAGCGGCTAAGCATTCAAGCTAGGAAATGTTGCTTGAAATCTTACTTGAAATGCAGATTGATTGTGGCTCTAATCCTATGCATGCTTATTTGGACGTCAATTCCATTGCACAAAGCAAGACTGGCTTCCGAGTAAATAAGGGTTGTGAGAAGTCACTATTTCCCGAGTTTCAGACTTCCATCTCCAATTTTAGAGGGAGAATATTTGTCTAAGTACTTGTGAGAAAATATACATGAAATGCTCTGAACATGTGATTTACGATTAAGGCTTTCCAGCCTGACATGTCAACCAATGGTTTGGTTTCTCTCCCAGCATTCAGTTTTTCTTTGTATGTGCATAGTGGAATGAGCTTACACTACTTCAGATTGCTTACATGTGCATATGGGGGAGGGCCATTTTGGAGTGCTCTACATCAAGAGGATCTTTCTCCATGATTTGCACACATACCTACCTTTCTTACAGCAGGGATGGGGAATGTGGACCAGTGTTGGGTTATAGCTACCATCATCTCTCACAATTGGTGATGTTAGCTAGGACTGATGGGAATTGTAGTCCAACAGCACTTGATGAACCACATGCCTTTGTTCTTCTTTACTGCATATCCATTCAACAAACTCCCACATTATCAGTGTACTACCTCTATGCTAAATGTGCGGTGCATAGGCAAGTCAGTTGGCATGCCTAACTCCTCTACTAATGGTATGCTGGTGGAGGGAAAGAGCAATGGTCTCTCAGCTCATAAGGCATATATGAATTATTGCATGACTGGAGGTGACTAGGGGCACCAAGACAGACATTCATCCCAGCATGGCTTATGAAGAATGGAGGTAACCATAGACCCCAAGTATCTAGTATTTATGATTGCCTCACAAATGCCACAAATAGCAGACACTTCAGACAGGAAGTCAAGCCTCTAAGTGGTTCACTGGAGTAATGAAAAAAATATATCTTAAGGGATGTTTTAAAGTCTATGTAGTGGAGCATCTTAAACCCCTCACTTCCCGCCACCATAATACAAAGAAAAGGAAAATCCATCAGTCTCTCGCTCTCAAGTTAATCTGTTAGAAATCTGACCACTCTTTAAGAGCAGTTTTTGACAGAAAGATGTGCTGTTGTTTTTTAAATCTCCTTAAGGACCAACAGACAGTATGAGGGCCATTATTTTGGGACAGTCTAATGCAGCACTGGTTGTTATTGACCCTGGGCTTATGCTGATCATTGGCAAGACAGCTGTAGTCAGCGACTATAAGCATGGTACTGGTCTCTGGCAGAAAGGGAAAAAAATTGTTATTCTCCACATCATCGGCCTGAGAAGCACTGCTCTACTGCAGCTGGAAGTGAAAAGTATAAGGGGGAAACTTCAAAAATGTTGTGGAATCTCCACAAATTTCCAGTTTAATTTGGACATTCAAGACCAATTTGAAGACATGATGCCCTTGAGAAATTGGCAAGCTTCCATCTCTCAATGTGGTCCAGCATAATAATGGCACCTGTCCTGGCTGTTTATGCCAAGCAGATTTTAATCTCCATTTTGACCACCCCCAGATATCCTTGATTGAGAGGATGTTGAATGCATAGTGGGAAATGGGAAATAGATTTTTCATATCCATTGAAATTTATCTGAATGTTAGATTGCTGTTCCAACTTATGTACACCAGGCACTATCTTCACAGGGCCATACGTGGGCCCTAAGAACTTGCCTGTTTGTCTTGGTCCATAATCAAAACTTGGAAACAGTATTTATTTGAATCACAACACCTGAAATGCTCAATCCAGCATGGCCAATGCGACTTCCTCCATACCCTCTAACTACTTCAATTTCAACAGGGACAGTTCCAATTTGTCCTCTGTTATTCTGTGGTTTTTGAAATGCACTGGTTTCATCTTCCTCCTTCTACTTTCCCCCTTTTCTTCAGCTTCTGCAAACTGAGTTCCAAGTAACTTGCATTCAATTAATTCAGCAAGAGGGAGGAGTGGAACATCCTGCTCTTCCTATAGAGTCAGATAAAAGCCAATAGCTGCAGCTTGTGTATTTTTCTTCACTAGTTATTTCTAGCTCTGTTTTCATCCTCATTAATGCCATTTGTCATTTTGATCTTATTGTAATGTTACTTGGCCACACATGTTTAACTAGCTATCCAACATAGGGTGGTACGTTATCCCTTTGTATCCCAGATTTAGATACTATCAAGGGCCTTTCCCCCCTCAGGGTCTGTTGCTAAAGCAGACTCAGGCCCTTTCTACACAGCTGTATACAATCCACATTATCTGCTTTGAACTGGATTATACGGCAGTGTAGACTAAAATAATCCAGTTCAAATAAAATAATGTGGATTTTCTGCTTTGATAACCTGGATTATCTGGCAGTGTAGAAAGGGCCTCAGTCAACGTTCTGTGTACCATGTCACTCAGTGCAAACCTGTTTAATCCCAAAATGCGTCACTCCTTTCAGAACGCCCACCTGTCAAATACTCCAGCAGTTGTCACAAACTAATTGACTTTCCTAAGCTGAGTTGTTTTTGTTTTTTAAATGTAGATAACAAGATTCCGGATTGTTGATCTACTGTCAACAGAATGATCTAGAAGAAACAATTGCTCAAGAGGTGGTGGTGGGAAAATAGATGCTCTGGCTCAACCTCTAGCTCTGTCCCTCATATCCTCCAGAAGACAATCCCTAATCACATTTTTTTCAAAAATTGCCATACCACCAAACCCTCAACCCCAGAGCCCTCACTTACAGCAGGTGGTGGGGGCAGTGGCAGTGGCTCTGGTGCAGCTGTTCCTTGCTCAGTGAAGATGCGCAGGCTGTGATCTGGGGCTGTTGGAGATGGGTACTCTGAAGCGGTGCTGTGGAGATGATACTGTGGAGGCAGCCGGGCCTGAGGTGGTGGTGGAGGGTACTGAGCTGGGAACGTCTGGGTCATGGCATCAGTTGGCGGCACTGCAGCATCTGCGCTACCCTGGAGAGATAGAAAAAAGAAATAATGAAGCAGGGAACCACAAATACCAGAGATTCTGGAACCTTAAGCCTTTTCACATTACACAGTTGTAGTGCAATGATCACACATTGTCATGGGCACATCTCATGGAATCCTAGAACTTGCGGTCTAGGATTTGCTCTCTGTCAGAGAATTCGATGTACTACTCCCTAAACTTGCAATTCCCATGATGTAGAATGGAGTCATGGCAGTTAAAGTAGAATCTTAGTGCTACAATTGTTGAAGGGAAAAAAGCTCCCTTGTCCGCTGTGGTAAAGACACTGAGCTTATAAAAAAAATAAATTGGTAATTACATTCCTTTAGCCCTAAGAAATTCAAGTATTTTCTTAGTCAAGCTAAAATCAAGAGGGACTTCTTAGAACAGAACAAGGGCAGATGACTTACTTTTATTCCCACAACAACTAGACACTCATTTCTCTCTCAGAAAAAACCCATCCTTGCTAAGACCTCCTTCCCAAAGGTTCGGAGTATCTCTTGTTACAAGAAGTATCTTTTGCTGTATTGGCAGTGCCTTAGATATTGTCTCATTGCCCTTACATTCCTGGAAGGAGTATTATATTCTCTGTACTACAGATCTGAAGCTGGAGGAGTGGCAGAAGGAAGAAAATCTAGCAGGCAGCTTGGAAATGTTAGTTTCCCAAATGCACACACAACCATTATGGCTATGTTGACCGAGGGATTATTGAAGTGTTCAAAACTTTGCCCACAGCCACACAAGTTGCACAAACAGCTGGATGCAGAAGATTTCTCGCTATATCCTTTGGAATAGACTTAAATAATTGAATACAGAAGGTGCTCAGAATAAACTCAGGATGTACCTGTGCCTTCAAGTCAGCTGTCCACTTATGACAACTCAATTCGTTTTATACAGTTTTCAGAGATGTTTTTATTTGTTCTTTTCTTTTAAATACAGCCTAAAGCGCATGGCATCCATTGGCAGTCCCCCATCCAAGTACATATTAACCAGGACTTACCCCACTTAGTTTCCAAGATGAGATGTGATCTGATGCTTTTAAGGTATTGTTTAGGCCTAGATCCTAGCATCCTATATTTTAAGCGAAGTCAGATCTAAATACCATAAAGCTTTTAAGTTTTCCTAAAATTGAGGAAAAAACCCCACTCTCCCCCATTTTCCTGCTTGCTAAAAATATATCCCTGTTTTCCTTCCTTTAAGAGCCAAGATATCTTCTTCTTCTTCTTCTTCTTATTATTATTATTATTTATACCCCGCCACCATCTCCCCAAGGGGACTCGGGATGGCTTACATGTGGCCAAGCCCAACAACACATCAATAAACAACAAAGCAATATAGCAAATAAGAAAACAGTGCAATTAATATAACTCAAATATAAACAATAACACACAAAGATCAAAACCTTATGGCTGGGCCAGATGTAATATATTAAAATGTAAGAATAACACTGGGCGCGGGCAGAGGTAGGATGTATCTAAGCAGGAGGGTTTTACAGGATAATGTAGGGAGATCTTGACTTATAGCTGTTCTTACATTTACCAACCACAGTTTCTGGCTGATCTTTCCCATTCACTCACTCACTCACTCACTCATACACCCCTAACTTAGAGAACCTAGGAACCTGAGCTCCCAAAAGATCACAATTAGGAAAATGTCACCCACCTACACCGACAGGCCCCATCCCTTGCCACCTTTCAGAATCTCTGCCAGGATGGGATGCTCAGGAGGACAAAAATTGCACACCCCTTTCTTTCTCTCCCCTCTACATGGCCCAGGACTATAAAAGCATCCCTTGTGCTGAGCCTTCCGCCAATGAGCAGGCATCACAACACATGTGAACCCTCCCATTGGCCACCCTGCTCTCAGCCACCCCTACCCTTATTTGGAGCATCTGTCCTGTCTCTTTGTCTTTCAGCTGTTTGGGGAGCTTTGGAGGGGGGAAAAACTAAATGGGAGGGGGGCATTAAGGAGATGGACAGCTGCAGATTTCCCTGGAATGTGCAATCTGCTGGAGAGGCTCAACACTGCCACCCACGCACCTGCCCCACCTGTCTGAAGGCAGAGACAGGGACTAATCTCTGAGCCAGCTATGGGCTTAATGCTAGGAGGAGAAAAGGAGAGAATGCAGTTGTGGGCAGAATGCCTGAGGGCTGTGTACTGCATCCTTCAATCTTTTTTTTGAGGGGGGGGGGGATGAGGGCAGAGAAAAACATTGTTGATTACAATTAAATATTTTCAAAGTTGAAAATAGCTCCATCAATTAATGGTTTTTAAATGATTAGCCAATTAAACATTTTAACTTTAATTCAATTGCTCATCCCAACTATAGATCCATCAATTAATGGATTTTTTTTAAAAAAAATGACTTAGCTATTGAAGTGGGTTTGTTTCCAGTTATTGTAATTGTGCGCCTTCAAATCGTTTCTCACTTATAGCAACCCTAAGGCAAACCTATTATGGTTTTTCGGTTTTTTGGTTTTTTTTTTGCAACACTGGTTGGGGAGTTTGTGTTTGCATTTCTCTGAGGCTGAGTTGCTCAAGGTCAACCAATGGGTTGCTATAGCTGAGAGAGAAATGTAACCCCAGCCTCCAGAATTGTAGTCCAGGGCTGAAATAATTTCATTAGGTAGGTACCATCAACTGGATGTAGGCTTTAATTGACTATTCAGTGGGAGCTGCTGAACTTGCTGACCAAAAGGTTGGCAGTTCGAATCTGGGGAGCAAGGTGAGCTTCGGCTGTTAGGCCCATCTTCTGCCAAGCTAACAGTTTGAAAACATGCAAATGTGAGTAGATCAATAGTTACCACTTCTGCGGGAAGGTAATGGTGCTTCATGCAGTCATGCTGGCCACATGACCTTGGAGGTGTCTACGGACAATGCTGGCTCTTCAGCTTAGAAATTGAGATGAGCACCAGCCCCCACAGTTGGAATGACTAGACTTAATGTCAGGGGAAACCTTTACCTTTGTCTGTTCAGTGGGATTGAGATAATGGCAGAATCATTACATATTTTTATCCCATCCTTGAAGTCTTCCTCCTCTCCAATGTTACCTTACAACAGCCCTATAAAGTAGAGCAGTTCAATGGAGAAATACTGAATGGTATCCCAAGCCAGGGAATTTCATAGTTCCAATTCAACACCAGTTCTAATCCAACCCTTTATCTCTCACTAGTTCTCTCACACTGAACTAAATTGGAGGTAGAAAAAAGGTAAAACTGAAACTACTGGTAGATTAATTTATAATTTGCTGCAGATTTATCAAATCCCACTAATCTATATAAATAAAAATGTCATGTTCATTGGTGGGATTAACATAACTCAAAAACCACTAGACGGAATGACACCAAATTTGGACACAATACACCTATCAGGCCAACAAGTGACCCATAAAACACTGAAGAAGGGACTTAAAAAGCAAAAAAGAAACCCCCAAAATTACATTACAACACATACGCAAAACCACACACACATGAGAACACACACATATACACAAATATATAAACACACACATATATGGGGAACATATCCTCCAATACTGCACAGTTGAACAACGGGAGATTTGTAGCCAAGCAACCTGAGAGTGTGGTCAAAATGGCAAAAAGCACTAATAAGGAAACACTGAAGCAGCAGTTTGTCTTTGCCTGAGCCTTCTGGGAAGGATACTATTCTGGCCCTCCACTCCCTCCTGCTGCATTAACCGAATGCAAGCCACTTTTGCATTTGGATCACTATTTGCAGCAACTGCAATAGGCTGCGGTCCAAGTGGAAAGTGAAATCAGGACATTTTAAAAGCAGTTAGATAAGGTACAACTAGGGGGGGGGGGGTGCAACTGCAATAAAGAAAGAGTGCAGTAACCAGGAATGGATTTGTGGATAGAAGAACTATGAGCTTCCAGTTCAACTTCTGGCATTCCACATATATTCCTATCTTTAGGATTTTTATATTCAGTGTCTTTATCTTTTATACCAGGCTCCTGTTGACATAAAAACCAGGTAAATTTTGCATGACTAAAATCCATATAGAACTGCATTTTGGTTAGTTTTGAAACTCTCTTTCAATCTGATGCAATACTTATGCTGGAAATTAAAAAGAAACCACAAAAGATAGCCTGCTCTATTAGCATTATGGTTATCTCCTGCTTTTTTCAGCATCTTTAAAAGACAGTCATGCCATGGTGCTGCTGGTATGCAAATTTCTCTAAGCTTAATTAATTGGGTAAACAGGCAATTAATCAAGAGCATCTTTTGCGGACACCTCTGTGTTAAATTAAGGCTCTCTCCAGTACCCCCTTTGAAGCACACTAAGGGTTATTGGAAGTCATACAACTCTAGGCACAAGTTTGCATTAATACATAGACCCATACTGTGAATTGGGCAGTGTGTGTGTGCCAAATGGAGCCGATGCATCTCCTACAGAGACTGATACTTGGGGAGGACTGCAAAGCACACAGTCCCTGTACCAGATTGGGCTTGATCTTCCTGGGCCCTCTTCCCACATATCTTCTCAGCTAGAGCTTGAAACAGATGGCACAAAAAGCTCTGATGCGGACGCAGCAGCTGCCATTCTAGAAAGCAGTGCTACAAGAACACAAAGGAAACTGAGGCATATGAAAGTGGTAAAATAGTGTCTGAAATGGATCTAGGGTTGCAAGATCTCAGGGCCTGAGTCTCCAGTTTCCATAGGCCACATCCACTTACAAGACAAAAAAACTTTTGTTGGACTCACTCTAGGCAAGAGAAAAGGTGCAGATCTCCAGCTCAGCCAGTAGAGGAGCAGTTTGCTACAATTTGCAAAGCTTAATATTCATTTATTGTTGCAACTTGCCTACACTCCGGGATCGATACAACTCTGTATCTTCAGGGGATATTTTACAAAATCTTTCCTCCCATGGATACTTGAAACCATGAATAATAGCGAACACTATATCATCACTATACTACCATTCCCATCATATTTTAGCAATGGCCAAGCTTGCGAGGGCTGATGGAAACTGGTGTTGCTTGGTTATATGTCTCTCAGTTTTCCTTGGTGAACTGTGGGTGAATAAACATTTCCTAAGTGTAAAGTTTATTGATTAGTCCACTGACCATATCAACAGTAAAAGACAAAAACAGGAAAATACACAATTAGATATTAATCACTGTCCTAAAACTCTTGTAATAGTGAACGTACACTAAAACATGATTAAAACTTGATTAAGTTAAAAGTTAAACATAATTAGAAATATCATTGTTAAAATGCCAAGGTAAAACTACATAACACAGAAATTGAGGATGAAGGTTAAAACAGAGGTTAAAATAGACCAGCTATTGCACAATCCCAATCCAGTTCAGATATCTGCATCACCCATAGAGTTTACCCCAATTGCCTCCAAATACACAGTTCTCAGTTGCATTGCTTTATGAAGAAAAAGGGCCATTTGGTGCGTTATCTTAGCATTCTGGCCAGCCATTAAGAATGTAGTTTTAATATTGGGGTCCCAATGAGTCTTCTGTGTAATGAATGGTCCGAGGTATGGATTTCTCCCTTTCTTATACAAAATTCAACTAAACAGTACATGTGTAATATCCTCTACCTTTGTCGCCCCACAGATACAAACACGTTCGTTATATGGAACCTGGTTAAATCTTCCATGTTTAACTATTGTATTCGTTTGTTCAAACCTTAGTAAGTTGGTTCTGGTCCAACTTACATGTCCGAAGCATCTCTCCCTATGAATCTTCAAGATGTTTAAGATCATCCGGCGAGGCCCTGCTCTCGGTCCAGCCTGCTTCGCAAGCGCGATTGGTGGGGACGAGAGACAGGGCCTTTTCAGTGGTGGCTCCTCGGCTTTGGAACGCCCTTCCTAGTGACATCAGATCAGCCCCCTCCCTCCTGACATTTCACAAGAAGGTCAAGACCTGGCTGTTTGACCAGGCATTTGCAGATGTAGTATGATTATTAAATTGAGACCTAAGGAACCATGCCGCCGCAATTGGAAATCGATTAAAGAATGAGATGCTGATAATGTGTTTTTAACATTAAGTGTTAATTTGTATATGATGTGATTGTGTTGATAACTGTTGATATGTTTATCTTGGGCAGTTCATGCCATTTGTACACCGCCTCGAGTCGCCTTCGGGCTGAGAGGGGCGGTATAGAAGTAAAGCACATAAATAAATAAATAAATAAATAGTGAATCCCCTCCCCTTGAGATGTTTAGGCATTTCTGTCTTTAGATATTCGGCTGTTTGAAAAGTGCGTTTGAAACGACTTAGCCATTTCAGTGAGCCGGCTTTACTGAGGGTAGCAATGTCTTTCTGTGCCTCTATATCCTGCGAATAAACACTGCTTTAATTTAGAGGATAGTTCTTTGAAAAGCTTCCAGAAGTTACACCTCTATTTGAGGTCCTGTCCTTTCCACATATTAATGAAGGTCAAAGACCACTAGAAAAGAGAGAAGCCACAGATTTCATGGTTGCCTATCAATAATTAGCTCCTGGTTCGAAGACTGAGCAAACAAACAGATCACTTGAACTGTGGTGAGATGTGCGTGATGTCCACATTTGGATTTGTAACCGTGAAGCTTCTGGGAGCTGGAAATTATAAACAGTCTACTACACATTTGCTCAAAATTAATCCTATTAGAATATCCAAAAGTTGAAAGAGAGATAAGGTTCCTCGAGATGGTCATGGAACCAACCAGGGGAAAGGGGATCCTGGACTTGGTGCTAACTAATGAACAAGATCTCGTTCAAGATGTCCTTGTAACTGAGCCCATAGGTACCAGTGACCACAACACAATAACCTTCAACTTAAGTTTGGATAGCAAACTGTCAGTGAAAACTAACACAGAGACCTTAAATTTTCAAAAAGGGAATTTCACCAAAATGAGAAAAATAGTAAAGAACAAACTAAAAGGAACAGTAAAAAAATCAAATCCCTCCAAAATGCTTGGAAACTGTTTAAAAATACTTTAAAACAAGCCGAACTAAAATGCATTCCTAAAATAAGAAAGAGGCCGGGAAAGTCCAAGAGGACATCGGCATGGCTTACAAATGAAGTAAAAGATGTGATTGGAAAGAAGAAAAACTCATTTAAGAAATGGAAGGCTCTTCCTACTGAGGGAGAACAGAAAGGAACACAAGCTCTGGCAAACTAAATGCAAAGCAACCGTCAGGAAAGCCAAAGAGAGATTTTGAGGCACATATAGCTAAGAACATTAAAAAAATAACAAAAACTTCTTTAAGTACATCAGAAGTAGAAACCCAACTAGAAAAGCAGTTGGGCCACTTGACGAAAATGGTAAGAAAGGGACAATAAGTGAAGACAAGGAGATTGCCGAGCGGCTAAACGACTTCTTTGCCTCCGTTTTTCACACAGGAGGACAGACAACATATGCCTGCAGCTGAGTCAGTTTTTCAGGGAGGGAATTAAATGAATTAAACCAGATAGAGATAAACAAGGAAGATGTTCTCACATGCCTTACTAAACTAAATGTCAACAAATCACCAGGGCCAGATGGCATCCACCCCAGAGTTCTTAAGGAACTCAAGTGTGAAATTGCTGAAATTCTAGCCAAAATATATAACCTTTCTCTAAGATCAGGCACTGTACCCGAGGACTGGAGGGAGGCAAATGTAACTCCGATCTTCAAGAAAGGATCCAGGGGTGATCCAGGAAATTATAGGCCAGTTAGTCTAACCTCAGTTCCAGGCAAAGTGATGGAAACCATTATTAAAGAAAAATTACTAAGCACATAGAAGAACAGGCATTGCTGAAGGAAAATCAACATGGTTTCTGCAAAGGCAAATCATGTCTTACTAACTTGTTAGAATTCTTTGAGGGTGTAAATAAACACATAGATAAAGGGGACCCAGTTGATATTGTTTACCTTGACTTTCAAAAGGCTTTTGACAAAGTCCTCACCAAAGGCTCCTAAATAAGCTCTTCAGCCATGGAATCAGAGGACAGGTCTTGTCCTGGATTGGAACCTGGCTAAACTGTAGGAAACAAAGGGTTGTAATAAACGGACATTTCTCTGGGTGGAAAGAGGTGAGAAGTGGCGTACCCCAAGGTTCAGTTTTGGGTCCGTTACTTTTTAATTTATTCATTAATGACCTGGATGTAGGAGTAAATTCTGAGGTAGCAAAGTTTGCAGACGACACTAAATTGTTCAGGGTAGTTAAAAATGAAACTGATCGTAAAGAGCTCCAGAAAGATCTCTCGAAATTGAGTGAATGGGCAACAAAGTGGCAAATGCATTTTAACCTAAACAAGTGTAAAGTCATGCACATCGGGGCAAAGAACCCCAACTACACCTACCAATTGATGGGGTCAAAGCTTTCCGAGACAAACCAGGAAAGGGATCTTGGGGTTTTGGTGGACAGCTCAATGAAGATGTCAACCCAGTGCGCAGCAGCAGTAAAAAAGCAAATTCTATGCTTGGCATGATCAGGAAGGAATCGAAAATAGGTCGTCAAATGTTGTATTGCCTCTCTACAAATCTATGGTGAGGCCACATCTGGAGTACTGTGTACAATTCTGGTCACCGCACCTCAAGAAGGATATAACGGAACTGGAAAAGGTACAGAAAAGGGCAACAAGAATGATCCAAGGGATGGAGCAGCTCCCTTACGAAATCAGGTTGCAACGCCTTGGTCTTTTCAGCCTTGAAAGACGGCGTTTAAGAGGTGACTTGATCGAAGTGTATAAAATCATGCATGGGATAGAAAAGGTGAATAGAGAAAAATATTTTCTCTGTCACACAACACTAGGACTAGGGGGCACTCCCTAAAGCTCCAAGGTAGGAAAGTTAGGACTAATAAAGGGAAATATTTCTTCACCCAGAGGGTCATTGGGTTATGGAACTCACTTCCAGAGGAGGTTGTGACAGCGGTCAGCCTGGACAGCTTCAAGGCAGGATTAGACAGATTCATGGATACCAAGGGAATCAGTAGCTACTGAAATGGACATCCAAGTGCCACCTCTGTGTTGATGGAGGCAGGCAGGATTTCCCCGGGTACTGGTTGTGGGGGGTCGGGAGCAGGTGAGGGTTTTGCCCTCCTTTCTGCTAGAGATCCCTGTGTACAACTAGTGGGCCACTGTGTGACACAGAATGCTGGACTAGATGGGCTGAGGCCCGATTCAGCATGGCTCTTCTTATGTTCTTATGTTCTTATGATGAAATACGATTCCCATCATCTGAAGACCAAGGGTTCTGCTGGTTTGCTGTAGATTTTCTGATCTATCTTCACCCCAGTCTTGTTCTAGGTCAGTGGTTCTCAACCTGCGGGTCTCCAGATGTTTTGACCTTCAACTCCCAAAAATCCCAACATCTGGTAAACTTCCTGGGTTTTCTGGGAGTTGTAGGCCAAAATACCTAGGGACCAACAGGTTGAGAACTACTGTTCTAGGTGGATACAAGTATCTTAGCTATAGATTCCACTCATGGTTATACATAACCATAGCGGTAGGAGTCATATAGCCCTCTGGATGTTATCTCAGCACCCCAGGCAGCAAAACTATTGCCAAAGAATGCTGGAAGTTATAAGTTCAACAACATCTAGAGGGCTACATGATGGTCACTCCCTCCATAATGGGACCATAAAATGATCTAGCAAGTACTGCTAGTCCTCTGTATCTATGGATATTGTATCTTCAGATTCAACCTTCTATGGATTGAAAATATTTGTTTAGAAGTCCAAAAGGCAAACTTTGATTTTGTCATTTCATATAAGGGATACCATTTTACTACATCAATAATAATACTAATAATTGTATTTGTATTCTGCCCTATCTCCCTGAGGGCATTCAGGGTGGATTCCAACATAACAATGGCAAACATTCAATGCCTTCATAAAATAAACAAATACTATCATAAAATCCCAGAAAAACTCTGCATAAGAAAATAACATTAAAACCTAACACCAAGCGTAATATCAGTAAATTAAACCTAGCATCAATAAATTAAACTACATATAGTCAAACAATATTAAAAATATCATAAAAGCATAACATCTAAACAAATATTCACATTAATTTACAACAGCCAACTCAAGTCATTGGACTTGAGCCTCCATGGATTTTGTATTCACAGGCGTTCTAGAACCAAACCCTAGCAGATACCAAGTACAATTGTATGGATGCTAGAGTTTTTGACAGTTGGCCTATGCCAGTTCCAAGACTTGGATACAAAGGTTTTAGCTCAAAAATCTCAGTGGAATTTATTGTTCTTCAATTTCAGAATTTACCAGCTCAATTTGATCAAAACTGGGCATAATAGGGAGAGTGGGGCAGCGGAAAGGATTCCTGATGTTGCCTCTGATCGGAAGGGCAGAGTCATTTGGCCTGGGACAAGTGGGGAATGCACATTAGAGAGCCACCCGTTTCCTATAAAATTGTGCATGAAAAGTTAGGAAACGAAAGAAAAAAATGGGTGACAAAATGTAATGTCATAACTTCATCCCAGGATTTATGCCTTGTTTTCCGGCCCCACAGACTCTTGCTCACTTTCTGTTCATCTGTCACGCACACATATCTCTTTAACACTATCAACACATACTGGAGACAGTTTGGAAAGCACCCCTTTCAGGCACCATTTCTTATCAGGGCTGGCTCCACTTCCAATCTTTATAAATAGCTGCAGTTGACTGCAATACCATCTTGTCACTCACGTAGCCCCAGAGAGGCCCCTAAAGGGGAGCAGCCCAGACGTGCAAGTTTGTAAATAGAAACTTCTATCAAGGAATCTTCCTGAGACCCAAGGATAGATAGTGGCTTTTGCCTGCAAGTCAGATAACCTGCGTAAGCTCTTTCCCCCCTCCTGGGATTTGTGGGGGGGAAATGCAGATTAATTCTGACACATTCCTCCTGCCCTACATGAACTAAGTACACAACCCAGAAGGGTTATGCCCAAGCACTTAGGAGAGAGTGCTTAAGAAGAGGTCTCACTGGAGGATGATGTACCCTCCAAAGTTTCCCAGGACACATACGTATAACCAAGAAACAGCATGGTGTGATCAAAATGGCAAAAGTTATGAACAGACAACCTGAACAAGGCTGAAGTTGTTCACTTTTGCTTGATTCTACTGGGAAGGCAATATTATGCCCTTCTCCTCCTCTTCCCAGTACTATCTTAACTGAGTGCAAACTTCCTTTGTACTTTGAACATATCTTTAGCAATGCACTGGGAATGTGGCTCAGCTGGCTAAGTGTCAGCTGCATAAGATCTCTCTGACCAGTAGGTCATGAGTTCGAGGCCTGCCCGGGTTGAGGTGGGTGCTCGACATTTAAGTGTAGCCTGCTGTCGACCTTTGCAGCCGGAAAAACAGTTGCATCTGTCAAGTAGGAGATAAAGGTACCACATTAAGTGGGGAGGCAAATTTTGACTGAATAATGAGGCCATTAAAGAACTCCAGGAATGCTGAGGAATGTGGAAGGAACAACAAGGGACGCTGGGGACACTGAGAGATGAGTGTGTCAGCTTCCCCTGGTGGCCAGAGTTTGCCTCTGTTTGTCTATATGTGTGTATGTGGAAACGCCAGGGATTGTCTGCTAAGTATGTGTACCTGTAATCTGCTCTGAGTCCCCTTCGGGGTGAGAAGAGCGGAATATAAATAAAGTAAATAAATAAATAAAATTACGGATGTGGGAAAGTGGAAGAAAAAAAACTGGGACATTTTAAAAGCAGATGAAAAAGTGGGATGAAAGAGGGTTAATCAGGAGTGTCTTTGCCAAATGGGGATGGCGGACATGAGATGCCACAAAGAATTAGTACTTTTAGCAAATCTTTAGCAACCTTCCCCAGCCAGATGTGATGTACAGCAGCTTCCTTCATCTCCAGTGTGTCTGCCGATGAGAGCTGTAATCCAACACATCTAAAAGGCTTCACAGGAAAGCTGGCTATAAAGCAGAGAATGACAACAGTGGCTTTCTACATATATTTTGATTATCAGCTCAAACTAGCACAGCCAACTGTGAGAAATTATGGGGGCCGCAATCTAATAACATTTCAGACAATTCATAAGGGTGGAATGGAGACCATTCCCACATGCTAAAGTACATGTGTTGCATGACAACAACCTAATTCAAAGCTTGCCCTTTCAAGTTAAAAGGGATCAAGTAGCAGTCAAATGACGGGAAAGCCTGCTGTTGCAGACCATGGAGAACTGCCCCTGGAAAAGAGCAAACTGTTCTAAAGCATATGGACCAAAAGTCTGACTTTATAAGACAGCTTCCTATGTACAATAGAAAAGTACATTTTCACGGTGGTTAGGGGTGCAGGACCCATATGAAAGTGGGAAAAATGTGACTATCTTTAGGCTACTCAACCAGTTTTTAACACACACACATATACAAATATCTGTACTGATAAGATGGCTGTGTCCAGTCATATTCATTTGTGCATTCACTCATGCAGGCAAGGAAGAAAGAAAGGGGATCGGATAAGAGAAGCAGGAGATGGGAGAAACACACTACTACTAGCTGGCATTTACTGGCATAATGACAAACAGACACTGAGATCCTTATTTTCTATGTATTTTGCTCATTCTCCCTTTAAAATCACCCAAGTTGGTGGCTGTAAGATCCCATATCTTCTGTACAGGCACTTGTATTTTAAGAATTGTGTATTGAAGGCATGCCAGACTGCACATAAGAGCCATTCAGCATGCAAATGTAGTGTGAAATTCTCCACTTGGCTTTGTACTTTATGAGTGTGTCAAAACCTCTAACAGGTGTGCGCCATGACACATTGCAACAGTCTGCTTGTGCTTATGTTCCAGTTGCTCCATAGACAGTCTTTCTATTATGGTTCCTGTTTCCACTTTGCCCTTGTTTTGCATTTCAGGGAGATATTAGAAATGTACTAATATCCTCCTTGCGTTAAAAGCTGGAGAGGAGCAGCTCGGGCAAAGTCTATGGATCCCAACACAAATCCAGCTGCATACAAATGCATGCACAAGGAGAAAATATCATAATGTACCAGTTCCTGTATCCTTGTACCCTGGATACATCTGGGAATATTTTACAAGTTTTGTAGGGATGCACCTACATTTAGAATTAATGCAGTTTGGCACTACTTTAACTGCCAGGGCTCAATGCTATGCAATCCTAGGATTTGTAGGATCCAGCACTTTGACAAAGAAGGCTAAAGATTTGGTAGAACTATAGCACTCATGCCATTCAACCATGGCAGTTAAAGTGATGTCAAACTGCTATAATTCTGCAATGTAGATTTCCACCAAAACAGGCCATTTAGATCTGTTCATTCCTGCCCACAGCCTGTTTCATATGAAGGACGGTGACTTTTATCAAACGGCACAGCAGCCACATGCCTATGAGAAGTCCACAAGCAGGAATGCAATTAGAGATTCCTACCTGTATTTCTCGGCAACTAGGATTCAGGAGCATACTTCTTCTGTACCGGGGGTAGCATGCAGTCCTCGTGAGTAGTAACCATTGATAATTTCATGTGTATATGTACCTGCAAATCACCTGTCAACTTATTGCTAAGTTTTTTATTTAATTATATAGGTCAGGGGTCCTCAAACTTTTTAAACAGAGGGCCAGGTCGTAGTCCCTCAAACTGTTGGAGGGTCGGATTATAATTTGGGTAAAAAACATGAATGAATTCCTATGCACATTGCACATATCTTATTTGCAGTGCAAAAAGCACTTTAAAACAATACAATAATTAAAATGAAGAACAATTTTAACAAATATAAACTTATTAGTATTTCAATGGGAAATGTGGACCCGCTTTTGGATGATGAGATAGGATTATTGTTGTTGTGTGCTTTCAAGTCATTTCAAACTTAGGTTGACCCTGAGTGAGGGTCGGGTAAATGACCTTGGAAGGGCCTTAGTTTGAGGACCCCTGATATAGGTATTTAGTCTGTATCCCACCTTTCTCCCAAGATGGGATTCAAGGCAGCTTATAGCAAGGCCACTGTATCTGCAGGAGATGTCCATGGAGGTTCTTCCAAGAACCTCCATGGATATCTGGAACTTCAGATAATAGCAAAACCTGTATCGAAATCCATAAAATAGCACTAGAAGACCCACAAGAGCCCACAAACACTTCCTTGGAAGATTTTATTTTTTTGGAGCAGCAGTAAGTGAAACTGTTGATAAAGGATCGTACTTTACAATTGTTTCAAAAGATCGAGTTAAAACATTAATATGCAAAACTTTTTTTAAAAAAGTATTGAATAGCAATATTATTTCAAAATATGATTAAAACAGTTAAAAACCTTTTAAATATATTTAATTTGGAATTTCTAAAAAAAGATTTTAAAATGCAGCTTACTGCTTTATACACACATGCTACTGCCCTATAATTAAAAATCAAATGCCTGTCTGAATAGAAATGGCTACAAAGACAAGGAATATGCAGATGAGGGTTTGCCTGTTCCTTTCTCTGAAACATAGCCTACAGCAGTGTTTTTCAACCTTTTTTGAGCCGCGGCACATTTTTTACATTTACAAAATCCTGGGGCACACCACCAACCAAAATGACACAAAATGACACTCTAACACAGTAATACATATAGTTAATATGTTTTTAAATGTATTTATACACTCAGTGTGAAACCTGGGCCTGTTTTGATGAACACAACATAGATATCCTAGCAGGAATGGCAGAAAGACACACACAAAGCTCTTGCTCAACAGCTGTCAGTCTCTCTGTGTGTTTAGTTTTTATCACAGTCAAGCTAGAGAAGCTCATCTCACACAGATATGTGGTTGAAAACGGGAGCAATGTCAAAATAGACCAACAGAAAATACTGTTTGGTGGGTATTAACCAGTGCATTAACCAGGGCGGGCGCTCCTGCGCAGACTCGCCCCATGTCTTCCTCCCTCCCCCCTCCCCTCCTGAACACGCTCACGCTGCCCCCTCGGATCAAAATGGCGGCAGCAGGAGCAAAGCGAGGCAAAGCGAGCAGAACGAGGCTGGGAAGAAGGGAGTCAGAGTGGAGAAGAAAAAGTGTTCGGCAGGAGGGGGAAGAAAGGGTATTGAAGGTTCCAATTTCCCATGGCACACCTGATGATTGCTCATGGCACACTAGTGTGCCACGGCACACTGGTTGGGAAACACTGGCCTACAGCACCTGGTGTACATTGGTGGTCTCCCATCCAAGCACTAACCAGAGCTGATCCTGCTTAGCTTCCAAGATCAGGCAAGATCTGGTGCTTCATTCTACAATAATTTCTCAGAATTCCTCTTTTAGGCCTTCACTATATCTTATAGAAATACATCAATGCAAAAGAATAGGTCAAGATTGTATTCGTGAGCCATGCGTAATTAAGTAGAAACATTTAAATGGATGCTTAGGTAATTATTCCTGGTATGAGAACGTGGATACATTACAAGTCCATAGAAGTATATCTATTTGCAAAATGTTGGAAGATATGTCTATCTGTTCACTGACTTCCTGCAATGCAGAGTTGTGAAAGGATGGCAAACAAGAAGAGAATCCAGGTTGACATCCTCACTATGGCATGCCGATTATTATACAATTGTGACCCAGTCTAAAATCCTTTTCCTTGGGAGTATAAGCACAATAACAAATAATTACTCTCGGCCCTCTACTTCCAAGGGTTCTGCACCCATAAATTCAATGAACAACAGCTTGAAAATATTAAGGGAAAAAATCCAAAAAGCAATTTTGCAATACCCTGAACACTACGCTGATATATAGGCATGCTATACGGTAGTTCTTTGCCATTTCACAGACCCTCCGGCCCTTTCTGGCATGAGTTGTTATGCCATTTAATATAAGGAACCCCATTTTGTCATTGTACATAACGCTGGCCAACACACATATTGGTGTCTCAAATGTTAGACCTGTTGGTGGGTATATTTGACCTGCTGATTCTCTATCAGCTTTAGTTTTTGAGATACAGAACATATGACATCTGCTTGCCCACAGAAAACCAAAATAACCATATCTAAGAAACTAGAGCTGATTAGCTCCATCCAATGCAATTTTCTGAATTGGCATCCCAAATAACCTCAGGAATTGGACTAAAATAACCAAGACACCCAGAATTATTATTATTTTATGGTTGTGCTGTCTTGAGCACCCACACATTTTGGTATCCATGGGAAGCCCTGGAACCAAATCCCAGCAAAGATCCACTTTAGGTATAGTTTTTAATTATATGTGGTAGAGATATACATAATTTATGTTTTGAGCCTGTTTTCTTTGAGTCCCATTATGATTTCTACAACTGTAGCTGAGGTGGCATGCATTAATACCACACATTTTAGGAATATAGAGAAAGAGGCCTTGTAACATTAGCTGTTCCTGGGCAAATAGGTTCCTCTTCATCTGATCTTGATAAAGTCTCTGCCTAAAACTGGATCTTTACTGCCATATAATTCAGTTTCTGAATCCAGATTATCCACTTTGAATTGGATTATATGGCAATGTAGATTTAGGCGCCTTCTACACTGCTGTATAATCTTGATCAGTGGTTCCCAACCTTTGGTCCTCCAGTTATTTTGGATTTCAACTCCCAGAAATCCCAGCCAGTTTACCAGCTGTTAGGAATTGTGGGAGCTGGAGTCCAGAACACCTGGAGGACCAAAGGTTGAGAACCACTGATCTAGATTATCAAATCAGATAACCTGCGTTATCTCCTTTCAACTGGATTGTATGAGTCTATGCTGCCATATAATCCAGTTCAAAGCAAATAATCTGGATTTTATATGGTAGTGTAGAGGGGACGTCATATAATCCAGGTCAAAGCAGAGAATGTGGATATCTGCATTGATAATCCAAATTATATGGCAGTATGGACCCAGCCATATACAATCCAGTTCAAAGCAGATAATGTATTTTACTGTGTTCACTGTGTTTTATCGTGTTTTTACTGTGTTTTTAACATTTGTAAGTCGCCCCGAGCCTGACGGGAGAGGCGACTAATAAGTCGAAATAATAAATAAATAAATAAATAATGTGGATTATCTGCATTGATAATCTGGACTAGATGGCAGTGTAGATCCAGCCATATATAATCCAGTTCAAAGCAGATAATGTGGATTATCTGCATTCGTAATCTGGATTATATGGCAGTGTAGATCCAGCCTGAGCATACACTGCCATATAATCCAGTTCAAAACCAACAATCCGGATTCAGGAACTGGATTATACGGCAGTGTAGATCATAGAATCCTCGATGGAAGAGACATCATGGGCCATCCAATCCAACCCCCTGTCAAGAAACAGGAAAATTGCATTCAAAGCAACCCCGACAGATGGCCATCCAGCCTGTTTAAAAGCCTCCAAAGAAGAAGCCACCACACTCCAAGGCAGAGAGTTCCACTGCTGAACAGCTCTCACAGTCAGGAAGATCTTCCTAATGTACAGATGGAATCCCCTTTCCTGTAGTTTAAATCCATTGTTCCATTGTGTCCTAGTCTCCAGGGCAGCAGAAAACAAGCTTGCCCCCCCTCCCTATGGCTTCCTCAAAGTTCTAAGTATCTTTAGCAAAGAAAGGCTACACTAGACAGACAGTGTAGGACAATGGCCAGAACAAGGACTTAGGCTGGATCTATACTGCCTTATATCCCAGGATTATCTGGCAGTATAAACTCATATAATTCAGTTCAAAGCAGATACTCTGGGATCAGATACTGCAATATGGGGCAGTGTAGATTCAGCCTTAGACCTGGGTTCAAATCCCCACAGAGTTATACTTTTCACTGACCTGGTACTTTCTCACAGGCTGACCTATTTTAAAATATATATATAGGAAAACAAGAGCCACATTTTCTGCCTTTTGCTAGCTGAAAAATTGAATTCAGTATATATATATATATATATATATAGAGAGAGAGAGAGAGAGAGAGAGAGAGAGAGAGAGAGAGAGAGAGAGAGCTTGTGGGTTTGATATCTGCGAATTGGATCAAAATGCCCTCTCTAAGAACATGTAGGTCCTCATGTGTGATTCTGTGGCCAGAATTTCACCACATGCTGGTGATTCCCAGAGAGGTATTCTCTGAGGTCAAAAAAGTGAAAAATAAAAAATGAGTTTTCCCCCAACACAGAGGTCATGTGCCTCTAAACCTCAGAAAATGTGGCATTCTGGCTGGAAATATAAAATATATGTAAATACATAAATACATTTATTCCACGTAGGAGTTTAAGCGGAGTTCCCAGTCCCCTCCGCTACTCTTTTCTATTTCTTTGCCTTGTCATTAGGCATGTAAGAGAAAGAGTAAATGTTTAGAAAGCTTGTCAAGCCTTTTCAATTCTGCCCAGTTTTCCTGTTAATATATGAGGACTGATCTATTTAGGATTAAACGAGAAAATCACCGTGGTGCCATCATTCTCCCTCCCTCACACACAAACATAAAACAAAATTAAACCAAAATGGTGGATCATTGACAAGAATTAAATGACAGAAAATTGTGCCTCTCCAGGCAGCCGAACCATGAAAGGGTAGCAAATTGTCAATAATGTATATCTGAAGAACATTTTCTCCGCCGTTATTTAGGTTGTCTGCCTCAGGCCTCAGACTGTCTCTTGAGCCCTAGGTTTGTTTTCCACGTCGTTTCTGACTAAACATGGAGAGTCTGCTTTTGTTGCCTTGCTCACATTAAACCGTGACTTTACATTATTGTGGGCGTGAATCGTTTTAACTATTCGGGAAGACCCCCTTCGGGGGGCTTACCTGTGGAAGCTGTGGTGCGATAAATTCTGTTTTTAACAAGTAAAAGAAAGAAAGAAAAATAAACCTAAGCTTTACAGGGAGGAAGAGAGAGATGCGCTGACTGTTATGAATCATTCCATAAGCACTTCAAGTCGTTTTTGTCAGTGGGATTTTGGGCACATTATCCATCTGTCATGTGCTAATATTCACATTAGAAGTGAACATAAAAGTACCAGGAGTTTTTAAAAAGGGAAGTAACATGAAGTCGATGTGAGAATATTCTGCAAATAGGGCACATGAGGTAGCCACAAGTTTACGCGGCATCTACCTCCTGGGCCTTTCCAGGACAATGCTGATGGCGGCAGTAAGGACGGAGCAAGGAATGTCCCCAGTAAATGCTCAAATCTTAATGAGACAATTCAATTACTGGACAAAAATAAACCGGATGAACCCCAGTAGACTTCCTCGCCTATGTCTAGAGCAGTGTTTCCCAACCGCTGTTCCGCGGCACAGTAGTGTGCCGTGAAAGATCATCAGGTGTGCCTTGGGATTTCAGGGCACCACATGGCCAAGGGCGCATCTGGCCGCGGTCGCCATTGCTGCGCTCGCTCGCGCGCTCCCTGTTTTGCCTCTCATGCTTTCCCCTCTCTCTCTGGCTCCCCCTCCTTCCCTCATGTCGCTCACTCGCATGCTTTCCCCACTCTCTCTGGCTTCCCCTCTTTCCCTCCCACCCTCGTGTCGCTTGCTCCCGCACTTCCCTCCCCCTCTGGCTTCCCCTCCTTCCCTCCCACCCTCGTGTCGCTCGCTCGCTCGCTCGCATGCTTCCCCCCCTCTGGCTTCCCCTCCTTCCCTCCCACCCTCATGTCACTCGCTCATCCCACAAGCCCCCAGACCCCTAAGAAGGGGGGAGGGAGGAAAATCCCCCCCCTTTCCTGGCACGTCATTTCTACGCACTGGGAGAGCTGGCTGAGGCTTTTAATGGAGGCCACATACGTTTTTATTACTTTTCTAAGGGGTCTGGGGGCTTGGGGAGGCGTGTTTACTTTTTCTGATTGACACCCTTGAGTAGTAATTGGTATCCTTGGTTGGTTGTCCATAGCCCACCTCGTGTTTTTTGGCTTTCTGCCATTCCTGCCAGGATATCTATGTTGTGTTCATCGAAGCAGGCCCAGGTTTCACACTGAGTGTATAAATACTCAGTGTGAAGTATTTATGTCATTTTGGTTGGTGGTGTGCCCCAGGATTTTGTAAATGTAAAAAATGTGCCGTGGCTCAAAAAAGTTTGGGAAACACTGGTCTAGATGATCAAGTCCAGCATGACCAAAAGACATAATGGATCGTGGCTCTAAATAATGAGTTGGCTAAAATAGGCCTGCCTTTGTAATTTCTGAACCATCTAGGAGGCCCTCCTTTCGCTCCCGCCACCGTCACAAGCATGGTTGGTGGGGACGAGAGAGAGGGCCTTCTTGGTGGTGGCCCCCCGCCTCTGGAACACCCTTCCTAGAGAAATAAGGCAGGCCCTATCCCTCCCCTCCTTTCGGAAGAGCTTAAATGCCTGGTGGTTTAAACAACGACTAGTTCTAACTCAGCCTCAGATATTGTTGAATATGCCATATCTTTTCTGCAAATTACCTAGGTCATGTCCTTCTATTAGGCCCTGGAAATGAACAGCCATAGACTATGCCTATTATTGTTGTTGCCTGCTATAGCATTGCACCTAATTTCCCGGGCCCTCTAGAAATGGCATTAGCCTCGGCCCGGCCTTTTAAAATTGCCTTGAACAGGCAGGATTATCTATATAAATAAAAATGTCATGTTCATTTGTGGGATTAACATAACTCAAACACCACTGGACGAATTGCCACCAAATTTGGCCACAAGACATCACTAAAAATGGTTTTGTCATTTGGGAGTTGTAGTTGCTGGGATTTATAGTTAACCTACAATCAATCCCCACACTGAACCCCCATGACCAATAGAAAATACTTAAGGCCATCCAGTCTGACTCCCTTCACCAGGGCAAGAAAACGTAAGCAAAGCCCTCCTGACAAAGAGCCATCCAGCCATAGATATAGATAGATATGATTCACACACACACCGATATAGTATCATAGATTTGAAAAGGACCCCTAAAGAAGAACAATAACATGTTCCAGAGTAGGCAAACCAGACAATCTCCACATCAACACTGACAAAGTAACAGCAAGAAATACTGTTTACCCACAAGCATCAAGAAATCACATATATTAGAAACCAACACTTTCTCATTACTTTTCCAGATCACCAGACTGGGCCACAGCAACAGCAACGTGTGGCATTGCAACGCATGTGCAAAATGGCACACACACACACACATGCAAACATAAATATATACACAATCAAAATACATATACACAGACTGGGCCACAGCAACGCGTGGCAGGGAACGGCTAGTTTTAAATATATATGTGCTATTGTGATTTTTATGCTTATACTGTTTTGTTAAATTATGCTAATGTTGTTTACTCTGTATGTATTGATGATGTCACTTGGAAACCGCTCTGAGTCCCCTCGGGGAGAAAGAGCGGTATATAAAGTTGTTGTTGTTGTTGTTGTTGTTGTAGTAGGGCAAAACAAGTGCTCACACAACGCACTCGAGATATCTATGCTCAATTGGACATAGCAAGCATAGGCAGGTCTTCTGCCACAATGTTTTTAGCTTCCCACAAAATGAATATTCACCTAGAACACTATCTGACTATTCCACTTCCGTTACCCTTAAGAAGAATATATACTAGGGCTAGGTTTGAACAACTCGGTATTATGATGCAGGTTGGGCACTGCTGTGACATCCCAAGAAATGAGAGATTATGCGTATGGGGAGAACAAACTGTGGAAGATATGGAACATTTCTTGATTGAGTGTCCAGCATATACTGAACTGCGATACAGATATTTAACATCCAGTATTATCCAACTTTAGGTCCCCCAACAGAAATGATCTTCTGACATTCCTCTTGCAAGGACAGGAAAGTTCCACCGTAATCAGGATTTTTATTCTGAAAGCTATCAAGAAAAGAGCACATTTCCTGAAAGAAGAACCAGGAAAATAAGATTTTGACTGTAAATAAACTTAGCTGCCGTCCTCTTCTTTTTGCCTTGCCTTTTACTTGTGTTGAAATTGTAGCAGCAAATAGGGAGTTATGGAACTCCAAGTGGCAAGTTACCTCTTACCAAAACGGCGGCATGGATGTGCGGGCGCAGGGATGAGAAACCACGCAACAACTTCACTGCTCAACGTGAAATCAAAGATTTATTGATTAACACCAGCTGGTGGGGTTGCCCCCAGAACGTGCTGTGAGGGGCAAACGGCCCCGGTCATTCTTAACACAAAGCTTTTATACCCTTCATGGCGGCACCTGCAAAGCCCGCCCTCCTTCATCAACATTTCACAAACATCATTGGCTGGTGTTACAGAACATTTCATTAATCCAATTAAACATAACATTTTCATTTGCATCATATCTCAATCCCCTCCTATATGTTAGAACAATGAACAGATCTATGGTAGTCTTTCCCACAGTGCAACTATCAGTGGCCCGGGACTCCTGTGTTCCCAGTTTGCAACATTTGGCCTCTCCTTGCCAGCAACGGAGGGGGCCAGAATCCTGCTCATGCGCAGTTCTCATCCATTTGGCACTAAGGTAAACAAACCTCATGCTTTGCACTGTTTAGACCAATCTGAGCCTACGTTATCTTACGCTAGGCACGGGGTGTACTTTGGCAAATCACTGCCTGTGCTAGAAGCACCAATCATAGTGTTACATTCACGGAGCCTGTGCCTGCCTGATTCTTGGCACAGAAACCCACTTTTCTAGGCTCTACACGTGTGCAGCATCACTCTCTGACCTTTCTCCTGCACAGAAAGTACCAAAACCGCTTTAAAATGGTCATATGAATGGTCAAATAAATAAATTGTATTGTACAGCAGGCATGGACAAGCTTGTTAGAGTTAGTAGGCCAAAGCGAATACTGCCAGTCTTTCTCTCAGTGGGAGAAAGGTCTCAAGTCTGTGAGGCAGGCCTTAGTCCAGGCATGGGCAAACTTTGACACTCATGTTCTGGACTTCAACTCCTACAATTCCTCACAGCTTCATGACCCTTCTGTGAGGATATAGTGCAAATATGGCACACAACATAGCCACAAGTTTATGCAGCATCTACACCAGGCATGGGCAAACTTGTTAGAGTTAGTAGGCCAGAGCTAACACTGTCAGTCTTTCTCTCAGTGAGAGAAAGGTTTCACTCTGTGAGGTAGGCTTCACAGTGTGAGGTAGGCCTTAGTCCAGGCACGGGTAAACTTTGACGCCCCAGGGTGTTTTGGACTTCAACTCCTACAATTCCTCACAGCTTCATGACCCTTCCATGAGGATATAGTGCAAATATGGCACATGAGGTAGCCACAAGTTTACGCAGTGTCTACACCAGGCATGGGCAAACTTGTTAGAGTTAGTAGGCCAGAGCTAACACTGTCAGTCTTTCTCTCAGTGGGAGAAAGGTCTCAGTCTGTGAGGTAGGCTTCACAGTGTGAAGTAGGCCTTAGTCTAGGCATGGGCTAACTTTGACGCTCCAGGTGTTTTGGACTTCAACTCCCACAATTCCACACAGCCTCAGAACCCTTCCATGAGGATAGTGTGCAAATATGGCACATGAGGTAGCCACAAGTTTACGCAGTGTCTACACTAGGCATGGGCAAACTTGTTATTTAGTAGGCCAAAGCGAACGCTGTCAGTCTTTCCCTCAGTGGAAGAAAGGTCTCAGTCTGTGAGGTAGCCCGTAGGCTTCACAGTGTGAGGCAGGTCTTAGTCCAGGTGTTTTGGACTTCAACTCCCACAATTCATCACAGCTTCAGGACCCTTCTGTGAGGATATAGTGCAAATATGGCACACAACATAGCCACAAGTTTACGCAGCGTCTACACCAGGCATGGGCAAACTTGTTAGCGTTAGTAGGCCAGAGCTAACACTGTCAGTCTTTCTCTCAGTGGGAGAAAGGTCTCAGTCTGTGAGCTAAGCAGGCTTCACAGTGTGAGGCAGGTCTTAATCCAGGTGTTTTGGAATTCAACTCCCACAATTCCTCACAGCTTCAGGACCCTTCCATGAGGATAGTGTGCAAATATGGCACATGAGGTAGCCACAAGTTTACGCAGTGTTTACACCAGGCATGGGCAAACTTGTTAGAGTTAGTAGGCCAAAGCTAGCACTGTCAGTCTTTCTCTCAATGGGAGAAAGGTCTCAGTCTCCAGGCATGAGGTCCCAGGTGTTTTGGGCAATTCCTAACACTCAGGTCAGTGAGGATATTGTGGGGCACATGAGGCCAAGTTTTAGTGTTTCCAGGCATGGGCAAACTTGTTAGAGTTAGTAGGCCAAAGCTGACTGTCAGTCTTTCTCTCAATGGGAGAAAGGTCTCAGGTGTTTTGAGGTAGGCCTTAGTCCAGGCATGGGCAAACTTTGATGCCTCAGGTGTTTTGGACTTCAACTCCCACAATTCCTAACACTCAGGACCCTTCAGTGAGGATATTGTGCAAATAGGGCACATGAGGTAGCTACAAGTTTACACAGCATCTACACCAGGCATGGGAAAACTTCTTAGAGTTAGTGCGCCAAAGCTAACGCCATCAGTCTTTCTCTTAGTGGAAGAAAGGCCTCAGTCTGGGAGGTAGCCACAAGTGTACGCAGAGTTGAGGTCCAAAACACCCGGAGGGCCAAACTTTGCCAATGCTTGGTGTAGACATACTCTTAGAGGCTACCAGTGGCACAATGTATCGTTCACAAAATTACAGAGCAGAAGCCTCAACTGGAACGTAGAATGTTAACTTTTCTGGGCGACAGCAACCAGAAACCTCCCATTGTAATTAATGGCTGGAGGCCATGCCAGCTGGAGGATTCTGGGCATAGCTACATGGGATTTGACAGCGCCCCGTCCCTATGGTGAAGCCATCTGGACATTCAAATAAATGCGCTGGCTCTGAAAATACCAGTTGACTTGCTAACCTTTGATCGAGTTATTTCCATATGCTCCACCTTCCCTTCCAGGGAGTTCACAGAAACATTGGCGTTTCTGAGATTAAATGTACATCAGCCCCAGAATCTCCTTGTCCTATTACAAGGATTAGACTATGTAACAAAATTGGAATTGCTTGTTGAAGGCTTTCATGGCCAGAATCACTGGGTTGCTGTGAGTTTTCCAGGCTGTATGGCCATGTTCCAGAAGCATTATCTCCTGACGTTTCGCCCACATCTATGGCAGGCATTCTCAGAAGTTGTGAGGTCTGTTGGAATTAAATATCTGGGTGAGAGAAAGAACTCTTGTCTGCTTGAGGCAAGTATAAATGTTGCAATTAACCACCTTGATTAGCCCTTAATAGCCGTGCAACTTCAAAGGCTGGCTGCTTCATGGCTGGGGAATCCTTTGTTGGGAGATGTTAGCTGGTCTCTATTGTTTCTTATAATTTAAATGCCAATGTGATAACAAAATGTATCAATTACATTATTTAAAAATACATTGATGCTATTAAAAACTCTAAAATCAGGACAGTAAAGAAAGAACAACACTCAAAAACAGGGGAAATTCAGACAAGAAACAATCAGGGCCAGGTAATCTCAGCTGGTTGCTGCCTGGGGGATTTTATTTTCTGTTCCTGGTTTGAAAGTGTTATTTCTTGTTTAATTGTGCGGTCCTTACTTTGAAAGGTAGTTGTTTACACTCCAGAAACTTCATTTTTGTGGCTGTCACAAACTAGGTTGAATTGGTTGAGACCTTATGAGATATTCATTGAAAAACTATAGCAAAAGGTGCTGCAGGATGTCCAGTTTTTTTTTTGCACTTTAATAAACTTTTTCCATGTTTTCATGCTAGATCCATTCAGAAAATGACATTTATAATCCAGGAACAAAATTGTGTTACATAGTATTATAAAGACTCGGGGATTGCATTGTATTTGAGCACAAGTGGAACTTTCGCCAACTTAGGGTGCATCTACACTGTACAATTAATGCAGTTTGATACCACTTTAACTGCCATGGGTCAATGCTATGGAATCCAGGAAACTGCCATTCTATAAGTTCTTTAACCTTCTCAGCCAAAGGGTGCTGATGTATTGAGTCATGGCAGCTAAAGTGATGTTTATACATTTTTATGCTGGTCATTTACCGTAATAAATCTTGTAATAAAGTGATGTCAAACTGAATCAATTCTACAGTGTGGATCAGGCATGGGCAATCGTTGGCCCTCTAGATGTTTTGGACTTCAACTCTGACAATTCCTAACAGCCTGTTAAGAATTGTGGGAGTTGAAATCCAAATCACCTGGAGGATTGGAATTTGCCCATGCCTGGTTTAGAGGCACTCTTAATACTCGTATTTGCATATATGTTCATAATTGGATACTTGGAGATGGGACCGAAATCTAAACATAAAATGTATTTATGTTTAGGATATACTTTACACATGGTTCAATGGTAATTTATAATAATTTTGTACATAAAACAAAGTTTGTGTCCATTGAATCTTCAGAAAGCAAAAGGATCACTACTTCAACGACGCATGGAGACAGTTTTGGAGCATCACATAACTCTGTGTTTACCACAAAGGGTTGTCTGTTATAAAAACTATGCTATGGTCTGTCAAACCTGGGGCAGTTTAATTGCACCACCATTTTATGTGTGCACTTAGTGCATGATTAAAATTTATAATTAAGTAATCAATCTATGTACAGTCAAATCTCATTTGTGGTGGGCCTGCCATTTGAAAGAGTCCACCTGCTTTTTATATGCAATCTGTACAATCAGGTATAAAATGGACTGATCTCTTTGTTTCCCCAAGAGCTTTAAATACCAATCCCCTTACAAGGAGAAGACTTTCTCTCTCTGAGCAATTCTGTAAAAATAACTCAGGAATGGAGGGATTTATCTGCGGAGGAGGCTTTATCAGCTGTCCCCACAAGACCACCAGCCAGCCACAGCTGGGCCCTGTCAATGTCACGGAGAATGGCACAAAGACACACACATTTATACATACACACAGATAGAGATGAATACAAAGGATCGTACCTGAACCAGCCCGGAGTAACATTGGGGTGCCGGAGGGTAGACAGGCAGGCCGTAAGGGTGCAAAACTACAGCAGGAGGGGACAACATGGCACATAATAAAAGTCAAGATCCGGCCACCCAGTCCCAAAAGTATCCAGAAGCACCTCTGCCCAAGCGGCTTTGGCACCGGCCGAGGGACTGCTGAGTGGCAGATGGGATGGTGCCATTGAGAGACGCCAACAGCTGTTGAGAACACAAGCTCATGTCACAAACGGCTTGGGTTGAAACATCGGCACTGGGATAGAGCCTCACCAGGGGCACATAATTTTACGAGCCACAAAGTAAACACGAGGAACTGACGTAAATATGACTTCTCCCCAGGTTTATGACTGTCTTGCCACCGTTATATTTTATCTGTGGCTCAGAAATGCAAGTAGCATGGATCTCACTCGATTAAAAATAACTATGAGTGGTTATTATTGATTATTTTATTGGGATTTACTTACAAGGTACAGTTTATAACACATGACTCCACCAAGTCAATTGTGCTTAAGGCTAACTGACTTCATGAGCTTGTATATCTGCCTCTGAAATCAATGGGATTTACAGCACGATCGGTGGGGCTGCTTCCCAAACAAACAGATAGAAAATTGCAACTGTAAAAACTTTGATCGGATCAGGCCCATAATATCATTTCTCATTGTGTTGCCTGCAGCCTTAAAAATGGAAAGGGGCCCAAGATACATAATTTCAGCTTTTGTAGGTTTGATTATTCAAGGATTTAGTAAAATGTTTTCTGACAAAAGTTGACTATAGATTCACCTTGAAGGACAAGAGATTCCAGCAGATATCGAGGACCTAGAATATTATATGAATCAAATCTGTGAATAATCAACTCTGCAAATGAGGAGGGCCAATTGTATATCTTGTCACACTTTCAATTTTTAATGCTGCATGGAGACCTTGTGACCCCTAAAATGTGGTGTGTTGACTGTACATCTTTTACAAAGAAATAAAATCTTATCAATGCAAAGACAGAGAGATTGCCACTAACAATGGGGTAGCATCTTCCGTGATTCCTGAAATCAGCAGATTAATATAGTGGGCACAGGAAAGATTGCGTGGTACACTCCCAGCATTATTTTCCCCAGGCACTTCCCTCACTTTGCTTAATGGTAGGACCGTGTGTGGGTCCAGAGTGGCATCATCTTCCATTAGTAAACACATTCACACCCATATCCACTTTCCCTTTGCTTCTCACATATTTTTTCCCTTACCACAAAAAAAAATCCATTAAAAAGGGAAAGAGGGAACCATACATGTTACTTTTTAGCTGGTAATGCGATGGGCTGTCCATCTGGAAGCACCACTGGCATTGCTTCAATTTTTGCTTGAAAGTAGCTTCAAGCTGCGTGCTTCATCTCCCAAGCAGGATATAGCCACAAAAACAAGTTTCCAGTAATAGGTGGAAGTAGGCCTGTTTGAAAAAAAGAGCCAGAGGCATTTGCACCTCCTTGGTGAAGGGCAAATTAAACATACCGTAAGATGCTCCATGAATAACACTGACCAATATAGGTGTTCTATGGAGTCACTGCCTGAAATATAATCTCTATAGGACTCATGCACTTGCTCATTAGTATGGCTGCTTGCTCATAAAGAGGAAAAATGTTTCTATACCAGAATGTGCATCTTCTAATTCGAATGTAGAGAAGTATATTTAGCAATAATGAATAGAGTTTAATTAGACATACAGTCAGGTCTCCATACTTGTTGGAGTTAGGGTCACATGGTTGCAAATGTAGAAAAAACATGGATTTTAATTTTTTTTTCTTTAATCTTCTCTGGGAATCTCTAGGTCCTTCAACAAACTGTACTGACAATTTTGGTGGAAGCTGGCCATAAAATCATACAGGAGAGCCTAGGGTTTCCCAAAGATATTGTATTAACCAAATGTGTGAATAATCAAATTTGCAAATGTTAAACCTGCAAATGTGGAGGGCCAGGGTACAAGACCATAACCTGCTGGCTCCCTTCCTATAATTCTTTATTTTTACATCCAATTTAAACTAGAACAGGTCTCTGCAAAGCAAAACATGTGGCCACTCATACACAGTGAGGCCTTATTCTGTCAATATGTCATATCTATTTGTGCCACAGATATTTAGCATAGTCTATTTATTGTTTATTTATTTACTGCACTTACATTCCACCTTTCTCACCTTGAAGGGGACTCAGGGTAGCTCACAACCAAGGCACAATTTGATGCCACATATACATACATAAGATAAAAACCAAACATATACATTAAAACCAAATAATTAAACACATATCAATCTTAGAAACAATTACTTGAAATCACGCAATCCAAAGGCATTTTCCAGGAGTCATTCCGGTCACAAATTGCACTGTTCCATAGTCACTTATTCTACTGAGAGTCATTGCTCAAAGGCTTGGTCCCACATTCATGTCTTCACTTCCTTCCTGAGGCCAGGAGGAGGGAGTTGATCTGATTTCCTTGGGGAGGATGTTCCATAGCCAAGGGGCCACCACCGAGAAGTCCCCGTCTCTTGTCCCCACCAATTGCACTTGCGAAGGGGGTGGGATGGAGAGCAGGGGGTGAGATGGAGAGCAGGGCCTCCCTAGACAATTTTAACCTCTGAGATGGTTCATAGAGGGAGATATTCGGACAGACAAGCTGGGCCAGAAACGTAGGGCTTTATAGGCTAAAGCCTATAATAGTCTACAACTATTATGGGTTAATGCATACATTGAACACTTTTCAAACTTGACACCAGCCACATGAGACATTTGTTCTGGTAAGTGTTGTTCATAGGGCTACCAAACAAGTCAAGCTTGAGCTGCCAGCTTTTGACCACAAACACCAGCTTTCTTAATCTTTTTACCCTGGAGCAACCCTTGAAAATCACTATTAGGTTTCATAGAACTGGTGCATAAAAATTATTACACTGACAGCTCAATGAAACCTCTATCTTTCAGTCACAATCTCTAGAGTCTAGACCCCAGCAACCTCTTACAGAATTCTAGAGTTCCAGGAAAACTTAAACGGAAATGCAGAAGAAGAGGGCTAAAAATATTTAGTTCAAATGTAGATGGACTGTAAGAGCCTTTCATGCAATTTTTGATAGCATAAATACATATAGAAAGGAGTCAAAGGAATCTGATTGCATTCTTCACCATACATGTAGAGGCTTGTTTTCCATATGCATATATAGCGGGGCCTTGTTATTCACTGGGGTTGGATTTCAGGACCACCCTTGGATACCAACATTTGTGGAAGCTCAAGTTCCACTATATACAATAGTGTAGTAAAATGGTTCCCCTTTTATAAAATGCCAAAAATCAAGCTTTGCTTTTTGGGTTTGTGTGTGTGAATAGTTTCAAGCTGTGGGTAGTTGAATCCATGGATACATAACTGTACATACACTTGTCCTTACAGATCAGCCATTGAAATTCTTCTAGAAAGCTGGTGGGCTTTTTTGCTGGCACATCTCAAGCTCCTCTTCTGACACAAATGGCAACATCGTGGCCTTCCAAATGCTCTGCAACTGCTAATCCCAGCAACTCTGGCCAGTATAGCCAATGGTAAAAAAATGCTGGGAATTGTAGTTAACAGCCTCTGAGGGCCAGTCCCTAAAGCAGATTTGAGAGTTTGCTCTCCTTAAAAGACCTCACTCTTTAGTAAATCCTTCAAGATTCCTGTATGCTTGAATTCTTTCAGCTCTAAATAGAACAACCAAATCTCAGGGCCTAAAGTTGAGTTTCCGGTGTTCATGGGTCATCTTCAGGCAGGACATGAAGATACATTTTTTTCAGTTTTGATAGGTTAAGCTGCATATAAGAGAAAAAGGTTATGCTACAATTTTCAAGGATTTATTTATTTGTTGCTTCAACTTTCAAAGTCTCTTGAAGATAGTGTCCATGTATTTACTTCATTCGTGTCTATATATTTACTTCATTCGCTTCCTCCTTCCCTTCCACTCCATTGTACACTCCATCAATCTTCTAACTAGGAATAAGTAGGCTAGATTAAATGTTCCTTATTCTATCTCTCTAAACCAGTAAAAAGGAATATCATCCTTTCATTTCACCTCAATCTGGGAACAGCCCCTTTAGCTAAGATTTATATTTTAATTGGCAAACAATTATCATCTCTGTATTTGCATGAAAAGCATGAACAACTATTCTTTCCCTGTAATGTATAACAGTGGCATTACTTAGGGCTGTCCCTAGAGCTTCAGTTTTGGCCTGGAAGCCTCACTTGAATTGGCAACTCTAGTTCATAGATTTGTTTTGATGTGTTGCTGGACTTTAATTGCAATGTATGGTACTTGGGGGCATCTGAATGACAAGTGGGCTAAAATTTCCTAAATAAATATATGGTTTGAGACACCTAATATCATGATAGCTATATAATGTTTCTTTCATTTTCAAAACAAAGGGGTCTTCTAGATATGACAAAGGTGTCAATAAATTGCAATATTTGTCGCTGTAGTTCTCCAGTTGGGGATCGGGATAGCAGTTAAATATATAGACCAGATTTCTGTTCTCCTGGTCAGTGCCAGGTCAGTTCCTGGCACTAAGTGCAAAGTTTTATTCCCACCCTCATCCCCCCCCCCCAATTCTGAGACACAGTGGAACAAAAATATTTTCTTTCATTTTTTTTTAAATTGAGAGTTCAGTGTGAGAGGGGATGCAGGGGATACTCAACAAGTACAACTCTCTACTGCCTCCCACAGGCCCAAGAAAAGTATTACTTACTGGACTATCCAAAGAGATCATAAGAACATAAGAAGAGCCATGCTGAATCGGACCTCAGCCCATCTAGTCCAGCATTCTGTATCACACAGTGGCCCACCAGTTGTACACAGGGATCTCGAGCAGAAGGGAGGGCAAAACCCTGACCTGCTCCCGACCCCCCACAACCAGTACCCAGGGAAATCCTGCCTATTTCAACCAACTCCGAGGTGGCCCTTGGATGTCCTTTTCAGTAACTACCGATACACTTGGTATCCATGAATCTGTCTAATCCTGCCTTGAAGTTGTTCAGGCTGACAGCTGTCACAACCTCTTCTGGAAGTAAACTCCATAACCCAATGACCCTCTGGGTGAAGAAATATTTCCCTTTATTAGTCCTAATTTTCCTACCTTGGAGCTTCAGGGAGTGCCCTCTAGTCCTAGTGTTTTGTGACAAAGAAAATAATTTTTCTTTATTCACCTTTTCTATCCCATGCATGATTTTATACACTTCAATCAAGTCACCTCTTAAACGCCGTCTTTCAAGGCTGAAAAGACCAAGGCGTTGCAACCTGATTTCATAAGGGAGCCGCTCCATCCCTTGGATCATTTTTGTTGCCCTTTTCTGTATCTTTTCCAGTTCCGTTATATCCTTCTTAAGGTGCGAAGACCAGAATTGTACACAGTACTCCAAATGTGGCCTTACCATAGATTTGTAGAGAGGTAATACAACATTTGCTGACCTATTTTCGATTCCCTTTCTGATCATGCCTAGCATAGAATTTGCTTTTTTCACTGCTGCTGCGCACTGGGTTGACATCTTCATTGAGCTGTCCACCAAAACCCCAAGATCCCTTTCCTGGTTTGTCTCGGAAAGCTTTGACCCCCATCAATTTGTAGGTGTAGTTGGGGTTCTTTGCCCCGATGTGCATGACTTTATCCTATTGTAAGAAAAATGTGTGTTATGGAAAAGAAGATGAAGTAACAATTGGCCTGATGTTGAACCCACAGACTTTGTGTTTTGTCACATGGTTCCATCCACACTTTATATCTTTGGGTCACAGTTGTTCCCTTCTCATTACCTGCCCTCAATCCTCTTTTCTTTCTCTCTTCTCATCCTTCCCTCTGGGCAGGGAAGGGAACCATGCAGCTTGCCAGATGCTGTTGGATAACAACTCACAGCATTGCTCACCATTAGCTATGGTGTCTATGGTTGCTCAGAATTGCAGTCTAGTACTATTTGGAGGGCCACATTATTGCCACCTCTGTTTTAGATTATGGAATGGAGGGAATGAATGGGAAATAGGACCGGGAGGTTATTTGACCAATAGTAATAGTTTCCATTGAGTGTATGCATTGTTATTACATACGCAGTCAGCTTCTAAATCAAAGAATTCAACCAACTATGGCTCAAAAGTATTTGTAAAAAATCCAAAAAAAGCTAAACTTGAATTTGCTGCATACCAAGCATTATGATGATGTCTAGGGGAAAAATAACATATTTTAAGTACATTTCAAAGAAAGAGATAAAACAGATTGTAAATATATCATTAAGAAATATAATGGAAATTTGATTCAAACATAAAGGACAACTAATTAATAAGAATTCAGTATTAACACCAACAATAATGGGGGGGAAATCCTAAAGGAACTAAAAGGAATTTTAGATAAAGAATTAGAAAAGAAGGAAACCAAAAAGGCTAGGAAATTGGATAGAATGAAAAATGGAAAAGGGAAAAATGAGAGAAGAACTGAGAGGAATAAATATTTCATGGCTCCGCTGGATTCAATTAGAAGAATTGAATAAAAATTGGTGGGTCCCAAATGAA
This sequence comes from Anolis apletophallus, assembly GCA_030556195.1. Lineage (NCBI taxonomy): Eukaryota > Metazoa > Chordata > Lepidosauria > Squamata > Anolidae > Anolis > Anolis apletophallus. The sequence continues at coordinate 122,787,803 of JARBWK010000008.1, read as the reverse complement.
AAACAAATGACGCAGTTTGAGCAAATAATAATAAAAGGATTAAAAAGACAAAATAACAATTTAAAGGAACAACAAGTAAAATATATAGAATACTAATTAAAAACACAGAGAAAAAAAGAAAAGACTAACATTAAGAGAATTATGGGAGGAGGAAGTAGGAACAAAGATAACTGAAAAAGAATAAGAAGAGATATGGAAAGCAAGCCAATTAAAAACATGTCAATTAGAATAAAATAAAATTATTGTAAGTTAATTTGGAAAAGGTATTTAATACCGAGAAGGCTAAGCATAATGAATGAGAACAATAATGAAAAATGTTGGCAAGGGTGCTTGGAAATTGGAATCTACGTGCATATGTGGTGGGATTGTAAATATGTAAAAGATTTTAGGGAATTAGTTATAAGGGAAATAGAAAATATTATGAATATAAAAATTAGAAGGAATCCAGTAGAAATATTAGGTAAAGGTATAGGTTTTCCCCTGACAATAAGTCCAGTTGTATCTGACTCTGAGGGTTGGTGCTCATCTCCATTTCTAAGCCAAAGAGCTGGCATTGTCTGTAGATGCCTCCAAGGTCATGTGGCCAGCATGACTGCATGGAGTGCTGTTACCTTCCCACCGGAATGATACCTATTGATCTACCCATATTTGCATGGTTTCGAACTGCTAGGTTGGCAGAAGCTGGGGCTAACAGTGGGAGCTCACACCGCTCCCCAGATTGGAACAGCAACCTTTCAGTCAGCAAGTTCAGCAGGTCAGCGGTTTAACCCACTGTGCCACCAGGGACTATTAAAGATATATTAATAAAGAAATATTACTTTTAATTAAAGAAATATTACTTTTAATTAAAAGAGAGGATGGGAGAGATAAAAGGGAAAATTGACATGCTATTGACAGCGGCTAGATTAGAAATGGCAAAGTATTGGAAAGGAGAAATGAAAATACAAATTAATGCATGCTATAAAGAAGTCTGGAAAATGGCACTGAATGATAAGCTAACATCAAACTTAAAGGTGAAGAAGGGATATGGAAAAAATGACTTTGAAAGTATTTGGAGAAAAAAAATAGAAAAAGTACTGGAAAAAGAAGGGAATTTATCCCCAAATGAAGTATTGCACATTTGGTGGGACTTTAAAAGAAGAGATGGCTCTGGAGAAGGGGAGCACAGGGGTGAAAGAAAATAAGAGGGGGAAAATGTATAGTATACATCTCCTGCAATAAGTTTATTTCATATCAAAAGCATTGCATAAATTAGTATAAAACTGATAAAAATAGAAGGCGTGCTTTTAAACATCTGCAATAAGTGAAAAATTGAGATGTAGTGACGCTATATTTATTTTAATATTTATACATTATTTTAGTAGTTACACACTATTTTAAGTCTTTATAAACTTGGAATAAAGTGAAGAAAAGGAAGGCAAGGCCCTTCAAGGCTGGAGGGAGGGAAGGAGAACGGGAAGCAAAGGGCCTCGGAGAGCGGAGGCGGCAAAAACCCACGAAACAGTGAAAATACCTCTATATAAAAATTAAATTAATATTTTTGAAAACCGTGAAACAGCGAGTTTGCTAAAAGCGAACCACAAAGAAACGAGGGAACATTGTATAACTGTAATTTTTTCTCAACATTTTCATTTTTTAAAATGATGCCGAGGCATACCTTTATTTATTTTATTTATTTATTTATTCGGCTTTTATGCCGCCACTCCCAAGTAGGCTCGGGGCGGCTTACAGCCAGGGACAAAACAATATACAATCAGCATAACACACTAAAATGCAATATAAAACGAGATAAAATGCACAGTAAAACAGCATTAAAACACAATTAAAATAGTTCAAGCGGTCTGGCAGCGTTGTCAAGGGGTCCCGCTCTTTGACCTAGACCTGGAAAGCCAGCCGGAAAAGGTGAGTCTTACAAGCCCGCCTAAACGGGAGCAGGTCATGGATAGCCCGGGTAGCTGGCGGCAAGGCATTCCACAATGTCGGCGCTATGACCGAAAAGGGCCCTTCGACGAGTGGCAGTTCTTTTGGCCACCTTAGCGGGGGAGCCGCTAACAGATTAGAGTCCTCCGAGCGAAGTGATCTAGGAGGGAAATATGGGGTGAGACGGTCCCTCAGATACGCTGGCCCCAGGCCGTGTAAGGCCTTAAAGGTAAGAACCAACACTTTGAAGGCAATCCGGTGCTCAATGGGCAGCCAGTGCAGATCCTGCAAAATGGGTGTTATATGGCATCCTGCTGGGGAACCAGACAGGAGCCGGGCGGCAGTGTTCTGCACCAGCCTGAGCTTCCGGGTTACCGACAGAGGAAGGCCAACGTAAAGAGCGTTACAGTAATCAAGCCTCGAGATGACCGTGGCTTGGATCACCGTGGCCAGGTCGGACCGGGACAGGTAGGGGGCCAGCCTCCTCGCCTGTCGGAGATGAAAGAAGGCGATCTTGCTGACCACAGAGACCTGGGTCTCCATGGTCAGTTGGGAGTCCAAGTGGACCCCCAAGCTCTTCACGGAAAACGATGGGCATAACGCCGCACCGTCCAGGGTCGGAAGCTGGACATCCCCACCGCCCGGACGACCTGGCCACAAGATCTCCGTCTTCGCCGGATTCACCCTCAACCTACTGGCTCACAGCCATCCAGTAACGGCTTCGAGGCAGTGCTGGAAATTATCGGGACGGGCCCGACCTGTCCTCCACCCTCAGAATGAGCTGAGTGTCGTCAGCGTACTGGTGACACTCAAGCCCATAACTCCGCACCAGCTGTGCAAGCGGCTGCATGTAGATGTTAAATAACAGAGGGGAAAGAATGGCCCCCTGCGGAACTCCACAAACTAATGGGGAGCCCTCGGAGACCACTCCACCCCTCCTCACACGCTGAGACCGCTGGTGGAGGAAGGAGGTCAGCCATTTAAGGGCTGTCCCCTCACTCCAGCCATGGCCAGGCGGTGGATCAAGAGTTTGTGGTCGACCGTGTCAAACGCTGCCGTGAGGTCCAATAACACGAGCAGCGCAGACCCGCCTTGGTCGAGCTGGCAGCGGAGTTGGTCTGTGATGGAGACCAGGACCGTCTCCGTCCCATGCCCCGAACGGAAGCCGGACTGGAAGGGGTCAAGCCATGTTGCATCATCTAAGAAGGACTGCAACTGCTCCATTACTGCCCTCTCAACTACCTTCCCCAGATACGAAAGATTCGACACTGGTCGGTAGTTGGAGGGAACCGCGGGTCTAACGACGGTTTCTTCAGTAATGGAGCTACCACCGCCTCTTTCAAGCACTCTGGAAAGACTCCTTGCTCAAGGGAGCTATTTACGATATTCAACAGAGGCCACGTAACCCCTCCAGGCAAGATCTAACAAGCCAGGAGGGGCACGGGTCGAGGGAGCAGGTGGTAGGTCTAGTTGCAGCCACGATCTTATCAACAGCATCTGCGTCCAGTGGCCGAAACCGGTCGAGGGTGGGCCGGCGGAGGGCCACGGGGTCTCGAGTTCCCTTACTGTGTCAACCGTGGCCGGAAGATCCCGGCGGAGGCTCAGTATCTTGTCTGCAAAAAAGCTCTGAAAAGCACCGGCTGTAAGGGCCTGATCACTGTTTTTGGGACAGTAGGAACCGTCGTCAAGGACCGAATTACTTTGAACAATTGGGCCGGGCGTGAGCTAGCAGACGCTATCTCGGCGGAGAAATAGGTACTTTTGGCCGCCTTGACAGCACGCTCATAAGCATCTTTGAAAAGCTTATAAGCTGATAATGAGGCTCCGTCACGGAGTTCCCTCCACACGCTCTCTAGCCGTCTCCTTTCCCGCTTCATCGACCTGAGATCTTCCGTATACCAAGGGGATCGATGCTTGCGGGGCCGGAGAGGGCGCCTGGGGGCAATCTCATCGAGAGCTCTAGCTAATGAAGAGTTCCAGGCTTGGACCTGCTCATCAACTGAGACGCTGATAGACTCCAGATCCCTCAGAGCATTCAGGAACCTTCGGGTTCCATAAGTCTCTTCGGGCGAACCAAAATCTGTTCGGCGCCCTTGCATGGGGGAGGCGGTTGCTCTACCGGATCCTTAGTGCACAGTGGTCCGACCATGGAACCTCTATTACGGAGGCTAGGTCCACTTGAACCCCTGCGCTGAAAACCAGATCGAGGGTGTGCCCAGCCGAGTGTGTGGGTCCCGAGTTACATAAGGAGAGGCCCAATATCGCCATGGTCGATATTAGGTCCGCGGCGGCAGATGGACCGGAGGCTGCGTCGGCGTGGACATTGAAGTCCCCGAGGACAATGAGCCTGGGGAACCTCAATGCCCACTCCGACACAGTCTCCAGCAGCCGCGCCAGGCTTTCTGCCGGTGCGCTAGGCGCACGGTACACCAGCAGAACAGCCAGGCTCTCCTGGGACTCCCACACTAGGCCGACACTTTCAAGCCCCGAGGTGGTGCGCAGGGATCGCTCTAAGGTGTAATCCATCTCGGGAGAGTATTGCCACCCCCCCCCCGTCCCTCGTTCCTATTCTGGTGCGTGGTGACATAACCAGGGGGAACCAGCTCCTGGAGACAGATGTTGTCGCCCTCCTGGAGCCAGGTCTCGGTGACACAGAAAAGATCTGCACTGGTGTCTTCGCAGAATTCTTTGATCACGGCGGTCTTGTTCCTGATGGATCGGGCGTTCACCAGCACCAGGGAGGAAGGGGGGATCACTGGATGTCTATCAACAGCGTGTCTGGGGATAGGCCGCAGGTCAGAGCCAGGCCGAGTCCCACAGCGACTCAGCCTGGGTCTTGCCGTAGGTCGCGCATTCGGCCTGCGCCTACCGTACTCACCCCGCCCCAAGATCACCGGAATACTGGCAGGACCTAGATCAAGGGAATCTGCCGGGGATTCAATTTCCGGCAGACCCCGTGAAAAGGGGAAGATAGTAAAGGGCCCTGACCGTTGCCCACCGAACTTAGTGGCTGCCCACCGGCCTCGGCCCTCTCGGGAACCAGGGGGGACAGGATGGGCGATGGAACCTTCCCGCTGGTAGTCATTGGGGGCGGCCTATTTGGGCATCTCCTCATCCCTTCACAGGGGGTCTTGACACTCCCCTCGACGGATCCGCCGGTGGGCCGGCCTGAGGTACCAGTCAATCGGCCGAAGCCCATCCCCCAAAAGGTCCGCGGGCCGTAGCGTCTTCTCCGTCGCTTGCTGGTCCTCCCTCTTCCCCGTAGGGACTGACTAGGAGCACCAGTTGATGGCCTGGAGGCGCTCGATTTGGTCAGTGGTGCTAGGGGGGGAACCGGGCATTCGGAGGGGAGGTCAGCCTCTGGCCGGTCGCCGACGGTGGTCTTAGCAGGAGCTAGACTGCTGATGTTTGGCGGTTCCTCAAATTGGGCAGCCAATGGATGGACTACCCCTTGGCGGTTCTGGCTTCCCGCTCGGCTGCGCCTCCTTAGCCGCCGGCGTCTTGCCTGGCCAGGTCTGTTCCTTTTCTTCCGACCATTGCGAGGTGAATCAGTGCCCTGGGGGGAAGACGTGGCAGGGGGAGAGGGTGCAGCAAGAGGAGGGCGCAGCAGCAGGCAGGCCCGACGTCGGGGCTGCGCCCCGGGGGCCCTGGCCAGCACCAGAGAGATGTCCAGTTCTGGGATTGCTGGTTCAGCTCCTGGCTGCAGGGACCGCATCAGGCCAGCAGAGGGCAGTAGATCCAAGTCAGGAGAAGAGGGCGGGTTAATGGGCTCCATCACAGGCAAAGGGGGCGGGGCAGGAGACGCCGAGCTGGTCGGGCTCGGCGCCATCTTGGCAGCCTCAGCCTCTGCCCTCCCGTCCAGGCCAGAGCCAATCCAGGGCCCCAGCGCCCTCCAGGGGCTCCACCAGGGTCTCGGCACGGTCCTCCCCGCGACCCAACCACCAGGTAGGGGCTTCACCTCAGGAAGAGGGCCTCGTCCGAGCCCAGAGGGACCTGAGCGGGGCACCGCCCGCATGGCGGCTTCGGAGGCCTCAGGGGCGGCTAGGTCCGGCGAGGTCGGGCGCCGCTCGTGATGGAGGTCAGCCGCCGTCGTGCCGCTCTCCCTCCTTTCGCCGCGCTCGCCATGTCCACCGCCTCCGTCCCCCGCTGCTCCCTTCTCCACCACCCCGGCACCGAGGCACCTGAGGCCAGATGGGGGGAGTCCGGTGTTCTCGTCGCCGGTGCCCTTCCCGCCCCCACGGGGGGGGGGGTCGGGGCTGCGGGGCTCGGGCTTGCGGTCGGGGGACGCCAGCTCCAGTTCCAGGCTCAACTTCCCCAGCTCGCCCAGGCAGGTAGCCAGCCGACCGGTCAATTCCGCAAGGCTGCAGAGGAGGTGAGGGAGGCCTGGTATGCTGTCGGGGCCTGGGTTTGGGGGGGTGGTGGTCGCCATCCCCGCCCCTACCTCCTGCTCCTCCAGCTCTTTCAGCTCCAGCGCCGGCCAGGGAACCGGGGGCCAACCTTGCTGTAACCTCCTGCCATTTCACAGATTATGGAGGTTCTCCCCTGCACTTGTTTGCTATTTTATATAAGAATGCCATTTCTAATAGACCAGTGTACATAATGGGACTTGAGCATCCAGGGATTTTGATATCTAGCAGGTACTGAGGGCTCGCTATATACTTATGCAGAAAAGAGAGAATTCTGCAGTATAACACAGAAGCAAAGCATCTGTAATATAAGCTAGGAAGCAGAAACAGTACTGGAGGCGAGAATGTGTAAAATATATTTAAAACACCCCATGCTGGGAGGGAATTGGAACAAAAGATCATGAAATGCTGCTTACCTGTTTTGAGTGCTTTGCTGGAGCCGCCCCTGTGCGTTATGGTAATTTATTCTTTCATGGAAGTTAAGGGAAGGTTTTTGTTTTGTTTTGAAAGGGCCTGCTACTGGCTATTTGATCCACGTAAATCATGGTTGCAAGTACCTGACCCACATTCCCAAGCAAGAGGAACAAGGTTGTCAGACTTGAAAAGGAAAGTCAAAGGGCATTTAGGACAGGCAAATGTTCTGGTTCATTTGGTTCTTCTTGCTTTCTCCCTCAGGCTCATATTTTCATTCTCACCAATGTTTCATTAAGGAAAAGTTGAAGATGTGAGGCCAAACAACATCAGCATATGGGTTCTTTTTTCAGAGTCAGAAACGACTTGAGAAACTGCAAGTTGCTTCTGGTGTGAGAGAATTGGCCATCTGCAAGGACATTGCCCAGGGGATGCCCGGATATTTTACCATCCTTGTGGGAGACTTCTCTCATGTCCCTGCATGGGGAGCTGGAGCTGACACAGGGAGCTCATCTGCACTTTTCCCAGATTCAAAACACATATGAGAGGTGCAGAAGTTTGCTTTTTGCTTGCTCCTACTGGTAATGGCAGGATCCGATCTTCCTTGCTGAATTAACTGAGAGCAAACTATTTGAACTAAGTTTGAAGCAACTGAAGTAAACTCAGGACAAAAGGCAGAGTATGGGGGCGGGGGAGAGAAAAACTGGGATATTTTCAAAGTAGCTGAAGAAGTGGGACAACAAAGGACTGTCCTTGTCAAATGGGGACATTTGAAGGGTAACAGGTGGTCTGTCAAATATCAAGGTCTCAAGCTATTTTTAGCTTCAAATGACATTACTGGCACCATGAATTCAGACAAGCTTATTGACAGCCTTTGCAGTTCCTTCAAAAACCAGTTTGTTGGTTTCTGAATAATGTTCTGTGCTGCTCTTGTAGAAGCTGCGGTTTCAGCCTCCTTCAAGGACAATCCTAATGTAGAATCCATTGCAGAACCCTACTGTGGCCAGTTTGGATCTCCCCAGGAAAGCTGTAAGACATAGACTAGTTGAAACTAGCTCTACAGACTCTGAGCCACAAAGTTTTATCTGGTATGAATATACTACAGCTGAACACAGACCTATATAGGACTGGTTGCTTATGCTTATTCAGTTCCTGGAGCTGAGAACCTCCAATCCACAGGCTATTTTTATTAGGAATCATCATCCAGCCCATTACTCTTGGCACTGCAGCACTCTGGCGGAGTCTGATAATATATAGAGCAGGGGTGCTCATTAGGTAGATCGTGATCTACTGGTAGATCTCGAAGGGCGTCCTGGTAGATCTCAGGCAGATCGCAGGCACAGTGTGTATGGCTCCCATGCCATTTGTGAGGAATGCCCAGGGGCTTATTATACTCACATTTAGTTGAATTCAGTCTTAAAATGTATTATATGGCTCTCACTGAAATTAATTTCCTAATATTTTGCTTTTATGGCTCTCCGAGTAGTGGGTAGGTAGATCTTTGGGACTTGGTTGTTTCATAAGTAGCTCGAATGCTGGAAAAGTGTGAGCACCCCTGATATAGAGCATAGTGGTGGTACCCAATCACAAAACTCTCAGTAATCTCATCCAGCAACTTCACAACAAATACCACATGGGCCAGGATAGAAACCAACAGCACTCCTGATACTTTAACATCCAAAGAACAGCACATAAATGTTCCAATATCATTCTCTGGAATTAACTTCCTGGATAGTAGTGGAGCGCCCCCCTAACAAAGGATCTGCTGACCCTGTTCAGGGTTGAATAATCAGTTACTCAACTGGGGCAATTATATCAGTTTCTCACTGGATAGGGAGTTCAGGACTTAAGGAAAAAGGTGTGGTTTACTTCTTCTTTGACAGTCACTTCCTGAATCTTCCAGTGTTTCCATTATAAATTATCTGTATGCCACCTGAGTAATCCAGTAAAACTGTAGGGGGTTAAACTAAATCTCATCCAAACTTCAGGCCTGAAAACAGGTTCACCCATGCTTTTTAATGCTGTTGTCTACTGGACTAATTTTATTGCCACCACCCTAAAACGATTGATACATACACAGGGCCATTGGGTTGCTGTGAGTTTTCCCGATTGTATGGTCATGTTCCAGAGCATTCTCTCCTGACAATTCACCCATATCTATGGCAGGCATCCTCAGAGGCTGTAAGGTCTGTTAGAAACTAGTCAAGTGAGGTTTATATATCTGTGGAATGTCCAGAGTGGGAGAGAGAACTCGTCTGCTTGAGGCAAGTGTGAATGTTGAAATTGGCCAGCTTGAATAGCTTTGCAGCCTCAAAGACTGGCTGATTCCTGCCTGGAGGAATCCTTTGTTGGGGGGAATTAGCTAACTCCCTGGTTGTTTCTTGTCTGGAATTCCCGTTGTTTGGGTGTTCCTCTTTATTTACTGTCCTTAGTTTTTAAATACTGGTAGCCAGATTTTGTTAATGTTCATGATCTCCTCCTTTCTGTTGAAACACAGGGCCATGTTTTCAGAATTCTTCCTTGTGTCTCATCCAGCTTAATCCAGCCTCCCAACTTTGTTGAGGCTGTCTATTCCAGGTCCTGTTGAAATATAAATATAAGCCCCCAAAACTGTCCATTAACTAGGTTGCTGTGTTTTTCGGGCTGTCCATCAACCAATAACAGACTGAGCAGACGGGCCATTTGTTTGTATATGTATGTTCATTCAAATTGCCTGTCAATGTATATACTTTACTGTTTTAATTGTTTAATTAGATTGTTGTATGACTATTGCATTTTTAAATGTGTTATTTTGGGCTTGGTCCTGCTTGTAAGCCACCCAGTCTCTTCGGTGAGATGATGGCGTAATATAAAAATAAAGTGGCCCCGTTCCAGGACTTTCAGGAACACTGCCCGCAGGCGCGGGATGCCTCCACCGACAAGCCCCCAATTTGGGAGGGTGGGCAAGCAGCAGACGAGGCATGGCCCACAGACCGGCAACGACCGACACCGCAGTGACTGTCGCTGCTTAGACTTGGAGTCTTTGAGGACGCTCCTTGACTTGTGGGACCCCCGGCTCCCCTCTTTTGATGGACGTGCTTGATAGCTCTATCGGGTGGCTCTGCCCTTGGGCATGAGCCTGGCTTCCCCCCCCCTATCTGCTGTTGATTACCCTGTGATGTTTTACCTCTTGTATGTCTTGTATGTCTATCTATGTAACTTTGTATTCTTGTTTGCCTTCGGCTCCTGTGAGCCGCCGCGAGCCTCAGGGAGTCGGCGGCATAGAAGTCCGAACAAATAATTTTTTTTAAAAAAAAACTATTATTATTAATAATAATATTGCGACTCCATGAATGTTATCATTTTCTTAGACAAGGAATCCTCAAGAGATGGTTTTGCCAAGTTCTTCCTCTGAAATATAACTTATAGCACCTAGTATTCATTAAGTCTTCCATCCAAGTTCAAACCAGAGCTGTCCCTCCTTAGCTTCCAAGATCAGGCAGGATCTAGTGCCTTTAGGCCATTTCTGTTTTAACTCCATGTACATACAAATTAAAATAATTAGCCAAGACCAGTATGACTGTGGTTAGATGTACCAAAGGGCCACACATCTCCCAGTGTATTTTCAAATTTGCAAGTACATATTTAGATTAACATGTGTTAAGTCCCAATTAGTTGTTGTGTATGTGACATCTAAGTTTCCACACAGGGATCATCAAGAAAGCATGTATATTCTGTAACACACACCCAAATATAAATGTATGTAAACTGCTTCACTTCCTCCACACCTATATATTGCTGAATGTTTTTTGGCATCAAAATGCTCTTTTGAGTACAAATGGGATCCCCTGTAAGACTAAATCTTTCTGTGGTGTACTTGGCTTCAGATGTTTTGAAATAGAAGCTGTTCTGGCCAGCTCACTCATCCACAAGAACTGCCTCCTCCCCAACTCCACAATTACATTCCACACTGAAGAATCACAAACTTCATTACGCATTTATTTGTTTTGCATCACTGAGTGTTCCTCTGCTCAGGTTGGGAAAGAACTTCAAGGTTGGCAGGCGCCAGGAGAAGGGGACTTTCCGTGCCAGGGAAAACGAACAGCGTAAGAACTAGACGAGAAGGAGGTGGACAGTGCCGTAGCTTCCTCCTGTGCATTCCCTGTGCTAGCTTCTGACCTTTCATGAGAAGCATCACAAACCCTTCTACCTGAGGGACAGAGTGCTTTTTATTTAAAAGAAAAACCAAACAAAAGAGCAAACAACATTTTCAATTTGCACAAAGGGTCACTGCCTCTCACTGCTTCACAATGCCTAGTGCTTCAAGTGGTTGTGTAACAGGCAGAAATTCAACAAGTACAATATCCCCAATTTTGGACTAAAAGCTTCCACCAGGGAGTTGTTGTCAGCTAGTCAGAATTAGACAACCAACATGAATGAGAAAAACTAAAAAGTAGCAACATCAGCCCCCATAGTGTTCTTCCCAAGCCGTTAGACTAGTCTCTTTATTGAACTACCTTATTCCTCTAAGCTGCTGTGCTGCCTATAAGGGTAACAGAAGACTCTATTCACTTGCCGGCATTAAATAGTCAACTGAACCAAGGCTTCAAGCAACCTCTTGTCCACTGTCAAGCAGCGGAAAGTTTGGGACCTGCCCAGGCATTTGCCACCTTATGGTCTTTGCCACTGCTTTCTGCATTTGGATCCTGGATACTAGCAGTGGCTCATTCCACTTCCACACTCAACTCCACTGTCCTTTTCCCACCTTTATTCCCACCTACACCAGAAACATTAATTCCAATTTCACTTGAGCAGCTCATGCTTTCCAGTGAGCCTTAAGGGAATAAAAAACACTCATTCTCTCTGCACACTCCACTTGACTAACTCCACTGCTGCTCTTAGTAAAACAGCTCCCAGTTTCCAGAAAAGGTCCCTTTGACTGAAGCAAGAGTTGAAATATCACCTTTGGTTTTTCAGCGCATACAGCTCACTCCTAAATCTGCCTTCTCCATAATCTTGGGAACAGCTAACTCAAAACATTGAGGGACAACTTTAAGTCAGAGACTTTGTGTGGGTTTTGGGAGGACTGTTCTATCCAAGAAAATTGCTGCAACAGAAGAATCACAAAAATACAGAAGAGAGGTTTGTTAGCCCTAATAGTGAGGCACACAACTTCCCAGATTAAACTTAGTATGATATTAAATAGGGAGTCTGGAGATGTAATACCAACAAGTCCTGCTTGTAAACAAATAACTCCATCAGTCCAGAAAAAAATGACTGTTGGAGCACCCCAGATGGCTATTCCAATGCTATAATTGGAGATGCTAGGGGAAAATGTTCTGCTATTTGGTATTGCAACTTTTAATCTGTACTGTCCTGACACAGTGCACATCTTTCAAAAGCAAGGGGAAAGCTGGGAACCCTTCTTGCATGTAAGAGAAGGGAGGATATATTTCATGGTCAGCTCCCAGAGTGGCAGTGTAAACAGGAGGGCATCACTCCCATTCCTACCCCCCTATGCACAGACACAAAGACATGCAGCAGCCAGCGCAGGGGGGTTGAAGAAGAATGCTTGAGGCTCAGCTGGGATGGATTCCTGTGTGCCCGGGATCACCTGACAGTGCTGAGCCAGTCTCTGGCTTCACCAGTCTCTTGGGGCACAACTAGCAGCAACTCACATGGTCCTTCGGATAGAACTTCTTGCAGAAACACCCTGTAAGAAAGAAGTTAGGGGAGGAAAGGGGGTGGTTAGATTAGGGATCTAACAGGTCTTCCTTGATACAGCCCAGATTGAGCACCAGATGGCCATTCTTCAACTTCCAGCATGGTAAACAATACTGCCCTTGCCTCACTCTCAGCTCACACCCAAAAGGAACTCACCCAGTCCTTTCCACACAAGAAAGATCTCACAGAGGGGGGAGTATATCAAAAGGAAGAATAAAGGATAAAAGGCCAGGGGACTTACTGGGCTGATCTTCAGAAGAGACAAAATATTGCTGTGCTTTTGGAGACAAGCTGGTTTACTGTGGCTTTTGATGGCAAAAGGTTATGTTGTGCGTTTCTGCTTTGATGCTCCAGAAACTGTTTTGATTAGGGATGGCATTCATGCCTCACACACCCAGATGACCAGATTGTGTTTACTGTATTCCCAGTGTCTGGAAACTCCTCACTTTGTCAGCTCGGCTGGCCTCACACCGACCTTGCCACTGTGTGTATTTATGCATGCACCTATCCCTTATCCTTGGTTGCTTTTACAAATCCAGGGATGGATATCACGGCCAACAGAATCCCCCCTAATGAGAATAGGTCAGGCAATGCCTGTTTAATTTTTTAAAATAGAATTTGATACCATTCCTTTTCCACTTTTCCCTGCAAACCAAAACAAGAATATTTGATATAATTTTGTTTTTATAACAGCACACAGAGAGATAGGAAAAGACCATGGACAGCTATAAATTGTAACAATCAGAGTGATACTTTTCAACAGTTCAACAAAATAAAATGCTTTCAAATTACTGCTGCAAAGTTTGAACCCCAGTGGCGCAGCGGGTTAAACTGCTGAGCTGGTGAACCTGCTGAACAAAAGGTCAGCGGTTCAAATCTGGGGAGTGGGGTGAATTCCTGCTGTTAACCCCAGCTTCTGCCAACCTAGCAGTTTGAAACATGCAAATGTGAGTAGATCAATAGGTATCGCTCCGACGGGAAGGTAACGGCGTTCCATGAAGTGATACTGGCCACATGACCTAGGAGGCATCTACGGACAACGCCGGCTCTTAGAAATGGAGACAAAGACCACCCCCCAGAGTCAGACTCGACTAGACTTAATGTCAAGGGGAAACCTTTACCTTTACAATGAGTCTAAGACAAATCGTGCTATGAATTTTACTTATCTGGTTTTAAATGATTTTATATATTGTATATTTCTTTTTAAATATTTTAATTTTTTAAAAATTGAACATTCAAACCAACAAACCCAGTTCTGCCCCCTAAACACCTAAAGATCTTGGATTGGTGATTTTTTATCGCCCCCTTTTACAAAAGCCAAAGGAGAATTTTCCAGTTCTACTTCTTGTGTCATTCAGACAAAATTCTATAGAATATACTAGTATAATAATTGAGAGGTAATCAATCTATTACCACTTGGAGGGGGTCATTTAACACCCTCATTTTTGCACAAGGGTTGTTGGAGCTGTAATTCAGAACACCCAGAAGGTCAAAACGTTCTTCAAAACTGGCCCTTAAGGTAGCACCTTTTGCTGTAGCTTCCAATACACTATGTACTTATTTTATTTAAGAATTTTAGAAGTTCTAAATTGTTAATTTTAAACATGTTTGCTGTATATTTACATAGATAGATAGATAGGATTTTCAATATAGGTGTATGCACAATTCATTAAAGTTCCAAAGTGATTCAAAAGTAGAATTTTATTTTCTCTTGTTATAGATGATTTATTAGACCCTCAACTAAACTATAAAAGCAATAAAGACTGCCTCATTCATTAAACTGGGTCATTTCAACATCCACAGTAACAGCTCACATACACTCCAGAGAAAAGAACATGGGGAGTGAAAAGACAGGTTTGTTACAGATGTGAAAGGAGTCCACCCCCACTGGGAAGGTGTCCTTCCCGATACCCTGGTTCCTGGCTCTTCGAAAGCTCTGATCAGTCATAGCAGAAACATCATCAGCCTCACCTCTTGCTTGTAAATAGACAGGTGAGTGTCTAAAGAAATGACTCTTTAGAACAGTGGTTCTCAACCTTTCTAATGCCGCGACCCCTTAATACAGTTCCCCATGTTGTGATGACCCCCAACCATAAAATTATTTTCGTTGCTACTTCTTAACTGTAATTTTGCTACTGTTATGAATTGTAATCTAAATATCTGATATGCAGGATGTATTTTCATTCACTGGACCACATTTGGCACAAATACCTGATACGCCCAAATTTGAATACTGGTGGGGTTGGGGGTAAGATTGATTCTGTCATTTGGGAGTTGTAGTTGCTGGGATTTATAGTTAACCTAGTCAAAGAGCATTCTGAACCCAACAAACGATAGAATTGGGCCAAACTTCCCACACAGAACCCTCATGTCTTGAAGGAATTTGCTGGCGTGAGCCTCCCTCCAGCCTTGTGCACTCTCCCTCGCCCACACATGCGCACCACACTGCCATGCACCAAGCACGCTTGCTCTCCCCTTCCCACTTGGAGTCTCAGAAACAGCCCACCCCTTGGCTGAGAGTCCAGCCAATCACAGCTTTTGGTGGGAAGATTTGCCATCTGTTTCCAAAAAGGAAGATAAGGACAGGCGGAGAGATGTTCAGCCTTCTCTGCCAAAGGAGTTTGGGTTCATAAGACCATCAGAAGTATATGTTTTCTGATGGTCTTTGGCGACCCCTCTGAAACCTGAAACAACTACAACAGGGAAAACAGTATAATCATATGTACACCGGTTATATGCGGTTGCTTTCAGGATTTCCGCTATATGGGATAATATTCTTATACCATTGTTATTTACATTACAGACTATCTTCACCGCTTATTGTGTGTTTCCTGTATATGTATTGACCACAGTTCTGTCTCCATTTGGACACAAACGGGCCTTGAAAAAGACCTACGGGTCGAAACGAGTGAAGGACCCTGTATCATTGTATCCTCGTCGGCTAGTTCTTTCCATGGACATCATTAGACTTTTGGTCAGATTAATCTACAGAGATTTGGATTAAATAATATTGGATGGTTTACCTGGAATACAATACAGCGATACACGCGGTCGCCACATAAATACCCAGTAGCTAGATTATAAACCAGATTATATCCATTTCCTACCAGTGATTTTGGATTATATTTACTACTACTTGGAACATTGAACTACCTAAGGATTGTTACTAAGCACAATAAGGACTATTAGATCCCTATATGGGCTCCTTAATATGAACTTTATGTTGGACTTCTGATCTCACATTGATTTTGGATTCTTGTGTGAACCACGTCTCCGGTAGGAACCCAATTGGGAATTTATAAATATATATATACTGTACGTATGATTATACTGTTTTCCCTGTTGTAGTTGTTTCAGTTGTGCAGCAACCTTCCCCGTTTGTGTTGCTGACCCCTCTGAAAGCCCCTTGCGCATGTGCGGACAAGGTCCCGACCCCCCAGGTTGAGAAACACTGCTTTAAACCAGGATTTCAAAACGTGTGGAGAACCTCCACAAACAGCTACTCTCTACCTAAAAAGTGTGGCAGAAGTGGTGAAAGAGGAGCATAGGAACAGGGCACTTGCCCACTAAAAGATTTTAGATCAGCATTTCTGTTGGCACTCAATGTGATCATAAGGTGCCACCTCTGACTACTTGTAATGGTTTGTAACATCCGTGGTTGCAAAAGGAGTTAAGGATCACTTCCCTGGATTGTCACTCTATAGGTCCATCCCACTTTGCATTGTTCTGTTTTAGACCTTCCTGCTTGGACGTGCCTATTTACTGTTGACGAATGGATGATGATTTTCTTAAGGCATGCCTCTCCATGTGACTTGAACTGCTAGAAAAACCAAGATTTCAAATCGTGATGGAGAGGCATCTCTTTAGAAAATCATCATCCATTTGTTGACAGAAAGAGACATGCACCTTCTTACAAAGGGTACTGTGCAATCTTGAATATATACATCAGGGCAGAAGCAAAACTGACCTTTTCCCAAGGCAGTCTTCATGTTCTAGGTTCAAGTTAACTTATTTGCCTCTGGCACTATTTTCAGACCCATGTACCTTAAAGAGCACTTTCCTTCATATGTTCTTCGGGACATGCTCCACTGAACATCTGAAGTCTTGTTCTGGTTACTCAGTGATGAACAAGACACAACTGGCAACCAATAGGAATACAGCATTTTTGGTAACAGCATCTACCCTGTTACATATTTATTTTCTAAGATGTAATTCCATATACACTTACCTAAGAATAAACTACACTGCACACAATAAGACTAACTTCTGAGTAAGGTTGTACAGAAATGCAGAGTTAGCAGAAGCATGGCTGTTCCACAAGGTTTTTTTTTTATTTGTCCTTGTTATTTCCACAACATTTGCCTCCATGACGAACATTCTATTTAATGTTGTGGGATGCTCTTGCAGTTCTGTGCAGTGTTGCTTATTCACTATATGACAGACTTTTGTGAAAGCTGTCTGGCACTGGCTTTGTAAAAAATAAGCATAGCAATGTTTAATAATGGAATAACTCTTGGAATGAGTGACACCAAGGTTGGGCAACTGTGGAAGGCTATGAGTTGCCTGCCCCAGGGGACACTGGAAGGCCGCACCCATTCACCACACCTGGTCCCATAAAATAAATCAATCTCTTTTTTTTGGCTGCAAAAGTTCTCTAACAGGATATGGGGATATTTTTACCGTGCTTTAATACCTTCCTGTGCTATTTTAGAGACAAGAGAGGCCTTTAAAAATGACTCAATTCCTGTTTCAAGAAAGGCACCTCCTCGGTCTAACTTGGCTCATTGGGGTACTAAAATCCCCATATGCCCTGGAGGACATTTTGGAGCAAACATTTTTACTGGGTTGCTGTGAGTTTTCTGGGCTTTGTGGCCATGTTCCAGAAGCATTCTCCTCTGACGTTTCACCCACATCTATGGTAGGCCTCCTCAGAGGTTGTGAGGTCTGTTGGAAACTAGGCAAGTGATGTTTATATATCTGTGGAATGTCCAGGGTGGGAGAAAGAACTCTTGTCTGCTTGAGGCAAGTGTGAATGTTGCAACTGGCCACCTTGATTAGCATTGAATAGCCTTGCAGCTTCAAAGTCTGGCTGCTTCTTGCCTGGAGGAATCCTTTGTTGGGTGGTTTTAGCTGGTTTCTGTCTATTGTTTCTTGTAATTTAAATGCCAGTGTGATAACAAAATGTATCAATTATATTATTTAAAAATGCATTGATGCTATTAAAAACTCTAAAATCAGAACAGTAAAGAAAGAACAACACTCAAAAACAGGGGAATTTCAGACAAGAAAAATCAGGGCCAGCTAATCATCTCCCAACAAAGGATTCCCCCAGGCAGGAAGCAGCCAAGCCTTGAGGCTGCAAGGCTATTCA
The DNA here is from genome assembly GCA_030556195.1 of Anolis apletophallus. Classification (NCBI taxonomy): domain Eukaryota; kingdom Metazoa; phylum Chordata; class Lepidosauria; order Squamata; family Anolidae; genus Anolis; species Anolis apletophallus. The sequence goes on along the minus strand of JARBWK010000008.1, from coordinate 122,769,992 downwards.
TTGTTAATCAAGGTGATCAATGGTGGCATTCACACTCCTGGTGCTGGTCACTGACTGTAAATAACTGTATATATATAGCAATCACACTTGTCTCAAACAGACAAGAGTTCTTTCTCCCACCCTGGACATTCCACAGACATATAAACCCCACTTGCCTGGCTTCCAACAAACCTTTCAACTGCTGAGGATGTCTGTCATAGATGCAGGCAAAACGTCAGGAGAGAATGCTTCTGGAACATGGTCATACAGCTCGGAAAACGCACAGCAACCCAGTGATTCTGACCATGAAAGCCTTTGACAACACATCTTTTTTACCCTTGGGGGACCGCCCACAAAATCCACCTATGAGGCAACAGACAGCATACAAACTACATTTTGCACATCCTTGCTTTTCCCAGAGGTCCCCAAAGATGCCACTCCATCATTACCTGAGGTCAGCTTCGCTGCCAATTGGAACAGGTGCCTTTAGCTTGGAATCGAGATTGTAATAGATGCCATCAAGTTGACGCACAGCGATCCAGTGGCGGCGCCTCACCGGAAGAGATAAGAAGCCGAGGCACACGTTGGAAGGGACGTTGATGATGAATCCTAGAACTCCTGCTACAGACAACTGCTCTAAGGGCCTATGAAGCAAAGAAACACATGAGTGTTTGGCAAGAAACGTGTCTCTGAGGAGAAACTCTTCAAACATCCTAGGGCAGTGTTTCCTAACCTTTTTTGAGCAGCGGCACACTTTTTACATTTACAAAATCCTGGGGCACACCACCAACCAAAATGACACAAAATGACACTCTAACACAGTAATACATATAGTTAATATGTTTTTTAATGTATTTATACATTCAGTGTGAAACCTGGGCCTGTTTCGATGAACACAACATAGAGGTATAGTTCACCCGCAATCAAAGAGCACTCTGAACTCCACCAATGATGGAATGGGATCAAACTTCCCACACAGAATTCCCATAACAAAGAGAAAATACTATAAGAGTTTGGTGGGCATTGACCTTGAGTTTTGGAGTTGTAGTTCACCTACATCCAGAGAGCACTCTGGACTCAAACAATGTTGGATCAGGACGAAACTTGGCATGAATACTCAATATGCCCAAATGTGAACACAGATGGAGTTTGGGAAAAATAGACCTTGACATTTGGGAGTTACAGTTTCTGGGATTTATAGTTAACACACAAACTAAGAGCATTCTGAACTCTTGCAACAATGGAATTGAACCAAACTTGGCACACAGAACTCCCATGACCAACCAAAATTACTGGAAGGGATTTGTGAGCATTGACTCTAATAGGACAAATGCTAACTTATAGAGTAATCGTTTAAATATTAAATCAAACTGGTCATAAGTCTATATCCCATGCATATACAATAATACAGCAATTATAATGATACATGCACACTCCAAACACTATCCCTGGGTCCTAAGTTCTACATATGTCCCTATGTGGGCCCAATATTCTAAAGTATATATAACAACTAAATAGTAAACATTAAGAGGACCTGGGTATGAGAAAGGGTAAGTATAGAATTCAAACCGAAATATTCCCATTCAAGTTCCTCCTCAAACTACTCCTAATACTTTTTGATTGGTGAGCATTGACCTTGAGTTTTAGAGTTGTAGTTCACCTACATCCAGAGAGCACTCTGGACTCAAACAAAGTTGGATCAGGACTAAACTTGGCATGAATACTCAATATGCCCAAATGTGAACGTAGATGGAGTTCAGGGGAAATAGACCTTGACATTTGGGAGGAAGGCTGATAAAGGCTGGCGGGGGAGTCCCACAATGAACAGAGGGTGAAGAATTCCTATATCCGTATGTATACATTATAACCACTGTGTGCGCGTTAATACACATCACTATACTTATGTATGCTCAGTTCCAATCATCAATGTAGTCTGCAAGCCTGATACTTCACATAAAGAATAATAAAGGGTCCACTGTGTGCGCTCCGTATATCCCGGGAAGATAAAGGCAATGTTCACAGTAAATCCGTGGCTGTTCCTTTGGAGAAGCAGACCCACCTAGTCAATTGCTGATATGCTGGGCGCCATTGTTGCTATGGTGGTATAGAACAACACAATGGCATCCGCGGTCACCGCAGAGAGCTCCAATGAGCGCAAAGCAGTGGATGCCCGATACGCGGATATCCAACGATGTATGCTAGTATCTTCAGTCCCGGCGTTCCCGGGGTTTGGTGACAGGGGAACGCTGGGGTTGCAGATACTAGCATACGGAACACAAGACTTTAGGCCAGTGATTCACTACTCACCTGCGCTTGTCCCACCAGACAGCTTCCAGCCCAACACTTTGGAGAGCTGCCATGATGACATTGACATCATAATTCCCTGTCCCCAGGAAACTGCGATGTGGATTCCACCTGGCATCTGGAGCAAGCCTGTTGGGAAACATACAACGGGCTCATCACGGCTGGAGACAGTTGGTCTCAAAGTAAATCTCCTGTTCCCTCCAAATTATTTATTTACAAAAGCAAAATTAAAAATTAAAAAATAAGGCAGCCTCTGCTTTTAGGCATACAACCTAAAAAAGAGATGATACAAAAGGAAAAAGGGACTTGGAGGAAAAAGGAACACAAGAGAAGTCAAACAGAAGTGTCCACTGTTATGAAATTCCTTGCAACACCCTGGCAAAATGGCTGACTAATCGGGGAGAGACCAACCCAAGAAGAATACTGACAGCAGTCCTGTTTCCACCACCTGTCCTTTCTTTCTTCACTTGCATTATGCTACTATTGTTATGTTCTTCTAGCTGAGTTCTGACCTTTTCATCAAAGTCTGGTACCACTCCTTAGTCCAGGACTGTACAATGCACTGCCAAGGAAACTCCAATTCCCATCAACTTCAGCATACAATCGTCTACAATAAGGCATGATGAGTATCAGTTCATCAGCATATCAAAGGCTGGATGCTTCTCACCACTGTCCTTAGTCCACATCCCACGCTGTATTCTGAACTCAGGTACTTATGCTAGAATTCAATAAGCAATCTTCCACCGCTGTCAATCATTTCAATCTTCATCTGCTGCCTCCTTTATTATTTTGTTACTGTGAGTGTGGAACACTTCACGCGCTCATTCCCATGACATGACGCAACAGGTCCAAACCACAAGAAAAGGAGAGTGGTTCCCAACCTTTTTTTTTTGACCAGGGACCACTCTTCAACATTAGTACCGAAAGGGTTGCAAATCGGTTTTTGGTCAACTTCAGATTCGTTTTGGTTATTTGGTGTGCTGATGCAGAAAATTGCATTGGATAGACCACATCTGGTCTAGTTTCTGATACAAAACATAAGACATCCAATAGTCACCATCTGCTCGCCCACAGAAAACCATATTTAATAAGCCTTGGCACTATAAGAGGAGCCTACACAGCTCCGGGCTCCGCTAGCCCCCTCCTTCTGCGAACTACGGTCTGTTTACATCTTTTAACCACTGTGGAACTCCGTATCCCTTTCTGTGGATTACAAATAGTGCAATTTAGCACTTCTCCGGTTTACATAGAGCATCTTTCCACCATTGGGGTGCAAAAAATCAGCTTCATTGGCAACGCCGGTTATAACCCGGTTTATAGAGAACCTTCACGCTTTGGGATCACGGACCCGCCGACACAGGTTCAGGCCCCGCCAGCTCCCTCCCTCTGTGTACCGCAGTTTGTTTACATTCTCCCAACCACTGAGGAACTTAGTATCCCTTGTTTTGGAGTACAAATAGTGCAATTCAGCACTTCTTCCATCTACACGGAGCATTTCTCCACCAGTGGAGTGCCAAAAACCCGCATTATTGATGACGCTGGGTACAATCCGGATTATAGTGACCTTTTGCCATCTGGAATTGTTTGGCTAATCATATTCTGTTGTGCAGACCTTACATTTGTGTTGTTCGTTTTCTTAGCTATATCTTGTTGCGCTGACCTTGAGATTTGTGTGGACCTCATATTTCAACTATTGCATTGTAAGAGACACAGGTTTACTGTTTTGCCTTGTATAGATCTTCCCCAGTTCCCGTCTTCCCTTCCATTGTTGTACCTCCCCATTCCCGCTCCTTGCTACAGTAAGCCCCCCTCCCCTTCTTTCCAACTCTTACTATAAGAGGAGACCCTGGTGGTGCAGTGGGTTAAAGCACTGAGCTGCTGAACTTGCTGACTGAAAGATCGCAGGTTTGAATTGGGGGAGAGGCATGAGCTCCTGCTGTTAGCTCCAGCTTCTGCCAAGCTAGCAGTTCGAAAACATGCAAATGTTAGTACATCAATAGGTACCACTCAGGAGAGAAGGTAACAGCGCTCCATACAGTCATGCTAGCCACATGACCTTGGAGGGGTCTATGGACAATGCTGGCTCTTCGGCTTAGAAATGGAGATGAGCACCAACCCCTAAAGTCGGACACGACTGGACTTATGTCAGGGAAAAACCTTTACCCTTTTTTTTTTACTATAGGAGGGTTTCACTCTCGTTGCAACGGTGTAGTAACGGTGAAGCCGTGGATCATATTTTAGTTCTTGCGGACTGCTGGTAGTCCATGGAACAACTGACTTAAACATTAGGAAGAACTTCCTGAGAGTAGGCGCTATTTGATAGTAGAAAGCTCTGCCTTGGAGTGTGGTGGAATCTCTTTCACTGGCGGTTTTTAAACAGATTGGATGGCTATCTGTCATGAGTGCTTTGACTGTGTATTTCTGCATGGCAGAGGGTTGGACTGGATAGCCCCTGTGGTCTTTTCCAACACTATGATTCCACTAGACCCAGTCAGCTCAGTTAATTGTAAGGGATAATGAGAATTGCAATCTGACATCTGAGGGTCTGCAATTCTTTTACTTCTGCTTTCAAGAGCTGTCAAGCCAAAGACATACGTATCTTTCCCACTCTGCTCTAATGCAACGTGTCAATGAATGTTAATACATTACTATTATTCTACTCCTCTTGCTGGCTAAGGTTATCTTAAGCCCGTCCAGAATAAAGTTATGTGCGTTTTAAACATGCATTCCACATAATTTGTTTTATTTCTGTGTTTATTGAAGCTGGTAAAAACTTATCCCTGAAGAGTTAGCCTGGAAAAGACATTGAGAATAAAAGATGTCTACTTCTTTTATGCAACTGTCATCTTGGTTTTTCCAAAGAAATACCGTACTCCAGGGAAGCTCACAGGCTCCTACTTGCCCCAGAACAACACTGTATAAATGAACAATAAATCAGCAGAGCCGTACTGCCGAAGCAGCACTATTTCAGAGGCCTACCTGAGTAGCTTCGACCTGTTCCACAAAAGTGGTTACAGAGCGCGCAATATTATCTGGATTGTACTAATTAAAGTGTCGTGATGACCAATGGTCTTAAATGAAATTATGTCCTAGCATCTCATGCAAAACACCCCTGGAGTTGCTAGGCTCCACTCATTAAAAGCATAGGTAGCCTCACCCATCAAACAAAAGGCATGCAATAACAATTCCTTGCTCCTGGCAAAATCCCATTAGCTTCACACTACCCAAGGGAAGGCGTCTCTTTAAGAGAAAGTGGTGAATATGAAATACAGGCCAAGTAAGTGTGATATTTATTTGCTCTACAGCTTTTAAAGAATATCAGCTGAAAAGACTGAAAGGGGGGCGTCTCAAAAAACCATGTATCTATCCTATAGTAGAGACTCTTAACTGTTTGCATTGACACCTTGAAAGGGGTCGGAAGGGAGGTGAACATTTGGTTTCAGCAGTGATACTTTTCTACAGAAAAATTCAATTTAACATGTGCACAGTTCCAAACAGAACCAGGTTTCTAGTCCTCATGAATGTCAGGGTTTTTTGGGGGGGGGGGGGGGGTTATACATATATCTTATACATATTTATCTCAGAGGAGATCCCAAACTTGACATGTTTTAACTTCTTTCCTCTTTCTAACTGAATGCCTTACTTCTGATATTTATTTATTTATTTATTTCCATCATTTCTACCCTGCTTCTTCTCAACCCCCGAGGGGGGACTCAGAGCGACCTAACAACGGCAACGATTCGATGCCACATAGTATACATGTAATAAAAACAAACAGTTGAGAATAAAATACATTAAAATACAGCTAGAATTAAAATACATTAAAATACAATTACCGTATTTTTCGCACCATAAGACGCACTTTTTTTCCTCCCAAAGTGGGAGGAAAAATCAGCGGGCGTCTTATGGTGCGAATATGCAGGCGGGAGGTGGAGCAGAGGGAGGCGGCGATAGACTCACCCTGTCGCCGCCTCTCCTCTTCTCTGGTCCGTTCTTGGGCGGCGGAGGGACGCTGGTTCCCTCTCCCCTCCGCTCCTTTGCTTCCCCACCTTTGCTTCCCTCAAGGAAAGGGCGGAGGGAAGCAAAGGAGGCGGAGGGGGAGGCATCCGCGTCAGCTGTGACGCGAGCGGTCGCTCCGCTTCGCCTCCTTTGCTTCTCCTGCCCTTTCCTTGAGGGCGGGGAAGCAAAGGAGGCGGCGGAGCAAACCGCTCGCGTCACAGCTGACGCGAGCGGTTCCCTCCTCCGCCTCCTTTTTGCTTCTCCTGCCCTTTCCTTGAGGCGGGAAGCAAAAGGAGGCGAGGCGGAGCAAACCGCTCGCGTCACAGCTGACGCGGTTCCTCTCCTTCGCCTCCTTTTGCTTCTCCTGCCCTTTCCTTGAGGGCGGGAAAGCAAAAGGAGGAGGCAGGCGGAGCAAACCGCTCGCGTCACAGCTGACGCGAGCGGTTCCTCTCCCTCCGCCTCCTTTGCTTCTCCCGCCTCAAGGAAAGGGCGGAGGGAAGCAAAGGAGGCGGAGCGACCGCTCGCGTCAGAGCTGACGCGACGCGGTTCGCTCCGCCTCTCTGCCTTTTCGTTCCCCCACCTTTTCTTCCCTCAAGGAAAGGGTGGGGAAGGAAAAGGAGGCAGAGGGCGAGCGAACGAGCTGAGAAGACGCACCTGCTGATAAGACTTACCTAGATTTTAGAGGGAGCTTAAAATATTTTTTTCCTATTTTCCTCCTCTAAAATCTAGGTGCGTCTTATCATCCGGTGCGTCTTATGGAGCGAAAAATACGGTAACATTAAAATGTATCGTGTACATTCACAACAGTTAAAACAGTATTCCATCCATAAGCATTAGGTCTTGTCCACCAGATTGCCATCTCAATCCAATCAAAGTGCCATGTCGTGCTAAAGTGCAAACGCTTGGTCCCATAACCAGGATTTCACTTTTTTTCTGAATGCCAGGAGGGACGAAGCTGATCGAATATCAATAGGGAGTGCATTCCACAGACGGGGAGCCACCACCGAGAAGGCCCTATCCCTCGTCCCCAGCAACCGCATTTGAGATGTAGGCGGGAGCGAGAGCAGGGCCTCCCCGGATGATCTTAAGGTACAGGATGGGATGTAGCGGTTGATGCGCTCGGACAAGTAAGCTGGGCCAGAACCGTATGATATGATATGAACAACTCTGATATGGAACAAGCAGTTATGACTGGTGATTATTTGTTTTCCTGGAATTTCAAAGTAGAGAGTTTTGTTTTTTATCATGTCAGAAGTGAATTGAGACTATACTGCAAGTCACTTCTGGTGTGAGAGATTCAGATGTCTACAGACATGCTGCCTAGGGAACGCCCGGATGTATTACCATCCTGTGGGAGGCTTCTGTAATGTCCCTGCATGGGAAGCTGGGGTTGACAGATGGGAACTCACCCCATCTCGCGGATTCAAACTGCCGACCTTCAGGTCAGCAGTTCAGCCGGCACAAGGGTTTAACCCACTATGTCACCGCAGCTCGTTTTACAGATGAAAACACGCCATGCTCCATCTTTCTCTGACCTTTCGCATCTAATGCTTATACAAGACATGACTACTGTAACGCTCTTTTCATTGGCCTTCCCTTGAATGTGATCCGGAAACTCAAGCTAGTGCAGAATGCTGCAGCCCAGCTGCTTGCGGGGGAACCCACGCACCGCCGTATAACACCTATACTGCAGTACCTGCACTGACTACCAATTGAATACCGGATCACTTTCAAGGTGTTAGTTCTTACTTTTAAGGCCTTGTATGGTCTGGGGCCAGTGTACCTACGGGATCGCCTGATTCCATATAACCCTCCGAGATCACTTCGTTCAGAAGACCAGAATCTTCTAGACATCCCTAGTGTGAAGTCTTTCCACCTGACTTCGACAAGGCGCAGGGCATTTTCAATCATCGCCCCGGCTCTTTGGAATACGTTGCCACCGGAAACGTGGGCTCTCCGAAATTTGATCACCTTTCGGAGGGCCTGCAAGACACACTTGTTCAGACAAGTCTTTGAAAGCTTGTGATTTTAGCTGTGTTTTTATTTTGATGTTTTACTTACTATTATATGTATGTTTTGCCCATTGTTTGTTTTATTGAATTGTGTTGTAAACCGCCCCGAGCCGCTGGGTGAGGCGGTGTACAAGTTCAAATAAATAAATAAATAAATAAATAAATAAATAAATAAATAAGTATACACACAGACTTCAGAGAAGCTGCAACCGGATACCAACTCATCTTAATAGGCCCCATCTAATCTGACTGTTCAAAACACTTGGTTGCCAAAACCAAGCTCCCAAACACTGAGGTTCAAATTATGGTCAAGTGAGTAAGTAGGCGTGTGCAAAAGGTACAACTCATTGGCACGAAGCGTTGCCACATAATTAAAACCGGGATTCTGTGTTCCTCTCCAAAGAGAAATGCTGAGGCATCTTTGACTCTCCAAATGTTTTGGACTATGACTCTCAGAATCCCTGACCACTGGCCGTGCTGGTTCTGCGAGTTAAACTCCAAAACAAGTGCAAAACAAAAGATTTTTGACTCTTGTCTTAGTATAAGGTTTAATTGGAATAAGACTGATGGTTTAGATTTTTTTTTAAAAAAATTATGTACACTCAGCTCTCTACATTCACAGTTTTAATGTTTGCAGATTTGATTGTGTTCTCTGTAGGAATCAGTAAATCCTCTGCCAGAAGTTGACTGTAGAGTCATGTTGAAGATGCAGTTCCAAGGTCAATTTCCTGAAGAAGTTGGCTATACAACTATTACTGGCATTTTTTTTTAAAAAAAAGGTTTTGTTCCCCATTTTTTCCACCTATTGAAAATAGAGGGCCTACTGTGCCTTAAGTTTTCTTTGGAATCAAAGCAGAAGTTGACCAGGGATTTGTTTAAAGAATCTTCTGCCATTTAGGAGGCTGAAATAATTGGAAGGTGTTTACAAGAAGACCTTCTTTGAAAAGTTCATTTCCTTTAAGTTCTGGGGAAAAAATATGTGGATATGTACACCAATTTACCTTTTACAGATCTCATCAGCTGCCTCTTGGGTGAAAATCCGCTCCTGCAAGACATTGTTCAAGGCGTGGACCGCACACAGCTCAAGGCGTTGCCGCTCATGATAAATCCCAGACGCTCCACTTGGGGCCGAGTTCCCAGACATCCCATCCATGGAAACCCGAAAGGCCTCAACTCAAGAGATCAACCCTGGAGAGAAAAGCCAGTTAAAAAGAATCACACAGATGAGAAGGAAAGCCAGATAAATCAATACAACTCCATTAGCGGCCTCCCTTCTGGGCCCTGGGTGAACATCAATGTTCAACATTTACACAGTTTTGGACTACAATACCCAGATTCCCTATAAAGCAGGGGTCGGGGACCTTTTTGACTCAGAGAGCCATGAAAGCAAAATATTTGGAAATTTATTTCAGTGAGAGTCATATAAGATATATAACATATTTTAAGACTGAATTCAACTAAATGTGAGTATATACGTACATACTATGAGAAAAGGATTCCCCCGGCAGAATGACGGAACACTTCAGACCTGGCTCTGCAAAAGGCATGCTCAGGACTCTGGGAAGGAAGAGAATACGGAAGGAAGGGGGGAAGAAAGAAAGACGAAATAAGGAGGGAGGGGGAGAGGAAGAAAGAAAAGAAGAACGAACTATGGAAAAGGAAGAAAAGAAAAGCAGGAGAGAGACAAGGAGGGGAAAAGAAAGAAGGAAATGGGAAGGGAGGAAAGGAAAGGATGGGGAAAGAAAGGAAAGAGAGTGAGGAAAAAGTAAAATAATGAATGGAAAAAGAAAGAAGGGGAAAGAGAGGGAAGTGAAACGTAAGGAAGGAGAAGGAAAGGAAGACTTGGGGGGAAAGAATAGAAGAGGAAGGAAGAGGGAGGGAGAATGGAGGAAAGAAGGAAGGGGAGAGAGGGAGGGAAAAGGAATGAGAGAAGGAAAGGGTGAAGGGGAGAAAGAAAGGAAGGAGGAAGAATGGAGGAAAGAAGGAAGGGGAGAGAATGAGGGAAAAGAAAGGAGAGAAGGAGGAGGAAAGGGTGAATGGGAGAAAGCTGCATGCTGGGAAACCGAGGCCTAGGCTGCTCTAGAGAGCCAGATGCAATCATGAAAAGAGCCATATCTGGCTCCCGAGCCATAGGTTCCCTACCCCTGCTATAAAGCTATGCCTCATATCCTATTTAACCATTTCTGTATTTCAGATTCCCATTTCTGATACCGTAGTTCTATCTGACAAAATAACATAAAGTAAGATTAGGGAAAGGAGAAATGAAAGAAAATTTATTCACGACGATATGGAAGCCACCATTAAATCAGACGAGACTCTTGATAAACAGCCAGGGGAAGATATGACTATCTATACACATAATAAAAGTGAAAATCTGTATGTGGCGGAGGTGTCCACTTACACAGGCAGCCTCCCACCTCCACAAACAGCTATAAGCCACAATGCTGAAACACCACCAAAGCCCTCCTTCCAAGGACATTTCAGGTTACAGCGGGCACCATGAACATATAGCCCAACCCCGGCCAATGTCCTCCTCAAACACCATACTGCCCTCCACCCAAGCGAAGGCTTTCATTTGGGGACAATTTCATCGTAGATGTTCTATTTTTCCTCCAGAATGGACATCCCAGGGTTCCTTTCTCTTTCCATTGTTGTGGAATTTACATGACCCCATCCACTGCTTCTCCCTTAACCCTTTCTTACCCTTTCCTGTGGTGCACAACAAACAGGAATTGATCAGCAACTGAACAAGAGGTTTGGAAAGAATTCACTGTGATTTATAGGAGTTGTAGTTTGCCTGCCTCTCCGTTGGCACCCCTTTTTCATGGGGGAGAGGCTTGCGTACCCTAATGAAGTTGTGAGCTATGCTGGCGGTGGCATAATAGCCACCGGTAGGGCCTCCCATGCCAGACAAGTCACAACCGAAGGGTTTGACAAAGAGCGTCAAAGGGCAGGATGGGCTCTCTAGCCTTTTGGCAATCATCCTAGGAGGAGGAAAACTCTGGTTTCAAACCCGGGCAGATGGTGCTCGTTTAACCCCGTAAGGTCAACCATCTAAGAGAAGGAAACTCAATCAAACCTACAACCTGAGGACCTTGCTGCCACCATCCTAAGCTTGCTAGGCCCTGGCAGACGAACCTTTGGTTTAAAGGGCGAGGCCAGTTCTGTGTACGCTGCGCTCCACCAGAAAGGTCCATTGCACAGGCTCAAAGGACACATCCAACCTCCGAATCATCAACGAGCTTGTAGAAAGCGTGGGATGAGTCCTTCCTGAATCTTCGTTCGCGAAGAAAAGCCAAGAGTTTGCCTGCATCCAGAGAGCACTGAATTTGGACCAAATTTGGCACACAGATGCAACATGGCCAACTGTGCATACAGGCCTGGTTTGGGGAGGATTGAACCACGGTTTTGGGAATTGTAGTTTATCCACATCCTTATGCATTTTCTAACGGAAGCATTCATTAAAAACAAAATAAAAAACTGGCTTTTTTCTAATAGTGTTACTAATGAACTACATGATATTACCTAACACCGAAAACAAACAATACCCTTTTCAAATATCCTGGGCATCACCTGGTACCTAAGTTAGTTATTAATAAAAACTAACAATTAAGCATAAGTAAAATTAAAGTATATATAAGAGATTTGACAGGGAAATCTATGATTGTGGGAGAGGAGGGAGGGAGAATGACCTAAAAAGATTTTATATTATGATGTATTGTTGTGCTGTTATATTGTATGCAGTCAGCCCTTCATATTCTCTGCTCTTTGGGTCTCAGGACCATTGCAAAAGAAAGAAAACTATTAATAAAAAATAAACTTAATTTTTAAAATTTAAAACCCCTAGAACAGTGTTTTCCAACCAGTGTGCCGTGAGCGATCATCAGGTGTGCCATGGGAAATTGGCACTCTCCCCCCTACTAACAGCCCACTCACAGGTTTCTAAGAAACAACTTGACCCTCTCCCGATGGAAATGTTTTTTATATAATTTATTTTACTATATTTTTTGTGATTCCCCCCCCCCCCAGGAACTGTTTATAACAGCTTCATGACATCCATAATTAACTTGAAGCAAGTTTCACTCAGGGTGAAATTTCACAAAGGTCTGGAGAACAAGCTCTATGAGGAGCAGCTTGAAGAGTTGGGCATGTTTAGCCTGAAGGAGAGAAGGCTGAGAGAAGACATGAAAGCCATGTATAAATATGTGAGAGGAAATAATATATATGTTGTGTTCATCAAAACAGGCCCAGGTTTCACACTGAGCGTATAAATACATTTAAAACATATTAACTATATGTATAACTGTGTTAGAGTGTCGTTTTGTGTCATTTTGGTTGGTGGTGTGCCCCAGGATTTTGTAAATGAAAAAAATGTGCCGCGGCTCAAAAAAGGTTGAAAAACACTGGCCTAGGGAACATCTCTCTTAGAATCGTTAGGTTCTACAATCAACTTCTGTCCGAAGTGGACCACAGAATCACATTGGCAGACCTAGAGATCCCCAGAGAAAACATATTAATCAAACCCATGAATAATCAAAACCACAAGAGGGACATCAGCAAATGTGGAAGACCAATTATATATTGGGCCAACTGTATGTTGTCAAAGTTTAATTTTAAAAAATTAAATTTAAAAGAAAATTTAAAAAAAATACTCAGCTAGCACAGCAATAATTCTGAAGGAACTTGGGTGTTGTAGTCCGAAAACATAACCTCTGGGCTCTTTCAATTGTTAACCCTCCCTCTGAACCCTCTTTAGGCCAAATCGGTCCCAGACTTCTCCTTGGCTTTTCCGACCCCTTCCTTTAACTTTCACTGCCCCTCATTTCCCAAAGGTTAATATCAACACTCCTTTCTTATACTTCTCTTGATCCACTGCCTTCTTAAATCTCCTCCCTTCTTTTCAAACCGTGATACTCTCCTTAAGGTCAGAGCAGCTGAGCCAGTGGCAAGCAGCCAAGCTCTGTTCTACTTATCCCACCGTATTCCATTAAGCAGGATTGCCAGGCTGAAAGCTGGAGTGGGTTCCTGTACCTTTAATGGTTGCGTAGAATAGGAGAATTTCAGCCGATGTTGAAATTGTCACGCGTTTAGGTAAGGCGCAATTTCCATCTTCTATCTAACCGTTTAAAAGATTCAGGCGTCCTCTCCAGTTTTCAGTCCGAGAAACCTATATTGGGGAAGGCTAGCCAAACAGCAAGAGAGACTTTAACTGAATGTGCATCACTATCAACATGAAAGCCATAAGTAGATCAAGAGTGCATCTTCACTGTAGAATTAATGCAGTTTGACACTACTTGACCTACCATGGCTCAGTGCTACGGAATCATGGGAGCTATAGTTTTACAAATACTTTAGCCCAGTGTTTTTCAACCTTTCTTGAGCCACGGCACGTTTTTTACATTTACAAAATCCCGGGGCACACCACCAACCAAAATGACACAAAATGACACTCTAACACAGTAATACATATAGTTAATATGTTTTTAAATGTATTTATACACTCAGTGTGAAACCTGGGCCTGTTTCAATGAACAAAACATATATATGACATCCTCTCACATACTTATACATGGCTATCATGTCTTCTCTCCGCCTTCTCTTCTTCAGGCTAAACATGCCCAGCTCTTCAAGCCACTCCTCATAGAGCTTGTTCTCCAGACCTTTGTGAAATTTCACCCTGAGTGAAACTTGCTTCATTAACTATGGATGTCATGAAGCTGTTATAAATAGTTCCTTGGGGGGACTCTTGAAAAATCTAGTAAAATAGTAAAAAAAAACATTTCCAAGCGGAGAGGCTCAATTTGTTTCTTGGAAACCTTTGAGGGGGCTGCTAGAGGGCGGAGAGTGCCAATTTCCCATGGCACACCTGATGATCGCTCACGGCACACTGGTTGGGAAACACTGCTTTAGCCTGGTCTGCTAAAGAGAGCTGGTGCCTCGCCAAAACCACAACTCCCTGGAGTTCATTGTCATGGTAGTTCAAGTGGTGCCAAACTGCATTCATTTTCTAATGTAGACGCAGCCCAAAAATGTCGAGTCTTTCAATGGATCCCTATCATTCCACACAGACTTCTGCGGTGGAGTAACATTATTGTTTCCATAACAGACAATCCACAGAATTAAAAAACCAATTAGAGCACACAGATTGCATATTTGTTGGTTCAACTTTTGTGAATATGATAATTCGCAGCTTTAATATGGTCTCTTGTGGAAACTGAACACAGAGATATGCGGATCTAGAGTTTCCTAGGGCCCTTTCATACAGCCCTATATCCCAGAATATTATGGCAGAAAATCCCACAATATCTGCTTTGAACTAGGTTATCTGAGTCCACACTCAGATATTGTGGGATGTTCTGTCTTGATATTATGGGATATAGGGCTGTGTGGAAGGTCCCTTAGAGAAGTGTTTAAAAAATCCCAAATTTTCCACTTTTCCTGGTGTCCTGTGCCTCAAACGGCCACAAAAGTGGAGGTCCTATATATGTTAATACTCTAGCACAGTGTTTCCCAACCAGTGTGCCGTGGCACACTAGTATGTCGTGAGCAATCATCAGGTGTGCCATGGGAAATTGGAACCTCCAATACCCTTTCTTCCCCCTCCTGCTGAACACTTTTTCTTCTCCACTCGGAGCTCCCTTCTTCCCAGACTCGCTCTGCTTGCTTTGTCTCGCTTTGCTCACGCTGCCGCTTCTGCGGGAAGGGGGAGGGAGGAAGACGTGGCCCATGCGTGCGCTACTGTGCAAACTCGCCCCATGTCTTCTTCCCTCCCCTCCACAGTGCTCTCTGGATATATGTGAAGTACAACTCCAAAACTCAAGGTCAATGCCCACCAAACTCTTATAGTATTTTCTCTTGGTTATGGGCATTCTGTGTGGGAAGTTTGATTCCATTCAATAATTGGTGGAGTTCAGAATGCTCTTTGGTTGCGGGTGAACTATAACTCCCAGCTGTTGAGCAAGACCTTCGTGTGTGTCTTTCTGCCATTCCTGCCAGGATATCTATGTTGTGTTCATCGAAGCAGGCCCAAGTTTCACACTGAGTGTATAAATACATTTAAAAACATATTAACTATATGTATTACTGTGTTAGAGTGTCATTTTGTGTCATTTTGGTTGGTGGTGTGCCCCAGGATTTTGTAAATGTAAAAAGTGTGCTGCGGCTCAAAAAAGGTTGAAAAACACTGCTCTAGCAAACAAGGGTAGCAAGCAATTGAGATAGATAAGTAGATATTTTTTAAAAACCAATGTTATCAAATCACATTTTGTAGCTGCAATAAAGATCCTCAAGCATTTGTGTGGGGCACCTTAGGCTCCTTCTACACTTCCATATAAAATTCAGATTATCTGTATCTGCTTTGAACTGGATTATATGACAGTGTAGACTCAGATATTCCAGTTTAAAGAAGATAATGTGGATCATCTGCATTGATAATATGAATTATTATATGGCAGTGTACAAAGGGCCTCAAAATACCAGGAAAGTTTTTGTGGACTTCAGGGCCACTTCAGAAATAAAAAGTGGCAAATGGCAGTTGTCACAGTATATTTATCAATGGATACGAATCTAAGGCTGGATCTAGTAGACCCACCTAACCCAGTTCAAAGCAGATAATCTGGATCCCAAAATTGGATTACATGGCAGTGTAGACTCATATAATCCAGTACAAAGCAGATAATCTGGATTCTATATGGCAGTGTAGATCCAGTCTGATAAATCCCTTAATTATAATTTTGAAAACTGAAATAATCCAGAATTGTCCACATGAGTGGCTGAGACAGTGAAAGCTTTGCTATCCAATGGTTTTTACCTACACAAACTTTGATTCAGGCTCAGAGTTCTTAAAAATACAAATAGTGTATATAAAATTAACTTTAGGGTATTTGTATACGAAACACAAATGGATTTCACGTTTGGGTTTGGGCCCCACCTCCTTAGAAATCACATTATTTATGTCTATTCTAAATAAAGATATTCCAAAATATGTCCAGCCCCCAGCAATTCGGATAAGGGATAGCCAACCTGTGCTGCCAATACCTTAAACATGTTTTGTTTTTTTTTACTCACAGCAACTCACTTAAACATGTTATTATAATTTCCATTTATGCACAATCTTAAAGAGAAGACAAGATCCGGACACTTGTTTGTTTGCTTCAATAATCCCACAGGAGGAGATTGTTTACAATTTGCAAATTGTTTCCCAACCTGTTATCAAAAATCCCAAATACAACCGCATGGCATTCATTTTGCCGTTGTTATCGGAAATAACCCTCAAAATATGAAAAGCCTACGAAATGAAAAGCCATTTATTTGTTTAGAACAGGTTTGGGCAAACTTGGGCCTTGCAGGTGTTTTGGCTGTTAGGAATTGTGGGAGTTGAAGTCCAAAACACCTGGAAGGCCCAAGTTTGCCAATGCCTTGCTTAGAGAGGGAAAATTCATAAATAGAATTTTGAAAATGGAGGACTTTAGGAAACATCTCATCCATGGGGATGGGATGGGCTAAGTGAAAGGAAAAGGAATGCACTCTGTACATACTCAGAAGCACTACTTTTCATCAAGTCATCTCTCCAATGTTCCCATAAAGAGCTGAGTAAGCTCCTAACCAAGCAAAGGAGAAGGGATGCACTCTGTACATCAGGGGTGCTCACACTTTTTCAGCATGCGAGCTACTCTTAAAGCAACCAAGTCCAAAAGATCTACCTGCCCCGCCTTTCTCCAACCCGTGGGCTCCCGCCGTACCGTGGGCTCCCGCCGTTCTTGGAAAGTCTATTCCATTTGTTTACTCTTGCCACTACTCGTGTGCTCCTGCTGCTGTTTTCCGCCCATGCAGCGCTTCTTCTGCCTGCGGGGCATTGCAGGAAGGAGAAAGCATGAGGCGGGGCATCCAGAGGTCCCGCCTCGTGCTTCCTTCTTCCTGCAATGCCCCGCAGGCAAAAGATGCACCGCGAGAGCAGAAGCCAGCAGCAGGAGTGCACGTGCGCACAGAGTGTGCGCGCGCATGGCAGGAGCGCCCCATCTGGCTGGTGAGGCCCGAAGATCACCTTGGAAGAGGGCCGAGGATCTACTAGTAGCTCTCGAGCTACCTAATGAGCACCCCTGCTGTACATGCTCAGAAGCACTCTATACATGCTCAGAAGCACCACTTTTCATCAAGTCATAAAAAGCATGTCACATTTGTAAAAGCAAATGGTTCTCTCCAGGAAACATCTATCCACTGTTCCCTTAAGGAGCTAAGTAAGCTCCTAACCCAGCAAAGGAGAGTGGATGCACTCTGTACATGCTCAGAAGCACCACTCTTCATCAAGTCATGTTAATTTTCTAAAAGCAGATGGTTCACTCTAGGAAACATCTCTCCAGTCTCCACTGTTCCCATAAGGAGCTGAGTAAGCCCCTAAGCCAGCAAAGGAGAAGGGATGCACTCTGTACATGTTCAGAAGCACTCTGAACATGCTCAGAAGCACCACTCTTCATCAAGTCATGTTAATTTTCTAAAAGCAGATGGTTCTCTCTAGGAAACACCTCTCCACTGTTCCCATAAGGAGCTGAGTAAGCCCCTAACCCAGCAAAGGAGAAGGGATGCACTCTGAACATGCTCAGAAGCACCACTCTTCATCAAGTCATGTTAATTTTCTAAAAGCAGATGGTTCACTCTAGGAAACATCTCTCCAGTCTCCACTGTTCCCATAAGGAGCTGAGTAAGCCCCTAACCCAGCAAAGGAGAAGGGATGCACTCTGTACATGTTCAGAAGCTCTCTGAACATGCTCAGAAGCACCACTCTTCATCAAGTCATGTTAATTTTCTAAAAGCAGATGGTTCTCTCTAGGAAACACCTCTCCACTGTTCCCATAAGGAGCTGAGTAAGCCCCTAACCCAGCAAAGGAGAAGGGGTGCACTCTGTACATGCTCAGAAGCACTCTGAACATGCTCAGAAGCACCACTCTTCATCAAGTCATGTTAATTTTCTAAAAGCAGATGGTTCACTCTAGGAAACATCTCTCCAGTCTCCACTGTTCCCATAAGGAGCTGAGTAAGCCCCTAACCCAGCAAAGGAGAAGGGGTGCACTCTGTACATGCTCAGAAGCACTCTAAACATGCTCAGAAGCACCACTCTTCATCAAGTCATGTTAGTTTTCTAAAAGCAAATGGTTCACTCTAGGAAACATCTCTCCACTGTTCCCATAAGGAGCTGAGTAAGCCCCTAACCCAGCAAAGGAGAAGGGATGCACTCTGTACATGCTCAGAGGCACCTCTTTTCATCAAGATTCCCCAGTCTCCCATCTCTACACCCTCCTGACTTCCTATCACTGCCTCTCAATGAGCTCAAAGCTGGGAAATATACTCTAGATATGGACAGACACAAGATAGGAAACACCTTCCTACCTTACAGGCATCAGATCTCCTACCTACAAGCCCAACTCGGCAGCATGACTGACCCAGGAGCGGCCAGGCTGACACTGCAGGGCGGGAGGGACTACGGCTCCCAGCATGCATCGCGCGGGGAGGAGGAACTACGGCTCCCGGCATGCCTCGGGAAACAGGCTAGAGCTGGCTGTGGACTACAGCGACCAGAATGCAAGAGAGGCAGAGGCTGAAGGAGGAGCCACGCCCCTCCCAGCCTGTTTATAGGAATGGAGGCTGTGCAATTCATTGGAAGAGGGACAGAGCCTGAGAGTTACAGGTTCTTATGAACTAGGGCTAGTAGATTTGACTACTATTTTCAATTAGGAGTAATAGGATACATATATGCAAATATGCAAAATAGACAGTTTCTGGTATTCCTCTGGCTGTATGTGTGAGTTCTACAGAATGATAGCAATTTAACTGGGTTGCTGTAAGTTTGGTTAGCATTGAATAGCCTTGCAGCTTCAAAGCCTGGCTGCTTCCTGCCTGGAGAGGGGGATTCCTTTGTTGGGAGGTGTTAGCTGGTTTCTGTCAATTGTTTCTTGTAATTTAAATGCCTCGCAACCTCTGAGGATGCCTGCCACCAGATGCAGGCGAAACGTCAGGAGAGAATGCTTCTGGAACATGGCCCTACAGACCTTACAGCAACCCAGCGATTCCAGCCATGAAAGCCTTTGACAATACAGCAATTTAACTGTTATGGAATTGGTATTTTCGTGAGATCAAGGATGTGTTGTTGCCCCAACCTTGTTTTCCATCTTCATCGCTATGATACCTTTTTGATGGGAAGCTTCCCGCCGGTGTGGAACTCATCTATCGGACAGATGACATGCTATTTAACCTCAGCAGACTGAGAGCCAAAACCAAGGTCACAACAACATCTTTTATAGAACTCCGATATTTATTTTATTTATTGATTTGTTAGATTTATTGGCCGCCACTCCCAGCCGGCTCGGGGCGGCTTACATCAAGCACCACAATAAAACAACAAATCTACAACAGCAACAAAACCACAAGAATAAAACAATTCCTAAGAGATAACACAAGTCCCAGGGCAGGGGTGCTCACACTTTTTCAGCATGCGAGCTACTCTTAAAGCAACCAAGTCCAAAAGATCTACCTGCCCCTGTCGCCGTGCGCTCCCACCCGCTCCCGCCGTCGCGCACTCTTGCCACCGCGCTGCTCCTGCTGCTGTTTTCTGCCTGCGCAGCGCTTCTTCCGCCTGCGGGGCATTGCAGGAAGGAGAAAGCACGGGGCGGGGCATCCAGAGAGAGCGCTCCGCCCTGCCTGTCTCACCGGCAACGGAGGCTGCACAGCTGCTTCTGGACGAGAGAGAGGCAGGGCGCTCCCTCCAGAGGCCCCGCTTCGTGCTTCCTTCTTCCTGCAATGCCCCACAGGCGAAAGAAGTACCGCAAGAGCGGAAGCCAGCAGTAGGAGCATGTGTGCGCACAGGGTGTGCGTGCGCATGGCAGGAGCACCCCATCTGGCTGGTGAGGCCCGAAGATCACCTGGAAGAGGGCCGAAGATCTACTAGTAGCTCCCGAGCTACCTAATGAGCACCCCTGTCCTAGGGGGATAGCACATTACAACTCAAAGGCCTGCTGGAATAGGGCCGACTTGCAGGCCTTCCGAAAAGCCAACAGATTACGCAAGGCCCGAACCTCTGGGGGTAGTGCGTTCCAGAGAACTGGGGCTATGATGGAGAATGCCCTTCTCCGTGTTGAAGTTAGGTGGTATTGTTTGACATTGGGCACGGCTAGAAGATTCCAGTCTTCAGATCTCAGTGTTCTCATGGGACAGGATGGGGTTAGGCGGTCCCTCAGGTACACTGGCCCCAGACCATACAAGGCCTTGAAAGTCAAGACTAGCACTTTGAAGGTGATCTGGTACTCAATAGCAAGCCAGTGCAGTTCCCGCAGAATTGGTGTGATGTGGCAGCTCGCAGGAGCTCCTGCGAGCAACCGAGCTACGGCGTTCTGCACCAGCTTGAGTTTCTGGGTCACCGACAGAGGCAGGCCAATGTAGAGAGCGTTACAGTAGTCTAACCTTGAGATGACCGTGGCTTGGATCACTGTGGTCAAGTCGTGCCGAGACAAGCCTGGCGAAGATGGAAAAATGCCACTCTGCTGACAGCGGAGATTTGCGCCTCCATTGACAGCAGAGGGTCCAAAAGGACTCCAAGGCTCTTTACTGAAGACGATGGGCATAACGTCACACCGTGCAGGGTCAGAAGCTGGACATCCCTATCAGCCGGACGACCTAGCCAGAGGATCTCCGTCTTCGCTGGATTCACCTTCAACCTACTGGCTCGCAGCCATCCAAAGTGACTAGGCAGAGATGGAAATTAGATGCCTTAACGGTTCGGGCCTGCCCCCCATCCTCAGAATGAACTGGGTGTCATTAGCGTACTGATGACATTCCAGCTCAAAGCTAGTGCACCAGCTGAGCAAGTGGTCACATATAGATGTTAAATAATAGAGGGGAGAGTATGGCCCCCCGAGGAACCCCACAATTGCTGATGATAATGTAATAAAACTTTATTTATACCCCGCCACCATCTCCCCGAAGGGAGTCGGGGCAGCTTACATGTGGCCAAGCCCAATAACGCATCAGTAAAACAACAAAGCAGCATGCAAATAAAACAGTACAATTCATATAACTCACATATAAGCAATAACAAAGTCTAAAACCATAATGGCCAGGCCAGATGTAATACATTATATTAAAAAAATTTAAAAAAACCAAACGTGAACAGGATGTATCTAGCAGGATGGTTTTAAAGGATAATGTGGGAAGATCAACCCAACAGGTAGTTAAAGTCCTTCTGAGGGCATTTTGCAGGGAATTGGTCAAAACTTTATTCAGGGAAGGCACATTGGAATAGCCACGTTTTCAGGCTCCTAAAGACTGCCAATGTGGGGGCTTGTCTGATATCCTTGGGGAACGAGTTCCAGAGTCGGGGCCGCCACAGAGAAGGTCCTCTCCCTCGTCCCCACCAATCGTGCCTGTAAAGGGGGCAGGAATGAGAGCAGGGCCTCTCCAGATGATTGAAGAGATAGCGTGGGTTCGTAGACAGAAATGCAGTCACGCAGGTAGGCGGATCCCAAACCGTTCAGGGCTTTATAGGTAAGAACCTCTCTGTAAGTCGCTCCAATTAGTAATCTGGCTGCCGCCCGTTGGACCAATTGAAACTTCCGGGCCGTCTTAAAGGGCAGCCCCACATAGAGTGCATTACAGTAATCCAACCTGGAGGTAACTAAGGCATGGACCAACATGGCCAGATCCGACTTCACGAGGTATGGTCACAGCTGGCGCACGAGTTTTAATTGTGCAAAGGACCTCCCAGCCGCCGCCAACGCCTGGGCTTCAAGCGTTAGCGATGAATCTAGAACAGGGGTGGGCAACTTATGGCCCGCGGCCCGTATCCGGCCCGGCAGCCGGCTGTGCGGCCCGGAGAGAAGGGCGCGGGGGCGGGGCCAAGAAGGGGTGCAGCTGCCGCCATCCCATCTCGGCGGCTTTGGCGTGCCTGACATACTTTTGGAGCGGCGGCTTTGGAGTGCCCCAGGCTCTCTGCCTCTTCCTCATGCCTCCGGCGTGGAGAGGCTCTGGATGGCCAGCATGGGAGCGTCAGTGCCGGTGGTGTGGCGGGGAGGAGCCTTTGGACGACTTCCTGTAGTCCCGGATGTGCTGGCTGAGACATTCTGGGAGCCGTAGGAGCCAGGAAACTACGGCTCCCAGAATGCCTCAGCCAGCTCATCCGGGGCTACAGGAAGTCATCCAAAGGCTCCTCCCCGCCACGCCGCCAGCACTGACGCTCCCACGCTGGCCATCCGTAGCCTCTCGCTCTCTCACTGTGCAAAAGGTTCACTGTGCCTTTTACACAGTGAACAACAATGATATAGAATACATAGGCAATGTCACGCCCAAGACACTTGGAACCTCCCTTAGTAAACCACAAGAGTCCAACTGAGGTACAATGGTTTATTTAGAATAACTGGTTAAAGGAAAGTGACTAGAAATCAGTCTAAGATGCCTTAAAGTAGCATCAGCAAAATAGCAGCAATGTTCAATGAAAGCAGCAATTGATTATAGTCCTTTAGTATTCAGGATCCAAAGCAAAACAAAGTCTTTATGCCCAAGCGGGCCAAATCCATAGAGTGCAATAAGCAAGCTTGGCAGGCAAAGTTCTTAAGCAGGAAGGCCCATAGGCCTGTTCAGGAATCCATGGTCTTGAAGATGCAAAGTTGGCCCGAGATGGGGATGGATGCTAAGGCCCAGCGTTTTATAGTCCTCTAAGGCTTTGAAGCTTTCGACGCATTTGCGTCGAGTGTCAGTTCACACAGGATGGATCTCAGCTGCTGCTTAGATGTCCTCAGCAGCAAGGTATGTAAACCCAATTAACTTTAGACATCTGGGCAAAAAGGAGTAGCACCATCTCTCTGAGTCTCTCGCCTTAGCTTATCAGCCCTCTTGGCTGGGACGACCTTTGGATCCTGAACTAACAACTCACTTTGCAGATGGTTTGACAGAATCACAGAAGCAGCCTTTGCTGGCATCTTAACCCCAGCATGGCTGCACTCTGGTTCTGGGAAGGTGGAAACCGAGGCCTGGGGCCTGACAGGCAAAGGTAAAGGCCGCCTTCTTTCATCTCTGGCGTCTGGAGGCAATGCTGAACTCTGGCCATGGGGAGGTGATATTGTTCCATTGTTCCATGCCAGGGAGCCTGTTGTCAGTAGATATCTCTGATCGTGTTCTGCCAACATGTCTGCATGGGGCACTCTTTTACCTTCCCACCGAGGTGGTACCTATTGAACTACTCGCATTCCATGCTTTCAAACTAATTGGTTGGCAGAAGCTATGGCTAACAGTCAGGAGCTCACCTCTGCCTCCAGTCAGCAGGTTTCCTGCAGCTAGCGGTTTAACCTGCTGCGCTACTGAGGCCCCAAAACACACTGTCTGAAATAACCTTCTGAACAGATATATACAATAGGTTATAAATCAAAGGTTTGGATCCTCTACTCACCAGTTGGCAGTTAGCATCCACACTCTTGGTTTAAATTACAATTTCTCAGGTCTTGTGGAATAGGTCTTTTATTCTACCATTTTTGTTTGCATTATCTATTTCTGTATATTGGTTGTTATAGGTTTTTAAAAAAATTTTAAAAAGATTTTATTAGAGATTTCAAGAATACAGAAAACAGCAATAAAAACATGAACCTTACCGGGCAGTTCTTGTCTGTGTGCACAAGTTGTTAAACAATTGTGTTCAGAGTTGTGACTCTTTGCTATCATTTTTATTGTCGTCTGTCCTTATCTGCTCAAAATGTTTATGATTACTTTAGATTTGTCTCTTAAGCCCCATTTACATTGCCATATAATGTAGTTTACAACTACATTATATGGTCAGGGTACACTCATATAATGCAATTTAACTGCATTAAACTGCATTATATGCATCTCACTGACCATGCAATGCAGTTTTAAACTGCTTTATATGGCAGTGTAAATGGGTTCTTAAACTACTTATCTCTGGCTTCAAACAACAGCTGAATGATGCCTCATTAATGTACAGCAGCTTCAAACTCATGAAGTCATTTAAATTAATTGATATCAATATGTGTTGCTGTTTATTCGTTCAGTCACTTCCGACTCGTGACCTCACGAACCATCCCAGGCCAGAGCTCCCTGTCGGCTGTCACCTCCCCCAGCTCCTTCAGAGTCAAGCCAGTCACTTCAAGGATACCATCCATCCATCTTGCCCTTGGTCGGCCCCTCTTCCTTTTTCCTTCCATTTCCCCCATCACCATTATCTTCTCTAAGCTTTCCTGTCATTATATCAGTGTGTATTAAAACTCAAATACAGCAGGTGCATATTCCTAACCTTGCCTAGTATGCATGCCAAGTTTTAGGTATCCAAATTTCAGTTTTGCAGATACGGTTCCAACAGACAGGAAAAGAGACGTGTTCTTTAGCGATTGTGACAGGACAGCTAGGCTGTAGTGTAAAGGCTTTGGGAAGCAGACCCGATTCTCTACCTAGTCTCTTTGTTTTTTGTCTATTTTTAAAATTGACAATATGTCCTGTCCACTCCTTAATGGCTGGAGTATATGATTTTTTCAGTGCTCCGGGCAACTATTGCCAAGAGTGGCACTTGGAAATGTCATTCCCTGTCCTTGTAAAACACCCATGAATTATAAAGAAGTCTCTCCTGAGATGTCTGTCTAATAAACTCAGTGGCACTTGCTCTAAAATAAGCATTCGCAGAATTGCGGCCATCAGGTTACTTGTGCGGAAAGACATTGGAAACTATAAGGCTAGAGGACTGAGAACTCGGGAAGGCTTGGGATAATCAGCGGAGGTGGACAGAGATGTATGGAAGGCATTTGGGTCAAATGGGCATGTCAGCATTTGAAATGGGACTAAGTGTAAGAATCGCCGTTGTATCACTCAGCGGTCGCTTTTAGTAAATCCTATCTTCTTTTTCTAAAGACTGATGAAACATTACATACTTCGTAGTGTGGGCGCTTCCTAAAGACAAAAAAAATGTGTTGTTTATAAATCTGGGCCATATGCTTCTTTTATTGAGAAATACAGAGCTATGTTAATCAAAATCGATACTGTCATTTAGTATTTTGATAGATTACAAGTTGTCGATAGCTGTTTCTTGATTGTCAATACTACACACCATGAATTTTGACTATTTATTTATTTATTTACCGTATTTATATTATCTTTTTTACTGATTTGAAAAAACCATCAACACTCATTTGGACAGAATGAGCTACATTTACATAAAGTACCTTATTGAAATGCCCCTGAAATTGCCTTGAGGGAATTGATTCATTGGAGAAAATGATGTTTGACTTGGTTAACTGTTATTTATACTTCTCCTCAGGAAAGCATGCTACTTTTCTGTTTCTTCACATTTTTCATCATTCCTCTGTAAGGCTGATTGAGTTGAGAGTCAGTGAGTGACTTCCCAAGACCCAATTCAGTGCATTAAACATATATATATATAATATATATATTCTTATTTTACAACAAATACACACATTTCAAAATTGCATTTGTAACATATTTCTCAGTACATAACCAACTGGGTTGCTGTGAGTTTTCGAGCTGTATGGCTATGTTCCAGAAGCATTCTTTCCTGATGTTTCGCCCACATCTATGGGAGGCATCCTCAAAGGTTGTGAGGTCTGTTGGAAACTAGGCAAGTAGAGTTTATATATCCGTGGAATGTCCAGGGTGGGAGAAAGAACTCTTGTCTGTTGGAGGCAAGTGTGAATGTTGCAATTAGCCAGCTTGATTAGCATTGAATAGATCTGCAGATTCAAAGGCTGGCTGCTTCCAGCCTGGGGGAATCCTTTGTTAGGAGGTCATCAAGTTATTTTACTTGAAAGGCTGCACACTCAAGGAGGCATTTATGATTCCCCATCATATGATTTAGTCACGAACTGGCATCGACAATTCAAATGTGGTCGGACTTTGGTGGAAACAGCTCTAATTCCAGGGTGACCCCACTCTGGTATTAATGAACACACCATCCAGCAAGTGGAGGTCGCCATTTTGGAAAATCATCACGTAACCATTCTCTACCTAGCCCAAAATCACATGCATACGATATCTGCTCATTGGGTCTCCCGGCTGCTCACACCTTTTCAGAAGCAGGAACGAGTTGAATGCTCTCAGGCTCTATTGACGATGTGCCATGGAAACCAGGATGACCTTTTCAAGAGACTGATCACACAGGATGAAAGCTGGTTCCATCACTATGATCCTGAGACTAAAGTCCAATCCATGCAATGGAAACATCATGACTCACCACCTCCAAAGAAGGCACGTGCCTAACTCTCGGCAGACAAGGTCATGCTCACAGTATTTTAGTATTGATGGATTTCCTAGCATAGGTACCATGATCACTGGGGCATACTATGCTTCCCTGTTGTGGAAGTTGTGGGAGGCCATCAAAACCAAGAGACGTGGCATGCTCACCAAAGGTGTCCGCCTTCTGCAAGACAATGCACCAGTTCACAACTCACCTGTTGCCCAAATGGAAGCATGCTCCTGTGGCTTTGAAATTCTACCGCATCCTCCTTATTCACCTGACTACACACCATCGGGCTTCCACCTCTTTCCAACAATGAAGTTATTTTTGAAAGGCAAGCATTTTTCAGATGTTGAGACTCTGATTTCCAAAGTCACAATGTGGCTTTTTGTCGACTTCTACAAGCAAGGTGTTTACAGTTGCTTAAAAAGACGGGAGAAGTGTGTGTCCCTAGGTGGCACCTATGTAGAGAAGGACTAATAACTGTGCCAAGTTTCATTGCCTTCAGTCCACAGGAAGTGGGTATGGGGAAATCTTTAATGAATGTCCCTCGTAGATGGGTGGATGGGTAGGTAGATGGGTGGGTGGGTGGGTGGCTAGGTAGGTAGGTAGGTAGATAGATAGATGTACACAACAAGAATAATAAACAACGGTGTCCTGGTACTACTGGAAAAACACTAGGTAGTAATTCCCTGCACAAATGTTACACACAGTATACATAACTGGGGAGTACACAAAGTTATATCTTATATACTCTATATATTTTTAAAGTTAAACACAGGTAATGTCACAAGATAAATGGAAACACACAGTGGAGGCTGTATCTACCACAATGCAATAATGATCATAACTATAGTTCACGTTAGCCAATGTACATTACCCACCAGTCCATAATACAGGGTAATATAAGTCCATTCAGTCAAGAAGCAGTGAGTTCTTCCTGAGGTGGATGATCTGACGAAGAATGTATCCAAGTCGTAAATAGTAAAGTTAACAGTTCACCAAAAGGAAGCTCACGCCAAACTCTTAAGGAGAGGCCGAATCAAAATATATATGCAAAATGAAGGGTAGCTGATGGCATATTCCAAGAAATATCACCAAATGTTGGCATAATGCGAAGGAAAATAACAATTCCATGGAGCAAAGGAAGAGCCGTCTCTCTGCTGTGTGGAACCACAACTTGGAACGCAAGGAGAAGCCCACGCCTACAGGAATGCATAGTGAATCCTGACCCGTTTCGGCTCAGTAAGAACCTTCCTCAGGGCGAAGATCATACAGTATAGTCTGTGGCTTCTATAAGTTTGGCATCTTAATCTGACATTATTCAAGGTAAAATTCATCCAAGTATATCACAAAGAATAGTCTAACCGACATACAGTCAGAAAAAATCTTATGGCTACCTGTTCTGCCCTCACAATTGTTTTGTTTTCAGCACTACCAAATTGTGGAGCTGACCTATTACCTTTGTTCAAAGACAGTTCTGATAGGAGAGGACAGGTTGGTGGGATTTGCTGCAGCATTAGTAGATAATTCTGTGTATTATTGATGGACTAAAACATGCACTGAGTTACAGAAGGCAGAAGAAAGGGGGATTGTACACATGCCACCTACAATCAGTTCTTCTTGTCATCCACTCCCTTCCTTGCCTGAACCTCTGGAGCAGTTATTTTCAGCTTGTTTTCTTGTGAACATTCAGGTTCAGCAGAGATAGACTCGCCCTCCATGGCCTTGACATACTGCAGAGTAGGAAAAAAAAGAAATAGATCACTCAAGACCCTAGAAAATAGCTTCCTTTTTTTCTGAAAAAGACACATCTCCCAGCAGATTTCACTCAAGACATCCAAATTTTCTGAAACAGGTTGCTGGGTAGAGAAACAACTCTTTAGAACAATTTGTTGTGTAATTTATTACTGCATTACCATTCATTTACGGTGGGAATTTGTGCTTTATTTACTGCATTATTTACTACTTTCTTATTACTTCTGTTTGGTGAGGAGGAAGCAGAATCCATCTTAATAAGTATGAAAATGGTCTGCAATTGGGGGGGAAGGAGACAGATACTCTCAAAATGCCCCAAGAAAACATTTCCAGCTCCTACAAAAATAAGAAGGAAACGTAATGAGATAGCATTGTACATTACGTGATAGGAGTAATGATGTTAGCAGCCACTTTGTTTGTAAAAAGGAACATTGCGATCCTCTTGTGGCACTCCGAAAGTAATGCATTATTACTTGTGATGCATTACTTCTGTGCTCTCCTTCAAAGCTATATTTAAACAGCACAATCCTATACTGTATATGACTGACTACTGGGAAGGAAGTCTCAATGAGTGCCGTGTAGGTTGATCAAAGTCAGGTAAGTGGGTAAAGCACTTAAGCATTTGCACTTTCCAGTCAGATATTTGTTTTGCATTGATCATTGCCATGGGAGAGGTGAAGGTACACTAATTAGGAAGCTAGGCAAAAAGTACCGGTATATTGTCTCCAGGTAATTTCTGGTTCCACTTCGATATAGAGTTGGTGTTCCACATCCATGGATTTTGCATCCATGAATTCAACTATCTATATTTTGAAAATGTTTTTAAAGCTAAAAAGCCCAGATTGTGGCATTTTATAAATAGGAGACTTATTTTACTGTGTATATAATGGAACTTGAGAATCTATGGATTTTGATATCCAAGGAGGGTCCTGGAACTAAACCTTGGATCAGCGTTTCTCAACCTGGGGGTTGGGACCCCTGGGGGTTGTGAAGGGGTGTCAGAGGGGTCGCCAAAGACCATCAGAAAACACAGTATTTTCTGTTGGTCGTGGGGGTTCTGTGTGAGAAGTTTTGCCCAATTCTATCTTTGATGGGGTTCAGAATGCTATTCGATTATAAGTGAACTATAAATCCCAGCAACTACAACTCCCAAATGTCAAGGTCTATTTTCCCCAAACTCGACCAATGTTCACATTTGGGCATACTGAATATATGTGCCAAGTTTGGTCCAGATCATTATCTGAGTTCACAATGCTCTCTGGATGTAGGTGAACTACAATTTCAAAACTCAAGGTCAATGCCCACCAAACCCAGTATTTTCTGTTGGTCTTGGGAGTTCTGTGTGTCAAGTTTGGTTCAATTCCATTATTGGTGGAGTTCTGAATGCTCTTTGATTGTAAGTTAACTATAAATCCCAGCAACTACAACTCCCAAATGACAAAATCAATCCCACCCAACCCCACCAATATTCAAATTTGGGCGTATTGGGTATTTGTGCCAAATTTGTTCCAGTGAATGAAAATACATCCTGCATTTCAGATATGTACATTACAATTAATAACAGTAGCAAAATTACAGTTATGAAGTAGCAACAAAATAATTTTATAGTTGGGGTCACCACAACATAAGGAACTGTATTAAGGGGCTGTGACATTAGGAAGGTTGAGATATACTGCCTTAGGGCTCATTGTATCTAAGTCTAGTGCCACCTAGTGACTAAACTATAATGGCATTATTCATACAATCATAAGGTTTTGTTGCGTATCTTCCCAGTTGTTTCCAACCTATAGCGACACTAGCACAATCCTACCAAAATGTTTCCTTGGCAAGATTTGTTCTGAATAGGTTTGCCACTGAATTCCTCTAAGGCTGAAAGAATGTGATTTTTCTCAAGGTCAACTAGGGCAATATTTATGTTAAAAGCCTGCTAGCCATTTCTGAAAGAGTCTTATGTGCTGAAACTATGAAAGACCCGGAGAACAGTTTTAGAATGTGTTGGCTCTTTCAGAAGTTAAGCTAAATATTACTTAAGAGGCTCATTTTGGGACAAGAGGCACGGACCTTTTCTGCTGCCCCATCTTGCACAACTTCAGTAGAGATGTTCATTATGTCTACACCTTTCTAGTGTCTTACATAGGTTATATATTCTGTGTAATTGTTAGGATACTGGACTTAGATTTCAGAGGTCCATCTTCAAGTCTGTACTTAGATACAAAACTTGTTAGGCAAATTCTCTTTCTTTTCCACCTAGTTCATGAGGTTATTGTGTATATATAGGAGAGTGACATATATTCATGTTCCTTCAGCATATGAGAGAAATGGCAATGTATACATGTACAGTGTTCCCTCACTACATCATGGTTCGCTTTTAGCGGACTCGCTGTTTAGTAGTTTTTCAATAAATATTAATTTAAAATATATATATTGTGGTATTTTCGCTGTTTCATGGGTTTGTGCTGCTGCCACCACTCTCCAAAGCACTTTCCCTCCTCAATCCTCCCTCCCTCCAGCCATGAAGGGTCTTTCCTTCCTTTCCTTCGCTCTCTCTCTCTTCATCCAGCGAAGGGAAGGGGGAGGAGGGCTTGCTTCCTTTCCTTCCTTCCACCACACTGACAGGGCGCCACGGGGGGACGGGGGACGGACGGACAGGAGAAGGAGTACTTAGTAAAACAGAAACTGGGTTTATTTTAAGTTTATAAAGACTTTTAAAAGTGTATAAAATAATGTATAAATATTAAAATAATATTAAAATAAATATAGCGTCCCTACTTTGCGGATGTTCACTTATCGCGGGTGGTCCTGGAACATAATACCCGCAATAAGTGAGGGAACACTGTATTGATAATGAGCAGAGAAATCCATTAGTTAAATCAGCATAACGGCAGTCCAGATGCATCAGGATTCAGTGAACCCCATCCGTCTCTTCTGAATGCATTTGTCCCATTTACTTCAGCAACTTAAGGACCAGAGTAAGGTTGATAGATGTATGGCCCTCAAGATGTCATTGGATTGCTGATAGCATGTTCCTTCGTCTACAGATGGGCATTGCAGTCCAACAATATCTGATGTAGCACACACACTGACGCCTTAAAAAATGAAGTGGGCTAGATTCTAGAACATCCTCAAGGGACAAGATTCCTCACCTTCATCCTCCTGGAGAACTATAGTTCTCTGGCCAGGATTACCCATAAGGCCAACCTAGGCCATGGCCTAGGGGTGCAAGCCGAGGGGGGGGGGGGCGCAGATCACAGACCAAAAAAATGTTGAAACAAATAAAAATGCAACATGCATGGAGATGAGGAAGGAAGGATACCGGAGGTCCTCCTTTTCGGCGCCACCCCTGCCCCTTCCTGAATACCAGCTCCTGCCTCTGCTATTGTTGCGCAAACGGCGTATGCACAGGGGCTCTCCACACTGGCGTCGGCATCGACAGGAGGAACAATTAATTCCCTTGATGCCGACAACATCCACTTGCTGGCTCCTTCAGTGCAAGTGCAGGAAACTCCATTGCGCAGTGTGCGCATGCCCTAACACCATGAAAGCTAGTATTCCTCCTCCAACACAAGGAGGAGACTCCTCCTTACTGGAGAGAGAAGCGCAACTGCCAGCTATGGCACATGCGCAAACCCCAGTACAGGAGAGAAGCCCAACGCGACAAGCCCCGGTATCGGGGAGAAGCGCGGCATCGGTACAGCTGCTGACTACAACGCATGCACAATCCCTGATACCGGGTAGGAGCCAAGTGCCTCAAGCC
Source organism: Anolis apletophallus (assembly GCA_030556195.1). Classification (NCBI taxonomy): domain Eukaryota; kingdom Metazoa; phylum Chordata; class Lepidosauria; order Squamata; family Anolidae; genus Anolis; species Anolis apletophallus. The sequence continues at coordinate 122,737,954 of JARBWK010000008.1, read as the reverse complement.
CCGGCATCGGGGAGGAGGCACCTCCCCCCATGCCTCCATCCATAGTGCCTGCCGAGAGGGAAACTCCTGTGGCAGACCTAGTGGGGCCACACCGGGAGAGCTGGATGCGGGGTCCTAAGGGGGACGAGCGGATCAAAGGATGGGGGGGGTGCGGTAGAGGTTGGCTTAAAGGGGGCGTAATTCCAAAGTGTGACCTAGGGCGCAAAAAGGTGTTAATAGTTCTACAAAAGATGATTCATCATCAGACAGGACAACAAAGGATTCTTGTCCTGTCTGATGGTGCCAGGGTGTCAGATCTGGGAAATCTGAGCTTGGATGAAGTTCAGGTTTCCAGCCTGCCATGAGGTGGTGCTGAAATGTCCCAGTTCTCCGGGAAGGTGACCTTTGCTCTAGCTGAAGGAAAGTCATAATTAGAGCAAGCTGTTGACTCAGAGACTTTCAGTCAATCCCTTTCAACTGATAGGCGATATGGTACTAGATATGTGTTTGGAAAGTGTTGGTTTTTATCCTCTAGCAAAATCATAAAGCAAGCTGTTGCACTGCAATCTTAGGAGATACTAGATAAAGCAGCAACAGGCTGGCAGCAAAAGTGGCAGCTCCGGTGACAGCCCCAGAAGCAGCGGGATTCTTGCGCCTGGTGTTGACTGAGAAGCCTCCAGGCCCGGTTGCTTCAACCTCCACTACATGATAGTCAGGGAGGCTGCAAAGGGAAATTGCAGTTCATTAGATGCAATAATTTGATGACAGATAAAACAAACCGCTACTATCCCAGCATCTTCAGAGGAGGCGAGGGACTCACTTGGGGTCAGCTACGAGGCAGCCTTTCACACCATCAAAGCCCAGGCTGGAGGCAGCCATGCAAGCTGCTGCCATGGTGTTGACGTTGTTGGGGGCCAGGGGGCACAGTTGGCGCACAGGGCCATTGTACAGCATCACCCGCTCCTTTCGGGCCCCTTGCAGCAGCTCCCCAAGGTGCCCGCCAAGCCGAAAACTGTCAGGATGTTTCGCCATGGTGACTGTTAATGCCTAGGAAGAGGAAGAGCAAAGAGTCAGGAGGAACAATCCGTCCTCAAATTCACCTTGGTTGCCAGCTATTTAAAATCGTAGCACTGCTGGAGCAAACACTTATGTTAAGTTAAAGTAGAATATTGACACTGTGATTCAAGCAGTGCGGAGATTGGGTAAGTTACTTTATTGAATTCCAGCTCCCATGTCTCTGTAGCCCGCATGCCACTGAGAACAATATAGTCAGGTCTCCATATTTGCTAAGGTTAGGAGTGCAGGATCCCCACAAAGGTTGAAAAACCACATATGAAAACATGTAGAGCACACACACCTATGAGAATAATTCCCTGGGAATCGGTAGGTCCTCCAGCACTGGAAGCTGAATACAGACTCACTCTGGAAGACCTACGAATGCTTAGATAATCTCTTAAGTCTTCCAGTGCAACTCTATGATATTCTTTTTCATGTTAGGAGATAGTTGAGAAACAAGTTGCTTCTGGTGTGAGAAAATTGGCTGTCTGCAAGGACGTTGCCCAGGGAATGCCCGGATGTTTTACTATCCTGTCCCCACATGGGAAGCTGGCGCTGACAGACGGGAGCTCATCCTGCTCTTCGGATTCAAACTACCAACCTTTCGGTCAGCTGTCCTGCTGGCACAAGGGTTTAACTCTATGGTGGGCATTGACCATTCAGTCATATTACAGTTTCTAGATATTCCAAGGTGTAGAACTCTTGTATTAATCAAATCAGCAAAAATGAAACGCACCATTTTGAGTTCTATGATGGAGGAAAAAAGATAATAAATAATCCTGGCAGGATTACGAAACAAGCGACTTCACATGCCTTCTTCTTCACACTTCCCTTTATCAGCCCACACTCTGCACATCCTACCTCTTTGCAGGATCATACCTGAAGCATCCCTCCATCATCCAGACGCTGGATGTCCTGGCCACCCCAGAGAGCCCCGCTGGGAATATACAATGTATGCCCCGCCTTTCTTGCAGCTTCACGCAGTTCGAGCTCAGTGTCTGAATCGGCTAAGGCTGTTGGTGAACCCACCTGGCAGACATAGAAATGCTTGCAGTGATTAATGCTGAAAACCTATGGGGACGCATGCTGCCTCAGGGTGGGATTAGTCTGTTTCTCCTGATTTATTTCATGCTAAATAACCACAGTCAGCCCTACTATTAGGTATCACATTTGTAAAGTCATGACAGGGGAGAAAACAATTGATTATTGTTATTATGGATTACACCTCATATTGCTCCTCTGTAAAAATAGACTTATTAGGAAATCGTGGAATTTGAATTACTTGTGCCTAATTTCAATGGCTCCATTTTTAGATAAGACTTATAAGACTTATGTCTATGGGATCCGTACCCCTAATTTCTCCCGAGGCATTTTCTAGGTCATCTGACACAATTCTATGATATACTTCTGCCAGATGTTGGCCATAATGTCGCATTGGATGATCTAGAAATACTAGGGAGTTGTGTACTCTACGCATTATCTAGGACGTTTAATGCAATTCTATTTATAATTTATTTATTTATTTACAGCATTTATATTCCATCCTTCTCACCCCGCAGGAGACTCAGGGCAGATTACAATGCACATATGCATTGCAAACATTCAATGGCATTAGACATATAACATCTATAGACAAACACAAAGGCAATTTAACATTCCAGCTTTCCGGCTTCATGGGGGTATGCTTGATTCCAGCCACAGGGGGAGCTGCTGCTTCACCGCCCACTTGTGACACCAAGTCCTTTGATGGAGTACTTCCTCATTCTTCTGCACACTGCTGGAAGGTTTTATGGTGTCGTAAATTAGTTAAATTAGCCTCTCCATAAAGCGGTACATCAATTTCCTACTTGACAGATGCAGCTGTCTTTCGGCCTACTTGTCTAGGGGTGACCTGGCTACGGTGATCCAGGCGACGGTCATCTCGAGGCTGGATTACTGTAACGCCCTCTACATAGGCCTTCCCTTGGCAACAATCCGGAAACTTAAGCTTGTGAAGAATACTGCTGCTCGACTTCTGGCGGGAGCGTCAGTCTGAGAGCATATAACACCCATCTTGCAGCAACTGCACTGGCTACCAATAGAGTACCGGATTGTTTTCAAGGTGCTGGTGTTGACCTTTAAGGCCTTGTATGGCTTAAGGCCAGTGTACCTGAGGGACCGTCTCACCCCATATGTTCCCCCGAGATCACTACGCTCAGAAGAACAAAATCTCCTAGCTGTCCCGTCGATCCACTCCTGTAGGCTATCATCAACGAGATCGAGAGCCTTCTATGCGGCTGCACCATCCCTCTGGAACTTCATGCTGGATGAGGTTCGCGCCATCACTGATCTAGCCCCGTTTCGGAGAGCTTGTAAGACTTTCTTGTTCAAACAAGCTTTTAACCTCACCGGCCCATGAAGTCTGACATTAGTTTAGAATTAATCTGCGATCATTGTAGACGTTTGTTTTAGGATAGTTGTATTTTATGCTTTTATGCTTTTGTGTTTTATGCTTTTAGTAGGATGTATTAAACTGTATTGTGATACTGTATGTGAATCATGTAAACCGCCCTGAGCCTGCCGGAAGGAGCGGTATATAAGAGTGAATAATAAATAAATAAATGAATGAATAAATAAATAAATATGTCAACAGCAAGCTAGACTATTAATGGAGCTTACTCCAACCCGGGCTGGCTTCGAACTCATGACCTCTCGGTCAGTGGTGATTTAATGCAGCTGGCTACTAACTAGCAGAGCCACAGCTAGTTAGTACATTTGCGGGAAGTTGTTCATTTCAATAGGGTTCACTATTATCCACAGTTTTCCATTTCCACTATAAGTTGAGGAATGTATCCTGCACGTATATGGGAGCTGTATTCCACTATGGTTCTACTGGTAAAGATGGAACGAGGAAGAGGTGCCAGTGAGGTTTTCTACTTTATATGCCAAAATATATACTTTGCACTTTTGCATGGGGAAGACATCTATCTGCAGGTAGCACAAATGTCTTGTGACAGGTCTGTAAACAGTCTATTAAACTTTAAATTAAGGAAGTTGGTTAGTTGGGGCATGAAGGTGGTTTGATTCTGGGTGCTTTTGCTGCAATAGACAAGAAATATTAATTTCAGTGAAGCAAGCAAACAAAGGTAATTTGCCTGCTCACCTTGAAAAAAATGTTGGGAGGAAGAATGTGTGATAACACCTGGCTCTTTCTAGATTAATATGGACTCCTTACCATGAAATCTGCAGTTTTGAGAAAGGATACCCCATATTCTCGAGCAATGCAAGGGTGTGCCACTTCAACAATGATGTCAGGATGGCTTTTGAAAAATAAGAGAGAGAAAGAAGAAAGGCTGGAGCTAGGAAAATCACTTTTAAAAGTAGTTAGCAGTAGTTTAGAGGTCTAAAAAGTAGTTAGCTTTATAGCCAAAATTTTAAAATACAGTAATTATTGATTTCCCTCATTCTTCAGAATTAATTAGGTTTTTTTAAAAAAAAATACCACCAGACTGCGACAAACACTTAGTCTACAATACCAAATACTCTCTTATAATCCTTATCATCAACTAGCCGTCCCCTGCCACGCGTTGCTGTGGACCAGTCTGTGTATTTATTTATTTATTTATTGGGCTTCTATGCCGCCACTCCCGGGAGGCTCGGGGCGGCTCACAGCAGGTATATGTGTTTTGTGTGTATATATATGTATATATATTTGTGCACATGTGCATATATGTGGTTTTGCGCATGCATTGTAATGTATTTTTTATTTTTTGACTTTTAAAGTCTCTTCCGCTGTGTTTTCCAGTGTTTTTATGAGTGATGGTCACTCGTTGGCCTGATAGATGTATTGTGTCCAAATTTGGTGTCAATTCGTCCAGTGGCTTTTGAATTATTTTAATCCCACAAACAAATATTACATTTTTATTTAGATAGATATAGATATAACTAAAACAGGGGCTTCTTTGCATCTTCTCCCTGTTTATTCAATCTGCTGAAACGGAGTCCCAGGGAGTCCACTGCGTAATGCAGTGGTTCTCAACCTGTGGGTCTCCAGGTGTTTTGGCCTACAATTCCTAGAAACCCCAGCCAGTTTGATCAGCTGTTAGATTTCTGGAAGTTGAAGGCCGAAACACCTGGGGATCTACAGGTTGAGAACCACTGTCATAAGGCAAGGCAACTACTGGTCAGGCCTGGATTAACACCTTTTTGCACCCTAGGCCACACTTTGGAATTACGCCTCCTTTATACATACACACATACACACATACATACATACATACATAGGGAAGGGTAAACTCGCCTGAGGGGTGTGTGTGTGTATATATAACAATTACACACACACAAACACACATAGTAATTGTGTGTATAAATAATTATATCACAATACAGGATACTATATACAGTACACAAGCATGTGAAAACCTCTAATATTCTACATCTAAAGGGAGAAGGGAGGCAGGGAGAAGGGAGACAGCAGAGCCCCTTCTTGGGAAGGAAAGAAGGAAGGAAGGAAAGAGATAAAGGTGAGGGCAACGTGGACAATAAAACATGCAGAAATGCATCCAAATAGTTCTTTGGACAATAAAACATGCAGAAATGCATCCAAACAGTTCTTTCTCCCATCCTGACATAATTCCGCAGATATTATCAGGCAGAATGAAAGCAGACAGACCTTTGAGCTGCAATTTGGTCAAGCAGATGAACTCCTCGCTGTCAAAGCCTCCTTCTGTTTGTCCTGCCTCGCGGCTCGTCTTTGCGCACGCACAGCTGCATGCTCCTCGGCCATGCGGGAGCCTTTTTCACTCCCCCTTCGCCCCCTCTGAAGCCGGAGGAGGTACGGGGCAAGCGAAAAAGGCCCCTGGACGGCCTCCCTTTTGCATTTTGGGCTTGGCAGGGCCCGCCATGTGCCGTTTTCCACGGCCCGAAAATCGACTTTAAAATTGGGGGGGGGGCGTGATCTGTGCCCCCCTTGGCCTGCGCCCCTAGGCCATGGCCTAGGTTGGCCTTACCAGTAATCCGGGCAGCTACTGGTGGAATTCTATGGGACTCTGATTTGGTAACATAGTGGCCATATTACCTGATTCCAAATGGCAGAAAGTGAGGAAAAGATGGACCTCTATGGGGAAAGGACATGGGATGGTGGAAGATGGATCTTCACAGGAGGGAAAATAATAAGACAGTTCCTTCCGCTGTCCCATGCAGTCCCCAGCTTTCCCCCACTTTCCTTCTACTCATATGATGAGCAGGGGCGGTCTAAGGTAATTTTAAATGGTAGGCGAACATTATTTTGGTGCCCCCCCAAAAACATTATTTTGCCGCCCCCCATGTAAAACAAATATACAATTATAATATCACAATACCATTAGTAGTATTATATTGTATCAATATATATACAATATATTATACCATACTCATACTATATTATATCATATTATATTATACTACATTACAATATAATTATATAATATATTGACATTATAACATAATGTAACATTCTATTATATTATTATTATAAAATAATAAAATTATTTATTTAAATAAAATTATCCTCTACTAAATATTTTCATTACTCTATAAAACTCAAATAACCCAAAATAAAGTAAAATAAAATATTATATATTACTATTTTGTACAATACCACTATACTGCAATATTGTTTGTAATATTACATGTAATATAAAATATATCATCATTCTGTTGTTATATTGTATTTGTATTATATTGTATGACAATATTAAGCAGAACTGTATAATAATCAATAAGAAATGCAATGTAAATGCATCAAAATCAGAATATATTACCTATCACCCGATAATTCATAGGAGTCTCCCATAAGTCCAAAATTAGGATCCCAATGTAAATGTAAATAGAAAAACAGCCAAAATGTTCCAATGAGGTCGAATACAGGCAGCGCGGCCTGGGCAAACTTGGGCCCGCCCTCCCTCCTTCTAAGTGTTTTGACCTCCAACTCCCACAACTCCTCATAGCCTCAGGCCCTCAGGTCTAGGCAGAAATAGAGCTGAAGAGAGGAAGGAGGAGAGAAGAGGTCACAGAGGAGGAGGAAAGCCCTTCATTCATTCCTTCACTTACACTTCCTTCACTGATTCTTTTCTCCTTCCTGCAAACGCGCGTGGGCGGAGACACAAAGGGAGGGGAAGCACTCCCTGCCTGCCCGATAGGGAGTGCTTTGCTTTGCTTACAGGCTTCTGCGCAAGGGAGCTACTAAGCATGCGCGGAGGTTTTTCGCGCATGTGCAGTTGCTCCTGCGCTCAACTTCAGCTCCAGAGCAACTGCGCCTGCGTGAAAACCTCCGCGTGCCCAGAAGCGGCGCCGGAGCGCACAAGGCCGGGTCAAAAAGCAGGCAGCTGCAGCACTGCCTGAGGAACATCGGCAGGGCCAGGATGGCGCCCCCTTCCCAGATGGCGCCCTAGGCGGCCGCCTACTTGCCCTATCTTGTAGGACCGCCCCTGATGATGAGGTTCTTAGTTCTGCCTCTGTTTTATCAAAAAAGAAACTCCAGGAAACAAGGAGTTAAATGGATGAGTAAAAGAATAATTATACCCCACGAAGGAGAAAAGTGGAAGTCACTTATATGTTTTTTGTTTTTTTTGGTTTCTCTTTTTCCCCCCCCCCTGCCCTCTTTCTGCACCCCCACCATTTTTGCCACTTTTCTTTTTCTTTTTTTCTTTAAATCTTTATTTTTAGTGATGTAATGTCTTTATTATTTGTATCACACCTATTCACAAAACTAATAAAAATATTTTTTTAAAAAGAAAAAAGAAACTAATGGCTAGTAACGTGTGATTTCTAACTTCTTCCTTCCAAGCTCTGGCAATGACACTGAATTATCAATTATTGCCAGAAACAACAGTCTTTTGGCACTTGCAAGACTAACAAATGTATTACCAAATACATTTCCCCTAAAAGTTCTACTTCATCAGATGAAAGCCTTTCCTACACGACAAATAGAGATTAGAAAGATTATTCATTGGACTAACTCCTGGAATCTTTCAGCCAGCACAGCACGGCCATTCACTGATATTGAGAATGGTGAACTGATTAAGGATGTATTTACATTGTAGAATTACCAGTAATGCGCCCTGGCAGCACTTTAACTGCCATGCCTCAATGCTATGGAAATGTGGGGGGTTGTAGTTTTACAAGTTTTGCAGCCTTTTCTGCCAAAGAGGGCTGGTACCTCACCAAACTACAACTCTCAGGATTCAATAGCATGGACCCATGGAAGTTAAAGTGCTGTCAAGCTGGATTAATAATATATCCAACCTAAGATATGTAGTTTGTCTCTATTCATTCTATAGGAGATAATGTTGAATTTCTTTTTGCATTATAATTCAAGCTGCTGTTTATTCTACTACTTCATCTACAGTGATATCAATGGAAACCTCAGGAGTGGCCAATGATTTTCAGCACTGACAACTTAAAACCATCATAGTTATGTGGCTTCCTCCATTGGTTCCCCTTCCTATGGACTGCCAGCCCCAAGAAATGAGCTTTCCCTTGTACAAATGAATGGGGACCCTTATGACAAATCCTTCACACGTAGGTTTCCAAGGATGTGGCCATACACCTTTCCTGTGACATCAACTATTTGATAGTTTCCTGGTGGTCCACCATTCTATAGGTTGCAATACCTCACCAAAGGGCTTGTAGCAGTTATTGGCAGGAAGAGCTAAAACATGTTGGTCTTGACTTTTTTGCCTTTGGCTCCACCAACCTCTAGAACAGTGTTTCTCAACTTTCCTCATGCCGCAACCCCTTAACACAGTTCCTCATGTTGTGGTGAACCCCAACCAGGAAATTATTTTCGTTGCTACTTCATAACTGTAATTTTGCTACTGTTAGGAATCGTCATGTAAATATCTGATATGCAGGATTATGTTCAATCACTGGACTAAATCTGGCACAAATACACCATATGCCCAAATTTGAATACTGGTGCGTTTGGAGGAAGATTGATTTTGTCATTTCGGAGTTGTAGTTGCTGGGATTTATAGTTCGCCTACCATCAAAGAGCAATCTGAACTCCACCAATGATGAAATTGAACCAAACTTGGTACATAGAACTCCTACAACCAACAGAAAATACTGGAAGAGTTTGGTGGGCATTGACCTTGAGTTTGGGAGTTGTAGTTCACCTACATTCAGAGAGTACTGTGGACTTAAACAATGATGGATCTGGATCAAACTTGGCACGAATATTCAATATGCCCAAATGTGAACACTGGTGGATTTTGGGGATAACAGACTTTGACATTTGGGAGTTGTAGCTTCTAGGATTTATAGTTCACCTACAATCAAAGAGCATTCTGAACCTCACCAATGATAGAATTGGGCCAAACTTCCTACACAGAGCCCCCATGACTAACAGAAAATACTGTTTTTAGGGTCTTTGACGACCCCTCTGTCAACCCTTGCGACCCCCCCAGGGGTCCTGACCCCCAGGTTGAAAAACATTGCTCTAGAACATGCACTCCTGATAACTTCTTTGATATTAAATCTGGCCCTTGGGCTAAAAGCAGTTCTCCATCACTGGCACATAGTAATTATTTGCAGATGTCCAAAGTATACTTGTATGCCTGAAGGCTTGCGATTGGTTCATTCTGCTTATCCTTGTCATGCCAGTAAAGCAATCTCTGGCTAGGCTTGCCAGCTCACCAGGCCAAGAAGTCTGCCAGCTTCTCCAAACGCAGCTCCTCTGGCACATTTCCCTCCAGCTTCCTGGCATCTCGATTCCAAACAAAGGCCAGCTCCAAGCCATGTCGAAAGCCGTCATCTTGGAGCCGTTTCACCAGGTACTGTCCTGAGGAGAATAGGCAGAGTAGAAGAGCATCACAAAGCCAGAGCTTTTGGCTCTGTTTCTCTTGCATCTGTCATACCCTTCCCATGGAAGAACAAAAACCATCTATGAAGCCCAAGCACATTTACTAGGATTTCTCAGCCTCTAACCACAGACCTTCATGTCTCACAGCCAAGATGAAGAATTGGCTAAACAGGCAGCGTTTATCCTCCTACCCCCGGGGTGGCATCCTTTTTGGAGTCACTGATGGAAGCATCTTATGCTCCTTTTTGTGAGGATCAAGAAATAGTTGGCTACCCACTATTGGAAACAGAATGCTGGGCTTCATACTCATCTAGTTGTATGCCAGCAAGGTACGGTAATCCTTATGTTCCTGTAGAAGGAACACAGATTCAAGAACAGAGAGGACTCTTCTACTCGCCTTCAGCACAAATCAACGCAAAATTCCGATACTTAGACAACCACAGTAAACTGATAGGAAAAACAAACCTTAGGAGGTGACAGGGACAGGCTACCAGTGTGGTCCAAATCCTGAGGGATTATTGGCCCATATAAAACTGGGTTACTCTTGCTAGCCAGAATTGGCGGGAAACAAAAGTCGGTTGTTGCTACAGAACATCTGATCATTTCATCTAGGGCAGGTCTGTCACAATCTCTGCACGGCCCAAGGGCCGGAAGTCCCGTGAGTGATCACCTTGGCATTCAATGAATATAGGGGCGTGGGGATTCAATGAATATAGTGCGCTAACCATTGGATATTTAGTCACAGACAGGCCCGGATTAGGCTTTTTGGCCGCCCCTGGCTGCTGCAGCGCCGCCGCCCGGAGCTTACGCTTACTTTCTCTTCCTTCCGAGAAGGAAGGTAAGCTCCACCTCGCGCGGCAGCTGCAACAGCCAGGGAGATGGCGGAGAGCGCAGCACTGCTCGTGGGGCTTCCTGCCACCTTCTCCACCTCCATGACCATGGAGGCGTCCTGCACGGCCCCTTCATCCTCCTCGCGCGGGCTGGGTGACGTCAGGCGTGGCACCTGCGCGAGGAGGAAGAGGTGGAGGAAGCCGGGCCTCTGCCTCCACCTCTTCCTCCCTGGTGCCGGCGCCACGCCTGACGCCACCCAGCCCCGCTGAAAAGGGGCTGCCCCTTGCAACGGAAGGCATGCGCGCCAGGACGGGAGTGGCCGCCGCCTCACAAGCGGCTCGCCCCACCAGTGGCTCCATGCCCGGAGATCGATTTTTAAAAAATTTAAAAATAAAAACAGCTGAGTTCTTGCAGGGGGCGCCCAGGGGCTGGCGGGCCGTTAGTTGGACAGGCCCGATCTAGGGTAATCACACACAAGCTGGCACCCTGTTGGTTAATCCCAACTCAATCACTTCTTCAATGGAGGGATTCCATGAATATAGTCAAAACTAACCATTGGATATTCAGTCACAGTCAACAACAAAAGAAACATAAGCCAAGTCAACTTAGAAAATCAAGATAGGTATAAAATGGATGAGACTCATCTTTGAAGTATGATAAATGGGGGGAACCTGATAAGAAATGGTACTTACCTAGATGTCCATAGCCCACAATTCCAACACGCCTTTTCCTTTGTTTCTCTGACATTCCGGCTACTATAGTATGAGCACAGAAAAAAAAACCCAGGAATTTAAGGAGTATGGTTCACAACAGGAATGAGTAAAGTATGACCCCCTGAACTGTTTTTGCATCCCCAAGAGTCTGCTAACATTCATATTTTTTTTGTCCCCAAGAATGACCCCAGAGCCTCCAGTGGCACAGTGGGTTAAAGCGCAGAGCTGCTGAACTTGCTGATCGAAGGATCGGAGGTTCGAATCTGGGGAGCGGCTTGAGCTCCCATCTTCTGGCAACCTAGCAGTTTGAAAACATGCAAATGTGACTAGATCAATAGGTACTGCTCTGGCGGGAAGGTAACGGCGCTCCATGCAGTCATGCCAGCCACATGACCTTGGAGGTGTCTATGATCAATGCTGTCTCTTTGGCTTAGAAACGGGAGATGAGCACCAACCCCCAGAGTTGGACACAACTGGACTTAATGTCGGGGAAAACCTTTACCTTAAGAATGACCTCAAAGGCAATTTATGGGGTGTGTATATTTAGAGTCCTATGGGCTTCTGAGATTTATAAAACTGCCAATATCTTCCCAAAAACATGCCAAAGATCTTAACTGGGAGAGTGGGCCTATTTATGCCCCATTTTACAGTTCCCTGCAGCAATTTAGACCCAGAACAACCCCTTGTTTCAAACATAATTGAACGGGCTTCTGCTGATAAATGCCCCTCTACCTGTTTGGGATGTTTTGGAGCAATTTCTGGCAGGAGGAGTGTGTGTGTGCTAGAGATGTATCAACATCCAAATTCACCTGGGAAGTTAATGCAGCCCCCCAGCTTTCTATAATTGCCCACCTCTGGAATAACAGCTCTGGAATAAGTGATTGGTATTAGTGTATCTATTTTAATGGCCAAACTTTCTCTTGGGCAAAAAAAGCCAGTGCTTGACCTTCAGTTACAATAGGAGAAACAACCATTGTAAGAATGTGCGACATGCAAATACCAAAATCAGTTGCAGTGTATTTTAAAAGCAAGCCCATGCATGGCGAGTTATCCCATTAGACGTGTAATAGAGCTGAAGCATTGACTTTTTCAATTAACAGAGGATAAGTACATCAACTGTCACCTTCCTGAATTTTTTTCACCTTTCTGAACTTAATTGTACTCCACAAAAAAACAAGAAGCTTATTTCCTCAGCAACAATGTATTTTTGTGCATTAGCTCTATTCCCATGCAACATATTTTAGGATAATTTTGTTAAGTGATTTCAGCTACGTCAGAACCGTGGGTTCAGAAGCCTGGTGTGTCTCACTTCCCAGAAGGTCAAATCAGACACAGACGGGATAGAAGGCAAAACCAGAGGTTTATTCTCAATGTGGTTGTCAGCAGAGAAAGCAATCCCAAGTACTGACATATTCCAATTGTCAATTCAGAGCGTTTCAAGTTCGTTTGACAGCTATTCAAGAAATCTGCACCAGCTCCTGATTGGTTGAAAAACTTTTTGGCTAAGATCCGTCCTCTGTGTGGCTGAGGGCTATGCAGCGCCATCACTGGTTGGCTGTAAATTCCAAAAACTATCATTGGAGGATTTGAAGTGTCAGTCCATTTAATGGTCCACCTCTGAAAGAGGTGTGATCAGAAGGAATGTGGTGTGGCAATATTTATTTATTTATTTTATTTTATTTATTTCGATTTATTCGTCGCCACTTCCGTCAGGCTTGGGGCGACTTACAAGTGTTAAAAAGACCATAAAATACAGATAAAAACACAAGATTAAAACTATACAATTAAAATTATACAATAGTGCATGGGCACCAGAAATTACTCCCATGGCCTACGGCTACATAGTAAAGGCCTGGGGTTATTTACTGACCGAATGCCTGTACAAACAGAAAGATCTTACAAGCCTTCCGGATCTTTGCTGAACTTAATGGGTTAGTTCTGGTTGGCACACTAAGGCTAGTCTAGTGCAGTGTTTCCCAACCAGTGTGAAGTGGCACACTAGTGTGCCGTGAGCGATCATCAGGTGTGCTGTGGGAAATTGGAACCTCCAATACCCTTTCTTCCCCCTCCTGCTGAACACTTTTTCTTCTCCACTCGGGCTCTCTTCTTCCCAGCCTCGCTCTGCTTGCTTTGCCTCGCTTTGCTCATGCTGCCGCTTCTGCGGGAGGGGGGAGGGAGGAAGATGTGACCCGTGTGAACGCTACTGCGCAGACTCGCCCCACGTCTTCCTCCCTCCCCTCCACAGTGCTCTCTGGATATAGGTGAACTACAACTCCAAAACTCAAAGTCAATGCCCACCAAACTCTTATAGTATTTTCTCTTGATTATGGTAGTTCTGTGTGGGAAGTTTGATTCCAGTCAATCATTGGTGGAGTTCAGAATGCTCCTTGATTGTGGGTGAACTATAACTCCCAGCTGTTGAGCAAGACCTTTGTGTGTGTCTTTCTGCCATTCCTGCCAGGATATCTATGTTGTGTTCATCAAAACAGGCCCAGGTTTCACACTGAGTGTATAAATACATTAAAAAAACATATTAACTATATGCATTACTGTGTTAGAGTGTCATTTTGTGTCATTTTGGTTGGTGGTGTGCCCCAGGATTTTGTAAATGTAAAAAATGTGCCGCGGCTCAAAAAAGGTTGAAAAACACTGGCCTAGTGTACACAATGGGAATGATGATCATCTTGGCTTGAAGCGTGGGTGCCAGAGATAGCCCCGATCTTACCAATGGGCGCATAATGGACCTAGGGAGCTTTGATACTAGACATTCATTGAGCATTTTCCTGGACACTCCTCAGTGAGGGGATTAAGGGGAGGATTTGGGTGTAAGATAATTCATACAGAGGTTAATGTGAAACAAAAGGTGCAGCTTGTTAGGCTTTTGCAGAGTTTTTATTTGATATATTTGTATACATTTCATATTTTGGGGAGTTAGGTTTCTCAATATCAGTTTGGCCTTGAATGGGCAATAAAGACCCATTAGCTTTATAAAATACCCGTTCTCATGGGATATGAAAACAGCCAGAATTACTGACAGGCTCAATGCAACTGCCTCCATTTTTGGACTCTACTTGGGAATTATCATAAAGGGCAGCTTACTTTGGAAGGTACCATAAACCATTGTTCAACAATGAGCAAGCTGTTTTGAATGTAAGATCTATGTTTATCCATGCATGTCCACTGCTGTCGGATTTCCCATTACTCAGTCGGTTGATGGCTCATAACTGGTGATGTGAATGGCTTCCATTGTAAAGCTTGTGATGTACTTGAGATGATATAAAACCTATAGAGGCATCACCATTTCACGGAATACATCACCATTTGGAGTTGCCATTACCGAGTGCATGAAACAGCCTTCAAGAAATACTGTATGTTTAACCTTTATTCCTTGTTGTTCTGATGTTCCTTCAAGTCATATCTTGGTGGGATTTGTTCAGAGGAGGTTTGTCATTTCCTTCCTCTGAGACTTTTTTTTTCAAGTCAGGAGTGACTTGAGAAACTGCAAGTCGCTTCTGGTGTGAGAGGATTGGCCGTCTGCAAGGACGTTGCCCAGGGGATGCCCGGATGATGTTATGATGTTTTTTACCATTCATGTGGGAGGCTTCTCTTATGTCCCTGCATGAGGAGCTGGAGCTGACAGAGGGAGCTCACCCACGCTCTCTGAGACTGAAAGAATGTGATTTGCCCAAGGTTACTCAGTTCCCATGGATAAGAGAGGGTTTTAATCCTGGTCTCCATGGTTCTAGGGTGTGTCTACACCAGTGTTTCCCAACCTTTTTTGACCTGCTCACACTTTTAACATTAAAAAAATCCGGGGGCACACCATCAACCAAAATGACACAAAATGGCACTCTAACACAGTAAAGAACAGCTGGGGGATGGTGGCCTGCTGGGAGCAGCTGCTGGGAATGCCGAAGCTGAAGGAGGGGGAGGGGCCAGGCCAGGCCATGCCCCGTCCCCTCCCCCCGGATTCAGCTCTCCCAGCAGCTTCTCCAGCCTTGAGGAGGCAATGCCAAGCCAGCGGTGGCAGAGCCAGCACAATGCTGGCTTGGCACTGCCCCCTCAAGGCTGGAGCATCTGCAGGGAGTGCCGAAGCTGGGGAGGGATGGAGCCAGGCCGCGCTATGCCCCCCCCCAGCTTCAGCTCTCCCACAGAGGAGGAGCATGAGTGGTGGACAGGCTTCAGTGGGCGGGGCTCTTCCTCCGTGCAGCTTCAGCGAGCGAGGGGCGGGAGTCATGGCGGGAGTCATGGCGGATTGGGGGCTGGCTGGGGAAATGGCCAAAGGAGGCGGCGCCCCGGCCCCTTCTTTTTCTTCACCGCCGCCCGGCCCTTGCTCCTCCTCCCCCAAGCAGCAGGAGTTTGGCAGGAGGAGGGGTGAAGGAAGAGGGGCAGAGAGCTTTTCTCGCGGCACAGCAGGAGGTCCGTCGCAGCACACTAGTGGTCGAGAAACACTGAAACACTGATCTACACCGGGGCTCACACGGGATTTTGCTCAACAGCATTTTAATAAAAATAAAAAAGAAAAATAATAAAATAATAATAATAAAAATACCCACGCCTGCGTTGAGAGAAAAATCCGTGTGGCTCAACGCGAGATCACGCCTCGCGAAATCCCGTGTGGCTCGCGTAGTCCTCCTACTGTCGAAAAATCTCGGCTACTGAATCCCTGCGGCCCCACAAAGACCTTCTTCGGCGCCTGGCTCGGTTGGTCGTGGCCTGCCTCGTGGATCGGCTTCTCCTGGATCCTGCGCGTTTGGGAAGGTAGGCTGAATCAGGGGGCTCCCCTTATGTTAATATTAAATATATGGAATTGTTTATTTATGCCCCCATTGTGTTCCATTCTCACCCTCTCCCCTTATGTTAATATTAAATATATGGAATTGTTTATTTATGCCCCCATTGTGTTCCATTCTCCCCCTCCCCCCTTATGTTAAGGGGAGGGGGCGGAGCCGGGGGTGGGGCAGGGGTGGAGCTGGGGGTGGAGCTGGGGGCAGAGACAGACCCTTCGGCCCCCCAGGTCATCAGTGACCGGAATTCCGGCCACAGGTCCGGTAGAAGTTGGACAGCCCTGGTCTACACCATAGAATTAATACAGTTTGACACCACATTAACTGCCATAGCTCAATGATATGGAATCGTGGGAGTTTTACAAGATCTTTAACCTTCTCTACAAAAGAGTGCTGGTTCCTCACCAAATTTTAAATCCCAGGATTTCATAACATTGAGCCATGGCAGTTAAAGTGGTGTCAAGCTGCATTCATTCTACACTGTAGATCCACACCGTGTTGTCCTTAAGATACCCTTTGTCACCCTGTTACTACACTGTCAACTTGCCTTCCATGCTCCAAGGAGACTCACCTGACTTTGTGGCCCTGATTCTCCACTCAGGCACTTTCAGGATTTCAGCTTGAAGCAGAAGAGAGTCCTTCTCTCCGAATGCCCTTTGGCCACTCTACTCCTGAAGAATGTTAATAATTAGCCCAGAATGGTTTTGTAAATCTAGAAGGGATTGCACTGTTAGCAAACAGAGGCCAGTCTGATTTCCTCCTCTCATTCAGTCTGTACAGGTTGACTAACCTCTTGATCCTAAATGCTTGGGATCAGAAGGATTTTGGATGTTATCATATTGTATCATATTTTGGAATGTCTGGTTTTTTTTTTAATATAATGAAATATCTTGCAGTCGGGACTCAAAACTAATCATCAAATTCATTTCTGTTCCATGTACACCTTTACACCTCTCTAGGTCCTCCAGCATGATTTCACCATAATGAAGGACTTAGAGATTTCTAGAGAGAACATTTTAATCAAATCTGCAAAGCCATAAATCCACTACCATTCCAAGTACAAAGAGGCATGTTCACTTGTGCGCTCCTCTGGCTCAAAGCACAGGTCTCTCCTCTTTTTATACATCCCAAATAAGGCAGGCTATTCACACTAAGCTACAGCTCAGATTATTCCGTTGGTCCCCAACCTTTTTTTTTTGACCGGGGACCTCTTTGACCAGGGACTACTTGAACAGGGATAACTTTGGCTGTATCCAGACGGGCCTTTATCCCAGAAGCATCTGCGTTAAAAAAAACCAAACCTGATGTTTCTGGGGCCCTGTCCACACTCACCCCATAAAGCGCACACTTTCTTGGGTGGGTGTCCACATGTTCTCTTGGGACTAGCCCAAAAAATTTTTTTTTAAAAAAAAGAACTTGTGGAGGCCCTACCACCCTCCCCCCAAGCCCCCAGACCCTTCGGGAAAAGTAATAAAAATGTAAGTGCCCTCCATTAGAAGCCTCGGCCGGCTCTCCCGGCATGTAGAAATGCCACACCAGGAGAGCGGGGGTGGGGGGTTGCAATTTTCCTCCTCCTCCCACCCCCGCTCTCCTGGCGCATAATTTTATGCCCTGGGAGAGCCAGCCGAGGCTTCTAATGGAGGACACATTTTTATTACTTTTCTGAGGGGTCTGGGGCAGGCCCGGATCAACAGCTTTTTGCACCCTAGGCCACAGTTTGGAATTAGGGCCCCCCCCCCCGCCTCGCGCCGCCGCATTAGGACCCTCCAAAGACCTCTTGGGAGGCAGGCAGCCCACCCACCCCCCCAACCACACCCCTTTCCGGACGTTTCGGGGACTCCAGTGGGGGAGGCTCGCCCCGCTCCGAAAAAGAGGGAGAGGAAAGAGAAGAGAAGGCGGGAGGCCCTGGGCGGTGGAACCATCGTCGGGGCTTTGGTTTCGGTTTGGGAGGCTGGCTGGGTGGGTGTCTGGGCAGCCCTGCTTTTATGATTTCCAGGGTTGCGCAAAGTGGGGGGGGGAGGGGCCTGGCCCCGGGAACCGAGCCTCTTTCTAAGAAAGAAAGGAAGGACGGAGCTGCCCGCTTCGCCCAACCCACGCCTCCTGGCCTGGAAGACCCACCTGGGGTTATCCCCGCGAGTGGAAACAACAGCAACCCCACTCTGCCTCACAGGATGCTCATTGGTCCCTGGGGGGGGCAGCCTCTGCCTCAGGAGCCAATCGCAACCAGCATGGGCTGAAGGAAGAGGCCTCCTGAAGCTCTGCAGCTGCTGCCCTCCGCGCACCCAGCGCGAGGCCGCAGAGGCTCTGCATGCTCCTCCTCCTCCTCATGCTGCTGCTGCTGCCTCATGTGAAGCCCTGGTCACGTGGTGCGCCCTCAGCCGGGTCACGTGGGGGCTGGCTCCTGGCTGTATTGTCTGTAGGGCACCGAGGAGGGAGCTCCCCCCTTCCTCCTTCCCTCTCTCCTGCCTTCCTTCCTTTTGGGTACCAGGCGGCAGGAGCCAATCGCGGCACGATTTTTTAAAATTATTTTATAACATTTTTATTTATTTATTTTATTTTGGGCCATGATCTGGCGCCCCCCCCCCCTTGGCTCGCGCCCCTAAGCCACGGCCTTGTTGGTCCTATGGGTAATCCGGGCCTGGTCTGGGGGGCCTAGTGGGTATTTTCAAAGTTTACCGGGCTTATTTAGCCCGGTTAATGGTGGGGATGTAGCAGCAAATCTGGAGTCCCAAAACTCCCAGGTGTTACCTTTTTACTTACAGGCAGCGCAAACGTGCAAGCACAGGAACGAGAAAACGCAACAACCGTACTGCAGGTGCAATGAAGCCAAAGTTTATTTGCGTACGTCAGCTGACGGGACCTGCCCACAGAACTAGCTGCCTCAGGGCAAGAACCCCGAGCAATCTCTAACTATCCCTTATATACACTCTATGGCGGCAGGTCCCGTGCCCCTCCTTTCTTCATCATTTTCATTGGTTTACAGCATTAACACATTTCTATTATCCAATTAGACATCATATTATTTGGCAGTACACTCTATTTGCATTCTTATTTGCTAAACAGCACTACGCAGTATTAATTCTTCATTCCCACAGTATGTTATCTGCTATATGAGCATCATGTACTGAATTTGCAACATTTCTAAGCTGTCCCTCTGTGCCAGCAGGGAGGAACGGTTTCATTTGCCCATGCGCAGTTCCTACCAATCAGTAACAATGTAAACAAACGCACGCTGGGTGCTAGCACCAATTCTGCTTTAGGGATACTGCCCGGACTGTATTATTCTGCAGTCCAGACCCAAAAATAGTGGATTTATCCCGTGCCTTCCAAAAAGATGCGGAATAAATCCACTATCAAATTAATTCACTACCAACCAGCGAATTACTTCAGGACTGTCCAGAACGTTGTCTGGACAGCCCCTCCTTTACTGCAGGAGTTCTCACAATAAAGGTCCTGTCTGGACGGGCCCTTTGACCAGGTACCACTCTCTAACATTAGTACCAGAAGGGTTATGAATCCATTTTTGGTCAACTTTAGATTTGGCTTGGTTATTTAGGGTGCTGATTCTGAAAATTGCATTGGATATACCACATCAGCTCTAGTTTCCGATACAGAACATATGCAATCCTGTAGTTGCTATCTGCTTGCCCACAGGAAACCATATTTAATCATCTAGAGCTGATGTGGTAGTAAGTAATCTTTTGCAGGTAGTCAGCCTCTCCCCTCCCATCAACCCCATTGCCTCAGCACTATAAGGGGTTTTTGCGAGACCAGACGCTCTTGTTGCCACATGGTTTTGAGGCAACGGTGTAGTAATGTTGAGACAGTGGACCATATTTTTGTTCCACCGGACCACTGCGTTATTTCATTGCACTGAGCCATTACAGTTCAAGTGGTTTCAAATTGCGTTGATTCTACAGTGTAGATGCACTCTTTGCTATGTTCTCATTGAAATCAGTCCTCCTTGCCCATCTTTACAAGTGCCAGATATATAACTCTGTAATTAATACAGGCTGCCGCTTCGTGTCATTGGTCCTGGTGTCAATGTCTTCCCATTAGGACACAATTTTCTAGTCACAGCCTAAGGAAGTATCCTAACAGCACTCTTGTCACTTTTAATTTCAGGTGACTATTATCATTCCTAGTCCTGGTAGACACCTTGGCATGTTTCCACTTCATCTAATTTTCCCCGCAGTTGCCAGCGTGGATTTTTGTAAGTTCCTTTTTAAAGACATGTAAATACTGTATATTATTATTATTACTACTATTATTACTATTATTATTCTAATAAATGCTGACTTTCAACAATTGTACCAATAGACTTGTAAAGGTAAAGGTTTCCCCTTGACATTAAGTCTAGTCGTGTCTGACTCTGGGGGTGGTTCTCATCTACATTTCTAAGCCGTGGGAAAGCTTAAGAGCTGCACATAGAGATAGCGTTGTCAGAAAATAAACTGCGTAGTGCCTTTTAGCCGTAGATGCCTAGCCCAAGGTCATAAAACTGAATGTGGCTGTTCTGTTCCTAGCATCATGGAGTAGTTATGGAATAAACTGTGTTTCCGTTACCTTCCTGCCAAAGTGGTACCTACCTATTGATCTATTCACATTTGCATGTTTTTGAACTGCTAGGTTGGCAGAAGCTGGGGCTAACGACAGGAGCTCACCTCATTTGTGGATTCGAACCACTGACCTTCCAATCAGCAAGTTCTGCAGCTTAGCGGTTTAACCCACTGAGCCACCAAGGCCCCAATGAACTTGTAGTCAACCAATCAACAGGATGTAGCACTCTGTAAACTATGACCCCAAATGAGAGTGGAGTTGGAGACAGAATTATAATGTTGTTGGATGGCACATCTGCTGAACAGATTTAATAGGCAAATTACCGTCAGTGTCATTATTTATTTATTTATTCATTTATTTTCAGCCTTTTGATCCCCTTGAGTCGAGCACACAAGGCAGTTTATAAAGGTTAAAATAGATACAGCGTCCATGATTCCACAGCCTTGAGGCCTGACAGTTAAAGTGGTGTCAAACTGCATTAACTCCACAGTGTAGATGCACCCTAAGTTAATTGCACACATTCCATAAATATGTACAGGAGGGAGGGAGGGAATTTGTAAGGTCAAGCACAGAGAGGAATAAGATGGGGAGGAAATTTCGAACCAAGATGCTGGAAAAGGGAAAGTTAACCCTTGGCTTCAACTTAAAAAAGCACCCCTCCAGCTGGTAGTTGCACCAAAATGTCAACACTCGTTGGCATTTTTTCTTAGCAGGAGGAGGATCGGGATTGCAACATGAAAGTAAAGGGTTGCATTCTCCTTCCCCAAAGCCTGGCTATGTCCTCTCACTCAGTTGCACTTTACATTATTTGAAAGTGCACATTAATTGCCTTCGTGCAATTAGTGTCACGTCGAATTTGCTCCTAAATGTGGTTAATAGACAGGGCAATGTGGCTCCGTGGAACTTGCAGTATGATGCAACACATTTGTACTCACTGGCGATCCCTGTTAAATTCAATGAGGCATATAGGATTGGCGCCAAAATGTACCCCACTCCCTCCGAAAAAAAGTGGTTTGTTTTCTTAAGAGATATGTGAAATTATCTCCCAATCTGTAGAAGCGGGATGCAAGACAAGGCAGATGGCTGTTTTCTTAATTTCTTCACCCGTAGCGGACTTTGCCTTGGTTGGAGACATTTTGTGATGCGAAGAAAAGGACAAGCAGGTGCTTTGTCCATATTCCATATACAGAAACTGACTAGACTAACAGCTGACTCTTCATGGCTCACAAGAATACAGCTTCTGCCACAACATCTGTAAGAAGCAGCTGTTTAAGGGGCCACACAAATCCATATTCCATTTTGCCAGTTTCCACTCCTTCCAGCATTTCCTTCCTGAGGCAGCCACCTCTTTTTTTCCTATCAGGGGTGCATCTACACCAGGGTTTCTCAACCTTCCTAATGCCGTGACCCCTTATGGTTGCGGCATTAGGAAGGTTCCTCATGTTGTGGTGACCCCTAAACATAACATTATTTTCATTGCTACTTCATAACTGTAATTTTGCTACTGTTATGAATCGTAATCTAAATATCTGATATGCAGGATGTATTTTCATTCACTGGACCAAATTTGGCACAAATACCCAATATGCCCAAATTTGAGGGGTTGGGGAGTGGGGTTGATTTTGTCATTTGGGAGTTGTAGTTTCTGGGATTTATCGTTAAGCTACAATCAAGGAGCATTCTGAACTCCACCAATGATGAAATTGAACAAAACATGGCACACAGAACTCACATGACCAACCGAAAATACTGGAAGGATTTGGTGGGGATTGAGCTTGAGTTTTAGAGTTGTAGTTCACCTACATCCAGAGAGCACTGTGGACCCAACAATGATAGATCTGGACCAAACTTGGCATGGATACTCAAAATGCCCAAATGTGAACAGTGGTGGAGTTTGGGGAAAATCTACCTTGACATATGGGAATTGTAACTTTTAGGATTTATAGTTTACCTACAGTCAAAGAGCATTCAGAACCTCATCAATGATAGAATTGGGCCAAACTTCCCACACAGAGCCCCCATGCCTTGAAGGGACTCGCTGGCATGAACCTCTCTCCGACCTTGCATGCTCTCCTTTGCCCACACATGTGCACCATGCTGCCCTGTGTTGAGCATGTCTGCTCTCCCTTCCATGCTTGGGAGTCTCAGAAACAGCCCTCCCCTTGGCTGAGAGGCTGGCCAATCACAGCGGAGGAGGGCTTTTGG
Source organism: Anolis apletophallus (assembly GCA_030556195.1). NCBI lineage: Eukaryota > Metazoa > Chordata > Lepidosauria > Squamata > Anolidae > Anolis > Anolis apletophallus. The sequence continues at coordinate 122,715,002 of JARBWK010000008.1, read as the reverse complement.
TGGGAAGATTCGCTGTCAGTTTCCAAAAAGGAAAAGAAGGACAGGTGGAAAGATCTTCAGCCTTCTCTGCCAAAGGGGTTCCGAAGACCATCAGAAATATATTTTTCTGATGGTCTTTGGTGACCCCTCTGACACCCCCTCGTGACCCCCCCAGGGTCCTGACCCCCAGGTTGAGAAACACCAGTTGAACTGTCATGATTTAGAGATATGGAATAATAGGATCTATAGTCTGGTGAGGCACCAGCATTCTTTAGCAGAGAAAATGCCAATTTCAATGGTTCAATAGCATTGACCTCTGGCAGTTTAATAATAATAATAATAATAATAAGTGTGTAAAGTTTATTGATTAATCCACTGACCATATCAACAGTAAAAGACAAAAAACAAGAAAATGCAGAAACAGACACTACTCATTGTCCTAAAACTCCTGTAATAATGAACATACATTAAAACACAATTAAAACTTGATTAAGTTAAAAGTTAAAGATAATTAAAAATATCATCATCGTCATTAAAGTGCCAAGAAGTTAAGGATTAAGGTTAAAACAAAGGTTAGAATAGACCAGCTTTTACACAATCCCAATCCAGTTCAGATATCTGCATCACCCCTACAGTTTACCCCAATCACCTCCAAATACACAGTTCTAATAATAATAATAATAATAATAATATAATCATTGCTGGTGGGATCATAAACCTGCAAAATTAGTGGAAAATGAACATGCAGAAATACTAGGGGACTTTCGAATCCAGACTGACCAAGTTTTGGAACACAATACATGAGACATCACGATTGTGGAAAAGAAAAAAAGTTTGGATTATTGATGTCGCCATACCAGGTGACAGCCGAATTTACGAAAAACAACAGGAAATACTCAGCCATTATCATAACCTCAAAATCGAACTGCTAAGGCTCTGGCATAAACCAGTACAGGTGGTCCCCCAGTGGTAATCGGCACACTGATGCCATGCCAAAAGATCTCAGCTGGCATTTCAAAACAATAAATATTGACAAAATCATGATCTGTCAACTGCAAAAGGCCACCTTACTTGGATCTGCGCACATCATTCGAAAATACATCACACAGTCCTAGACGCTTGGGAAGTGTTAGACTTGTGATTTTGTGATACGAAATCCAGTATATATATCTCGTTTGCTGTGACATACTGTGTTTTTGTGTCAGATAATAATAATAATAAACTTTGTATTCCACCCTTTCTCCCCAAGGGGATTCAGGGTGGACCGGCATAACAGCAAAATTTCAATGCTATAAATTTTAAAACAACTACAACAACATATTAAAATACATAAAAACACAACATAAAAACACATCGCCATTAAAACAATTCCACTCAATCTGTAAACGTGGTCATACATTCAGACAATAGCCAATCTCAGCCTATTCTGGGAAGGCTTGGTTCCACATCCAGGTCTTCACCAGCCTCCTAAAGGACAACAGAGAGGGGGCAGATCTAGCATCACTTGGTAGGGAGTTCCACAGCCGAGGGGCAACCACAGACAGGGCCCTGTCTCTCATTCCCACCAGCCACGCTTGCGAAGCCGGCGGGACCAAGAGCAGGGCCTCTCCGGAGGATCTTAATGTTCTTGATGGTTCGTAGGGGATCTCCATGACAGGTAAACTGGGCCAGAACCGTATCGGGTTTTGTAGGTTAAAACCAGCACTTTGAATTGTGCCCAGAAGCTAATTGGCAGCCAGTGGAGCTGGCGCAGCAAGGGATGTATGTTCCTGTGCCCTGCTCCTGTTAGTAACCTGGTTGCCCTACGTTGGACTAATTGCAGCTTCCAAGCAGTCTTCAGAGGCAACCCCATGTAGAGAGTGTTGCAGTAGTCTATTTGGGATGTAACCAGAGCGTGGACTACCGTGGCTAAGTCAGACTTCCCAAGGTACGGGCACAGCTGGTGCACAAGCTTTAACTGTGCAAAAGCTCTCCCGGCCATAGCCGAGACCTGGGGCTCCAGGCTCAGCGATGAATCCAGGATCACTCCCAGACTGCGGGAGTTACAACTTAAGGCATCAAACTTTCAATGTCAGATCCAATACACAAATAGAAACATAAAGCAATCAGTTAATATACATTGAAAGTAGTGCTATTGCATTACAGTAGAGTCTCGCTTATCCAACATAAATGGCAGAACGTTTGATAAGTAAAATCTTGGATAATAAGGAGGGATTAAGGAAAAGCCTATTAAACGTCAAATTAGGTTATGATTTTACAAATTAAGCACCAAAACATCATTTTTTACAACAAGTCGAGAGAAAAAGCAGTTCAAAACATGGTAACGCTATCTAGTAATTACTGTGTTTATGAATTTAGCACCAAAACATTGCAATGTATTGAAACAGCTGTGTATCCGGGAGGGAGGCAGACTGTGTTGGATAATACAGAATGTTGGATGAGCGAAGTTTGGATAAGCGAGACTCTACTGTAATTCTACACTGTAGATGCACACTAAATCTGTGAAATGTTTGAACACACACAGATTTACTCCGCACCCTTTTTCTTCCTATCAGGAATATATCTATGGTTTGTTCCTTCCTCAGATGTCTCTCCACCTATCCTCAGCCCTCCTGCCACCAGGAGGCATTGCAGCTTTCCCTTTGCTCCTGCCCATGCCCATAACAACTATCTCCAGATGTTGCCCAGTCCTCCTGCAGCCCTGCTAAAAGGACGGCCACCAGGCAAACAGGTGTTGCTCAGAGATTCCACCTCTCTTACTCTGCTGCGGGTTTTGCAAAAGATGCTAATTGTCTCTTTCTGGCCTCACGAAACCATGATCTCATCAGCTTAAACAGGCAGAAAACAACAAACAGATGGAGTTTCTGAAGGTACTGCTGTGCTTACTGGAGCAGTCACTTTGCTCCAAATGTTAAAAGTACAGGTTTAGAAGGGATGGCGGGAGCTACTAAATGTGATTTCGTGCCCTGGGACTAAGGTCTGTCTACCCCCCACTCCACTGCATAATATCTTTTATGGTCTAGCAATATAGATGCAGGCTACATGCTGCAATGGAGCGCTGATACCTGTTAGTTCAGATATTTATGAAATGCAAAAACCAGCTTCTCCAAGCTGGCACTCACCAGATATATTAGACTAGAGCTCCCATTGTCCTTAGCCAACATGGCCAAAAAGAGGTGATGTGAAACAACATTGTGGACTGGAGTGATAGATTTTGTTCCTTCAAAAAGAAACCAGATAGCGCCTAAATGTCAAAGATCATACGGAATTGTGCAACAAGAGAAAATAAGTTTAGGAGAATTACTACAGGATTCACTAGCCAGTATGATAATAATAATAATTTATTTATTTGACCATTTCAAAATCTCTTGGCTTTTCTTAGTGAACAAAGATACAGGAAGGACTCATCCCATACTTTCTACAAGCGTGTTGATGACTAAAAAGGACAATCCGAGATAGGAAGTTGGATGTGTCCTTCGAGCCTGTGCAATTGATTTTTTTGGTAGAGTGCAGCATGCACAGAACTGGCCTCACCCTTTAAACCAAAGGTTTGTCTGCCAGGGCCTAGCAAGCTTGGATGGTGGCAGCGAGAATCTCAGGCCGTAGGTTTGATTAGAGTTACCTTCTCTTAGATGGTTGACCTTACAGGGTTAGACAAGCACCATCTGCCCAGGTTTGAAACCAGAGTTTTCCTTCTCTTAGGATGGTTGCCAAAAGGTTAGAGAGCCCATCCTGCCCATTGATGCTCTTTGTCAGACCCTTCGGTTGTGACCTGTCTGGCATGGGAGACCCTACCAGTGACTATTGTGGCACCGCCAGCATAGCTCACAACTTCATTAGGATACGCAAGCCTCTCCCCCACAACAAGGGAGCGTCAATGGAGAGCATTTCAAAATACAACACAAGTAAAAGACAAGGCAAAAAGGAGAGGACAGCAGCTAACCTTCTATTTACAGTCAGCAGCCAGTATGACTAGTATTTACGCTCATTGGTCTAGAAGATTTATTTAAAAATCAACCTCAAACCATGGGATGACTTATCTACAGGTCAATGTAAACACTGTACCTTAAATCAAAAGAGGAACCACATCCTTCTCTGAGTAGAGTGGTGAAAAGGCGAGAGCTTAGTCCTAGGAATATCTACCTAAAACAGTGTTTCTCAACCTTCCTAATGCCGCAACCCCTTAATACAGTTCCTCATGTTGTGGCGACCCCCAACCATAAAATTATTTTTGTTGCTACTTCATAACTATAATTTTGCTACTGTTATGAATTGTAATGTAAATATCTGATATGCAGGATGTATTTTCAGTCACTGGAGCAAATTTGGCACAAATACCTGATACGCCCAGATTTGAATACTGCTGGGGTTGGCGAGGGGTGTGTGTGTGTGTGATTTTGTCATTTGGGAGTTGTAGTTGCTGAGATTTATAGTTCACCCACAATCAAAGAGCATTCTGAACTCCACCAACGATGAAATGGAACCAAACTTGGCACAGAGAACTCCCATGACCAACAGAAAATACTGGAAGGGTATGGTGGGCATTCACCTTGAGTATTGGAGTTGTAGTTCACCTACATCCAGAGAGCACTGTGGACTGAAACAATGATGGATCTGGACCAAACTTGGCACGAATACTCAATATGCCCAATTGTGAACACTGGTGGAGTTTGGGGAACATAGACCATGGCATTTGGAAGTTGTAGTTGCTGAGATTTATAGTTATAATAAATAAATAGTTCACCTACAATTAAAGAGCATTCTGAACCACACCAATGATAGATTTGGGCCAAACTTCCCACACATAACCCCCATGACCAACGGAAAATACTGTGTTTTCTGATGGTCTTTGGTGACCCCTCTGACGCCCTCTCACAACCCCCCCCCCCAGGGTTCCGACCCCCAGGTTGAGAAACGAAGCATCGACCCTTTCTACTCTCTCTGCCCTTGACCATAATTTTGGCTCTGAAACCTGCCCTCAACTTACACATTAAATCAGCGTGTATATATGAGCATATACGGTAGGTTTCCCAGTTCAGGCAAGTAGGTAAAAGAAACAGATGCTCTGTGCATTTCTATGAAGAAAATCTGACCCACCCAGGAGGTGTTCTCATCATCATAATGTATTTCTTGCTGGATCCCTGGATCCCTGCTGTTGCTGGAAAAAAGTTGTTTGGCAGCATAATATCATCTCTACATCTTTTCCCCTTTTGTTTTCTTCATCCTGAAAGAATATGATAGAGCCTTTGAAACAGACACACACGTTGATTCTCAGTCTTGTTTTGGCTGCATAGATGGTTCCTAGAGGCAGCAGGCTGGTAAAGGGTCACTCTGGTCCAGCAGATGGCGTGCAAGTTTCCGAGGCTCAAAGTTTGAGCTTGGTGTCTTTAGTTCAAATCCCCTAAGCTGTGGACTTGTTGGAGAACTGAGCTTGGACCAGCTGTGCAAGTTCAGCCTTACCCCCCCCCCCCTTTCTGTTTTCTTTGTCAAAAATGAAGATGAATGATTGCCCACCAATGAAAACAACCCTGGTAATGGTTCACAGAGTCACTTAGCGCATGGTGAAAGAAATGTGGGTCAGGTGTAGGAATAACACATTTATGGTGCTTCATTTTTCAGCAAAAACAAAGTTTCTGGTAGGTGGGAAACTAAGGCTGCATCAACGTTGTTGAATGAATAGAACTTGGCATCACTTTAATTGTCATGGCTCAGTGTTTTGGAATCGTGAGAGCTGTAGTTTTACAAGGCCTTTAGCCTTCTCTCTGCCAAAGAGCGGTAGTGCCTCACCAAACTACAGATTCCAGGGTTTCACATCATTGAGCCACAATAGTTAAAGTGGTGTCAAACTGCATTAATTCTACGGTATAGATGTGTCTTTTGTTGGGAAGAATAGCATAGTTGTGAGAATGTTATGCAACTTTGCTGCACTGTGTGCAAAAACAGCAGTTTTGCACTAAACATCACATGGCTTTCTGGAAACCATACAAAATTTTGTAATTTACCACGAAAAAGGAAAATATCCATATGTAGTTGATTTTTAGTTGGTGTTGTTGCCTGATGCAAGATGGTTATTCTTGCTCAAATATCCCATGTCATTTATGTGCTTTATGTAAAATTTACATATACATTTATTTATTTATTTATTTTATATCCCGCTCTTCTCACCCCGAAGGGGACTCAGAGCGGATTACGGTACACATACTTGCAGACAATCCCTGCAGTTCCACATATGACATATAAACTTGTGACATTTATCACAGTACAGTACAGTACATACATTTTTGACATATTACACACATATATAGACGAACAGAGGCAAACTTTCTGGCCACCGAGGGAGCTGACGCACTCCTCATCTCTCAGCGTTTTCCAGCGTCCCTTTGTTGTTTCTTCCACATTTCTCAGCGATTCCTGGGTTTGTTTTAATGGCCTCATAAATCATTCAAAATTTGCCTCCCCACTTTTTAATGTGGTACCTTTATCTCCTAGTTGACAAAGGTCGGCAGCAGGCTACACTTAAGGTCGAGAACCCACCTTGACCCGGGCAGGCCTCGAACTCATGACCTACTGGTCAGAGAGATCTTATGCAGCTGACACTTAGCCAGCTGCGCCACATTCCCGGTACATATACATTGCTTGATAGAACAATTTTTTGTAAGATTCCGTCTTGGTGTAGCGTCAGGACATTTTTATTCAAATAAGACACATATGTTTTACTATCATTAGAAAGTGTAAAATTACTACTGTTAATTGATGGCCTTATATAACAATAGTTATGTTATAATATGTACACTTTGGAAATTTATTTATCTATTTACGATATTTATATTCCGCCTTTCTCAACCCTGAAGGGGACTCAAGGTGGCTTACAGATAGGGAAAAATTAAATGCCTTAACCACAGTATACAATTAAAATTCATTAAAATTAAAATTCAACATTAAATACATTAAAACATTATAAAACATTATTCCCATTGAGTCACTTTTGGGCTGAAAAGGGAGGGATAAAAGTGTGTTAAATAAATAAATAATAGTAAATAACAAACCACGCAATACACAGTTATAGTTCAGGTCATTCCGATAGTCATTGCACATAATTTTGATTAATCTATTGCATGATCTTTATTCTCTGAAGGCTTGATCCCAGAGCCATGTTTGTTTTATTTATTTATTTATTTATTTATTTATTTATTTATTTATTTACATCATTTATAACCTCTCTTACCGAAGGTCAGGAGGGAGGGGAGCTGAAATAATAATAATAACAACAATAACAATAATAATATTCCCATGTCATAATTAAGTGCTTGCAAACGTACACAAACACATACACACACATGACTATTAGTTTTTCCTGCAGCAAAGAGAAAATTGTGGAAATGATTGGTTTCCACTTGTAAGAATGAAATCGTAAAATATATACATCAAGTGACACAGATCTTGCCAAGAGACATATATTCTTATTTTGACACAAACACACCACCACCACAATTATTAAATTGATAAAAAAAATCATCCTAGTGTCAGGGCCGTCAGTCTTGCAGTCTATACTTTGTTTTCTTTCTATTAGCCAACGTTGCAGGGAATTCATGTTTTCCAGGATGTTAGCCCTGAAAACCAAAACTGTTAGGAATTAGCCGTCATTTAGCAAAGTGGTAAACAAAGCATTCATCAGTTGTAGATTGCAAACTTAAAAATTTATTAACGACTTTGCATTTACATATGCACGGGCAACCTATATTCTAACTAAGTAATAAAAAGATTACGTAAATAAATCCTGCATTCTTAAGTCACCATCTTTCGATGGGGACATAATACATGACTGGAGATTAGAGGAGGATCAGAGAGAGAGAAAACAGAAGAGAGGTAAGACTGAGGCTGGATCTACACTGTTTTATGATCAAGTTTCTGATTATATGAGTCTACACTGCCACATAATCAAGTTCAAAGTAGATAATCTGGATTTTATACGGCAGTGTAGATGGGGCCTGAGGAGGAGGTCCCAATAAAGTAACCAAGTTGACACGTTGTCTACTTGCAAAGTATGCATGTCCATGCATTTCTAGGATAGTAAGAGCCAGGCCCAGATTATCACCTTTTTGCGCCCTAGGCCACACTTTGGAATTACGCCCCCTTTACCGCACCCCTCCCCCATCACTCAGACTCCCAGGATCGAGTCAAGGAAGGAGGGTGCGAGGGGGAGGGAAGCCCCTGGGGCCACTGCCGGGCATGCACAGCCCCCTTGTCAAGGAAGGAGGGCGCAGGAGGAGGAGGAGGAAGGAAGGAAAGCCCCCGAGGCCGCTGCCGAGCATGCGCGGCACCCCTTGTCAAGGAAGGAGGGCGCGAGCGCCTCTCCCTCCTCCGCCATATTCCTGGTGCCGTGCATGCCCGGCAGCGGCCCCGGGGGCTTCCCTTCCTTCCTCCTCCTCACACCCTCCTTCCTTGACAAGGGGGCGGGAGCGAGGGAGGGGGCGCCATTCCCTCCTTCCCCACCCCCTCGCAGTGCTCTCCCCTCGCCCTCCTCCTCCTCCTCCTCAGAGAGAGAGAGAGAGAGAGAGAGAGAGAGAGAGTCATCACCTGAGTCCATGCGCGTTGCGTTTTTGTTTCACCATTTTTTTGGTCCGTAATCTGCACCCCCTTGCCTTGCACCCCTAGGCCACGGCCTAGGTTGGCCTTATGGGTAATCCGGGCCTGGTAAGAGCAAATGTGGGGGTTTAGAGGAGAGATCTGAACAAAAGGATCTGACATGCAAGAAATCCTGTACTAAAATTTTGTACAGCTAGAGAGGGAAGGGAGAGAATGCTTGAATTTCCCAACAAAAGGCATTTCAGAAATTGGAGGCAAAAACAAAATGGTGTCCAAATACCAGCTGCATCTCATGAATGCTTCGCTACACTGGATATCTTGCATAAGCTAGTTGAAATCTAAATCCAAGTTGCTACCAATTTGAGGTTTTATAGCTGAAATGAGTAGGATTTCATTTAGCACGACAAACTTCTGCCCCATTTATTTTTAAGTGATCTATTCTAAGCTGAACCCAGAAAAATTACTTTTTGGGAATTACAGAAACATTCCCGTCAGCTCATGTAGCACTTTTCCGAAGGAAGAGATTAACTTTCCAAGGTGAACTTTCCAACGGCGTAAAAGTTCAGCGAGAACGTTTTGTACAAACGGCCATGTTGACGTCTTACATGGAAGCCTTAAACATGCGCAATTACACACATGCTGAATCAGCTATCTGTGAAATTGCCTATGTAGATTCACTGCTTTTGCTCTTCATGCACACAGTAGGTGATTGAATGCAAAAGAAGTCAGGGAGCAACCATCAGAGATAAGTAGCAGAGGAATATTGCAGGTATAAATGCCTTCTCCCATAGACAACTATTACAGATGCCCTATCATTTTGGATCTGACTTCCCTAGCATGCCTTTAAACCATGTAGCTGTGTTTAGATGCACACCTGCTGAAATTCTCTTATAAATAATGATCACACAGGAACCCTCTCCTCCTGCATCTGGACTTCCTAATCCATTGAAATACACCAGGCATCATGCTCACAACGATGCTCATTAATCAAAACACATCAGCTTCAATTCATTTGTTAGTCCCAACTAGAATGGTAGGCACATTGAAGCCATGGGATTTACATCACTGTTGGCTCAGCAAGTTCCCAATGGTTCAGTAGGCTTGCTCTGCTTGGGACTAACAGACACAGGCCATAAAACACAGATGGCACACTGTCTTTATTACATATTACCGTCTTCTCGAATCCTTCCTAAGAAAGGCCATAATTAGACAGTCAGACAGATAATAGACCAAGGCATGTATGGATGTGCTGCAACCCTAAGCAAATTTATTCATATCTCTGGCAGTACCAAATGAACCCATTCTTTAGTGATTATGCTCACAATGAGCATCTTCTCATATATAAAGAACTCTATATTTGGCAAAGCTTATTCCCCAGTAAGCCTAATGAAACTGAAATCTAAACACATGAAATGTAATATTGTAAAGGGTTTGTGGGACCTCCATTGACCCCATCAAGGCCCATAGCATCCTCACAATGTTTCCCCCCCCCCCCAAAATATACTAGCATGTGGACCAAACAATTATATTTAGTGTGTTATGAGTTTTCTGGGCTGTGTGGCCATGTTCTAGAAGCATTATCTCCTGAAGTTTCACCCACATCTATGGCAGGCATCCTCAGAGGTTGTGAGGTCTGTGGGAAACTAGGAAAATGGGATGTGGAATGTCCAAGGTGAGAGAATTTAAAAACATTAAAAAAACCTTCTAAAATCATAACAGTAAATAAAGAACAATGCTCAGGGAAATTTCAGACAAGAAACTATCAGGGCCAGCTAATCACCTTCCAACAAAGGATTCCCCACATAGTAAGAAGCCAAACCGTGAAACTGCTAGACCATTAAATGATAATCAAGTTGGCCAATTGAAACATTCACACTTACCTCGAACAGACAAAGTTATTTCTCCCAACATGACATTCCACAACATGACATTCCACACCAGGAATGTGGCGCAGCTGGCTAAGTATCAGCTGCATAAGATCTCTCTGACCAGTAGGTCATGAGTTTGAGGCCTGCCCAGGTCGAGGTGGATGCTTGACCTTTAAGTGTAGCCTGCTGTCGACCTTAGCAGCCCGAAAGACAGTTGCATCTGTCCAGTAGGAGATAAAGGTACCACATTAAGTGGGGAGGCAATTTTCGACCGAATTATGAGGCCATTAAAGAACTCCAGGAACGCTGAGGAATGCGGAAGGAACAACAAGGGACTCTGGTAACGCTGATAGACGAGGAGTGTGTCAGCTCCCCCTAGTGGCCAGAGTTTGCCTCTGTTCGTCTATATGTGTGTGTGTGGAAACGGCAGGGATTGTCTGCTAAGTATGTGTTCCTGTAATCCGCTCTGAGTTCCCTTCGGGGTGAGAAGAGCGGAATATAAATAAAGTGTATTATTATTATTATTATTATATAACCCCCACTTGCCTAGTTTCCAGCAGACCTCACAACCTCTAAGGATGCCTGCCATAGATGTAGGTGAAACATCAGGAGAGAATGCTTTTGGAACATGGCCATACAGCCCGGAAAACTCACAACAACCCAGTGATTCTGGCCATACAAGCCTTTGACAATACAATTATTTTTGGGCAAAAAGTATGAGGGCATCCTAAAACTGGAGAACAACAACAACCACAAGCTATCTTAAGGTGACTTAGAATGTGACTAGGAGTGATTCTTTCTTCTTTTTTAAATGAGCGATACCATCTGCAAACCTCAAGGGAACCATTAATATTTTCATTCAATCAACACATTTCTTTTAAAGTATTTTAAAAGTATTTTCGAGTCTGCTACTGGCAGAAATATGGGAAACAAAATAACATACATAAATGCCTGCATGAATAAGGCATACATAGTATTGTAAACTGAGCACACAAAAGATACCTTCTCCCTTGTGGGCACAATATAAATGTATTATTACTGAAAATGTATCTTTTACACTTTCCTTTTTAAAAGCAGTTCTCCGCGAACTCCTTCCAGCCATTGGGGCCCCTCCGCAGCAGGAAACTTGGGGCTTGTAAAAACCTATCTAGACCCCTCTAAATTTGTGGGAACACTAACGTATTGTTTATCTCTCTCTCGGCCATCAAGGTTATTTACAATCCCAAAGACTCAAGAGAACCAATCAGACGGCAAGCCAAGCAATAAGGCCGCCCATTCCAATATTAAAATCTTAAGATGCTTTAAAAGCCAGCAGTAGAGCTGATAATAAAAAGAACAAATGAAAATATCAAATGCCTTTTAGGGAAAAGCTCGACTTGCGCATGCGGATACGTCTCTCTGGATTGTGGCCATGCCTTGGTACATGTGACCAGTGTGCAGAATGATGTGGAAGACGTAAGCACACAATCACCTATATAGATGTATGCAGCATATACAGGTGCACTAAACAGATCAAGAGGATTCGATTGAATCCAAGGAGGCATATTCACAGACGTGCATTCGCAGACAAGCAAATATGATGATACACTTACAGGCTATCTATCTATCTATCTATCTATCTATCTAGCCATCTATCTAGCCATCCCTAGAGCCATCCAGCTAGCCATATATTGAAACAGTGCATCCAATCTGTTCTGCTGGTGCTCTGGACTTTGCAATCCATCCCCTGTCATTTCCCCTTGGGCGGATTTATCCATCTAGCCAGACAAGCATGGGGGCACCTTCTCCGTCCCATCTCATGTCTCCCCCCATCTTCCTCTGCCCCTCCATCCCTTCTTTCTGCTTGCCTTCTTACATGAAGGTTGCCATGCCAGCCAGTTGCCATGGTCACGCTGGCAGGCAGTGAAAAGCACAGCTCCGCGGCAGTGATGCAGAGGCAGGCAGGCAGGGCCAGAGACTGACGGATGTGGCAGCCAGCAAAGAATTGCGGAACCGATTCTGGCCCCATGGAAATGAACCCCATGGAAAAGAGGCTCCCCGAAATCCTGTTGAGGTGGGATGGGGACAAGCAGGCAACACTGATCTAGGGAGCCTTGGTACCCACAGCACCTATATACTAAGATTGCACTGGTCTGACCCTCACATGAAGACATGAATGGATTAACAAGAAGCTTCAGTTAGAGAACTCTGAACCAAAATGGGCAATGATGGACCAAGACATTTTGCCGTCACAAGCGAAGGACAAGCTGGCATCCACCTGCGCCTGCCCCCATTCCACAGACAGAAGCAGGCTGGACTGCCAGTTGAGTTTTGCTTCAAAATCGACAAGGGGATAGGATCCTCCATCACACCTGGATGCCTCGGGCCGGCTTGAGGGTGTTCGGAGAGGCCACGTGGCACACATGGTTCTGTCTCCTCACATAAGGGAACAGCTAGGAGGATGCTCAGGAGAGACTGCTGTTGCTACTCTCATTGCATTGCCTCCACCATTATCTCAGTTTGACTAATGTTCAAGGCTGCTTGAGCAGGTAGAGTTGCCAGAATGAAAACTGCAGAGGGCTTTCCATGGTAGTATAGAAGAAAGGGTTTCAGCAGGAATAGCTTGTCATGCAACCAAGAAATTCCTCCTTCTAGGCCAGGGGGTGTCCACATGTTTTAAGCCGAGGACCAGTTCACAGTCCCTCGTCCTGTTGGGAGGCCAGACTATAGTTTGGGGAAAAAATACAAACACATTCCTATGCATACTTCATATGTCTTTATTTGTAGTTGCAAAAAAAAAAAACAACCATGAAAGAGCAATACAATATATATAACAAAGAACAATTTTAACCAACATAAATGTACCTGTCTTTTGGCTGATGAGAGAGTTAAGTTAGTTAGGATTATTGTTGTGTGCCTTCAAATCCTGGAAGCGATGGGGCGGTGACGGGGAACTCACCTTTTCCAGGGTCCTGATCGCCAAGAAGGAAGGAAAGAAGAGAGGAAAAAAGGCAAGAAAAGGAGGGAGGCCTTGAAAGAGAGGGCCACTGGAAATTCCTGCTAGTTCTCGTGGCCCTTTCAGTGGCTTTAGATACCATCGATCATGGTATCCTTCTGGTTTGCCTCTCCGGAACAGGGCTTAGGGGCACTGTTTTACTCCTAGTCCTTCCTGGAGGATCAGACCCAGATGGTGGAGCTGGGGGACTCTTGTTCGACTCCCTGGCCTGTGGCCTGTGGGGTCACTCAGGGTTCAGTTCTGTCCCCCATGATGTTTAATATTTACATCAAACCGCTGGGAGAGATCATCCGGAGTTCTGGAGGTTGGTGTCAAATTTACATGGATGGCACCCAAATCTATTGCGTCTTTCCACCGAAAGCCAAGGATGCTGTTCTGGTTCTGAATCAGTGCCTGTCATCAGTGATGGACTGGATGACGGCCAAAAGGCTGAAATTAAATCCAGACAAGACAGAGGTACTTCTGGTCAGTCGAAAGACAGAACAGGGTATTGAGTTGCAGCCTGTGCTGGATGGGATCACACTCCCTCTGAAGGCACAGGTTCGCAGTCTGGGAGTGATCTTGGACTCATCAGTGACCCTGGAATCCCAGGTGTTGGAAGTAGCCTGGAGGAGCGCCTTCACACAATTAAAACTTGTGCGCAAGGTGCGCCCAAACCTTGAGATGCCTGACTTGGCCATAGTAGCTGATGCCTTAGTTACATCCCATTTGGACTACTGCAACACTCCCTATGTGGGGCTGCCTTTGAAGATAGTTTGGAAGCTAAAACTAGTCCAAATATCGGTACTCAGTTTACTAACTGGGGCTTCATATAGGGAGAGAACCACCCCCATGATGTGGCATGTTCCACTGACTGCCAGTCTGCTTCCGAACTAAATACAAAGTGCTGGTTGTTACCTATAAAGTCCAAAACAGTTCAGGTCCGGGCTAGTTGTCTAACTCCATCTCCCTATATAGACCACCTCATGCACTGCGGTCAGCGGAGGAGGCCCTGTGCTTGGTCCCACCCCCGTCACAAGCACGGTTGGTGGGAACAAGAGTGGGGGCCTTCTCTGTGATCACTCCCCGCCTCTGGAACTCCCTTCCTAAAGAAATAAAAATGGCCTACGCTCTCCTCTCCTTCAGGAAACTTCTGAAAACACACTTATGCACCTTTGCGTATGGAGGGGAGAAGGACTAGCACAATTTAATTAGCGCTTTATGGCTGCTGCGGTCTATTTTAAATCACAACTAATGTCAGGCATGGTTTACATTTTAGTCATTTAATTGTCTAGGATATTTTTTTTGCACAATCATGTTTTATTAGTGCAATTAATCTGTTATTTAAGTATCTGTATACATACATACATACACATTTACTTTAACTTTAGTTTTTGTTGGTAACAAGTTTATCAATGTCTATTTCCCATTTTTATGTTCTGTGGTTCTAATTTTGGCATTGAATGATTGCCTTTTTATATGTATGTAAACCGTCCTGAGTCCCCTTGGGGCAAAAGGGCGGTCTAGAAATAAAGTATTTTGTTGTTGTTGTTGTTGTTATTATTATTATTATTATTACAGGGGCCACAATTGGCCACATGCCTGTTCCAGGCAATACTTAAAGCTATAGGAGCCTGCTTAGGATCACCTGTTCACACTGGTGATCCTAAGCACAGGACTGCCCAGTGGCTATACTTTTGTCACTCTTATCTTTGGACTGATTGCAGGTAACCCCTGAAGTCAAAATAACGTCCGATTTCTTTCTACGTGAAGGGATTCATCTCACCCTAGCACGACACTACCTGTCTGTCATCCAGAGTTTTGGTATATTACTTTGTTGGATGACCCAGAAGAACACCACTGTTAACATGCCAATGCTGATTGAAATATTTATAGAAAGTGTAGTTCACAAAGTAATTTTTACAAGTTCTGTTTGGTCCAATCCTCACTACAGGATGCCGAAATCAATACCATATTCTTGCCTTTGTCGACCCAATTGTGCCATTACCTTCCTTTCCTTTGTTATCTTAATGGGCCAACAATTACTAAGGCTCTTACACTAGATAAGGAGCAATAAGGAGAAATGCTTCAATCGGCTACCTCTCCTCCTTCAGTATTAATCAAAACAAAAAACCCAGGAAAATAGCAGCATGAGTTTAATTTAACAAGACGTCCCCTCAAAAGGGGATAAAGAGTGCACAAAAGCATAGTTTTATAGTTGTGCAGAACAAGCATTTTCAATAGACTTAGCTTTTTAATGGAAGCTACACTTGGGACCCAGTTATAGTACACAAATACAATACCATTATTTCACTTTAATTGTATGTCTACATCCCATGGAACCCTGGGATTTGTAGTTTGGTAATTCTCTGGTTAAGCATTCTAAATGCCTTTCCCTATATTTTAGATACAGGTTGAGTATCCCTTATATGAGCTGCTTGGAACCAGATGTGGTTTGGATTGTGGAATACCTTTATTTGCATATATGAACAGTCAGCCCTTCACATTCACTGGAGTTAACATCACAGGACTCATGAAAGTAGAAAAATGCCAAAAAAAATTAATGCGAGAGAACACACCTATAGAAATTTCTACATCTACCAGGAGAACTCTAGGGTCAAATGACACTGGAAAGTGTTCTCTCGAACAGACAAGAATACGTGAGCAAGTTTGTCATACAGCTATACTGAAGGACCTAAAGATTCCCAGTAAGAACATTTTAATCAAATCTGTGAATCATCAAATCCACAAAAATCAAACCTGCAAATGTGGAGGGCCAACTATACATAATGAGACCAAGGGTAAAGATGAAAATCTTTCATGTTTCCGCTACACCCTATATACGAAGCCTAAAGATGATTTCATATAGAATATTTAATAATGTTGTACATGAAACAATGCTTGTGAATGCTGAACTATCAATAAGCAATGGTGTTACTATCTCAGGTCCCATCTACACTGCCATATAATTTAGTTTTAAACTGAATTATATGGCAGTTAGATAATAAAATCATAGAATAGAATAGTTGGAGGAGACCTCGTGGGCCATCCTTGTCCAACGTCCTGCCAACAAGCAGGAAAATTAAATTCAAAGCACCCCAGACAGATGGCTATCCGGCCTCTGCTTAAAAGCTTCCAAAGAAGAGCCTCCACCACACTCTGGGGCAGAGAGTTCCACTGCTGAACAGCTCTCACCATTAGGAAGTTCTTCATGTTCAGATGGAATCTCATTTCTTGTAGTTTGAAGCCATTGTTCTGTGTCCAGGGTGGCAGAAAACAAGACTGCTCCCTATGACTTTCCCTCACATGGCCATCATGTCTCCTCTCAGCCTTCTCTTTTGCAGGCTAAACCTGCCCAGCTCTTTAAGCCACTCCTCATAGGGCTTGTTCTCAAAAGCCTTGATCATTTTAGTCACCCCCTCTGGACACAGTGCAGCTGGTCAACATCTCTCTTCAACTGTGGTGCCCAGAATTGGACACAGTGTGATTCCAGGTGTGGTCAGACCAAGGCAGAATAGAGGGCTTGCATGACTTCCCTGGATCTAGACACTAGACTCCTATTTATGGAGCCCAAAATTGCATTGGCTTTTTTTTTGTTGCCGGCAAATGACATTGGTGGCTCATTTTAAACTTGTTGTCCAAGAGGACTGCAATATCTTTTTCACATGTACTGCTATCAAGCCAGGCATTCCGCATTTTGTATCTTTGCATTTCATTTTTTTCCTGCCTAAGTGGAGTACCTTGCATTTGTCACTATTGAACTTCATTTTGTTAGTTTTGGCCCATCTCTCTAATCAGTTAAGATGGGACCTCAGACATTTATTTATTTCCACCATTTCTACCCCGCTTCTTCTCAACCCCCTAGGGGGGACTCCGAGCGGCATAACAACGGCAACAATTCGATGCCAAAAACACAGTATACATATAATAGAAGACAAAAAAACAGTCAAAATTAAAATACATTAAAACAGCTAGCATTAAAATACATTAAAATACAATTAGCATTAAAATACATCATATACATTCACATAAGTTAAAAACAGTATTCCGTCCATAATAGAAGCATTGGATCAAGTCCACCAGTTTGCCATTTCAATCCAATCTAAAGTGCTGTATCGTGCTAATGTGCAAACGCCTGGTCCCATATCCAGGATTTCACTTTTTTCCTGAATGCCAGGAGGGATGGGGTTGATCGTATATCAATAGGGAGTGCGTTCCACAGATGGGGAGCCACCACCGAGAAGGCCCTATCTCTTGTCCCCACCAACCGCATTTGAGAAGTAGGCGGGAGCAAGAGCAGGGCCTCCCCGGATGATCTTAAATTACGAGGTGGGACGTAGTGGCTGATGCGTTCAGACAAGTAAGCTGGGCCAGAACCGTATAGAGCTTTAAAGGTCAAAACCAGCACTTTGAATTGAGCTCGGAATTGGACAGGCAGCCAGTGGAGCTGACACAACAGAGGGGTGGTATGCTCCCTGTATGTAGCTCCAGTTAGTAATCTGGCTGCCGCCCGTTAGACTAATGGCAGTTTCCGAACTGTCTTCAAAGGCAGCCCCACGTAGAGTGCGTTGCAGTAATCTATTCGCGATGTGACCAGAGCGTGGATGACTGTAGCCAGATCAGACTTCCCAAGGTACGGGCGCAGCTGGCGCACGAGTCTTAACATCCATGAGGACAATTTTGGATTTCGGAGTATTTCAGATTTCAGAAATGCTCAACCTGTATCAATATTCCATAGGATGAAACCACCTAAGTTAAAGTGGGATCATAGTGCTATAATTACTCAGCGTGACTAAGCTCCTGGTGAAATACTTCCTACAGAACTATTAAAAGTGCAGCAGCCCTGTCCTTTTTTGCTCCTGTCTCCGCTCTGCAAAAAGCAATGACCAAACAAGGGCATACAATGTGCCAAGAACACAGAATGTCCCTGGTAACCGGGGACTGTTGGAACATAGACTGCATGTGAGTAACAGATTTCAAGTAGCATTTCTCTTTTCCCTTCATTGGTAGTTTATAATAAACAATAACACTCCATTATACCGGAGCAAAATCGTTTTCTATTTCGTGACAGTGTTTTCTATGCTGTAGATCTCTCCAAAGCATATCTCATCTCTCCCTTCAAATATATGACCTCCTCCTCTGACTTATTTTCTATTAAAAATAACACTTGTACAACAGCATTTTCTGTGCCATGTATTATTAATTCACAATTTCTCTGCAACTGTGTGTATGTACGAATCAAATATACATTTTTGGGGTCTGAAAGTATATCTGTGCGCAAGGCTCCAATTTGTGAATTTTGAGTTACTTGCAAAATACACAAAGGAGATCTTGCAACAAGCCTGAAATCTATGCACTCTACCTGTACTATGTGCCAAGATGTCTCCTACCTTGGTGAAACAAGGGAATCAAAATTCCTTCGGCTACACTACAGACATCTGAATATTTATATCGTACAGGTTGAACATCCCTTATCTGAAATGTTTGGGATCAGAAGTGTTTGGGATTTTGAATTTTTTTCAGATTTTAGAAAACCCGAATTTGCATATACATACATAATGAGAGATCTTGGAGATGGGACCCAAGTCTAAATATAAAATCCATTTCTGATGCATATTCATTTCATACATATAGCCTGAAGATAATTTTATACACCATATTTTTAAATTATTTTCTGCATGAAACAAAGTTTGTGTATATTGAACCATCAGAAAGCAATTGTGTCATTATTTCAACAACCCATGTGGACAATTTGGGGTTTCAGAGTATTTGGAATTCCCAATTCCAAATGTGGGATAATTTCCCCCTTTATTTTCACATTTTCCCTTTATGTAATAAAATATGCACTTATCCTTAATAAGATCATAAATATTGTAGAATGGATAGAAAAATTAATGGATTTGGCCAATTTAGATAAATTGGCAAACTTATTAAAAGAAAACTATATAGAAACTCATCTAAAAATCTGGCAACCTTTCATAAACTATAGAAAAGGGAGACATTGTAAATGTAGTCTTTGATATATACATTAGAATTTTGTTATACTAAGGACAGATAATAAATATAATAGATGTCGTTTAGAGAGAAGGAATATTGTATATTTGTTGGCATGCTGCCGCCAGAAGACAGTGAGAAGTCAATTTTAATGAGTGGTGGAGATAGGAATTATATACTGTATACTGTCTGGTCTTTTGTCTTTTTCTACATACAGACAGTTCTCCACATTGGCAGGATCTAAGGGCACAGGGCCCCCATGAAAGTGGAAAAAATGGAAATAAAAATGGCTGATTTCCTGAGAGAACACATCCCTGGAAATATCTAGATTATCCACCATGACTATATGGACAACTATGAACATGAGGCCACGGTAGCACAGTGGGTAATACTACTAGCTGCAGAAAAACTGCTGACCGGAAGGTAGGCAGTTCAAAGCCATGGGTCATAGTGAGTTCCCGCTGTTAGGCCTAGCTTCTGCCAACCGAACAGTTCGAAAACATGTAATGTGAGTAGATCAATAGGTACCGCCTCAGCGGGAAGGTAAAAGGTGCCCATGCAGCCATGCCGGCCACACAACCAGAAGGGTCTATAGACAACAGTCTCCTCAGCATGGAAAAATGGAACAACATCACATCCCCATGGCAAGACTTAAGCATCCCCTCCAGACGCCGGAGATGGAAAGGTAAACCTTTGCATTTTGTTTGTGTATTGTATGTCATTGTTCACTGTATAAAAGGCACTGAATGTTTGGCTATACCAGTGTTTTTCAACCTTTTTTGAGCTGCGGCACATTTTTTACATTTACAAAATCCTGAGGCACACCAACAACCAAAATGACACTCTAACACAGTAATACATATAGTTAATATGTTTTTAAATATATTTATACACTCAGTGTGAAACCTGGGCCTGTTTCAATGAACACAACATATATATGACTTCCTCTCTTTGCCTCGGGGAGGATCTTTGGGGAGGGAAAGAGGGAGAAAGAGCTGCTAGGAGAGGGAAGAGTGCCACTATCCCACGGCAGACCTGATGATTGCTCACGGCACACTAGTGTGCCATGGCACACCTGTTGGGAAACACTGGGCTATACAGTGTTCCCTCACTACTTCGCGGTTCGCTTATTACAGACTCGCTGTTTTGTGGATTTCAAAAAAATATTAATTTAAAATATATGTCATGGTATTTTTGCTGTTTTGTGGGGTTTTGCTGCCGCTGCTCTCCAAGACGCTTTCCCTCCTCAGTCCTCCCTCCCTCCAGCCTTGAAGGGCCTTTCCTTCCTTTCCTTCACTTTGTTTTAAGTTTATAAAGACTTAAAATATTGTATAACTACTAAAATAATGTATAAATATTAAAATAAATAGAGTATTCCTACATTGCGGAAGGTCCTGGAACCTAACCTCAGCAATAAGTGAGGGAACACTGTATTTGTGTATACTGTAATCTGCTCTGAGTCCCCTCGGGGAGACAGAGCAGAAAATAAATAAAGTGCATCATCAGTATTATTATTATTATTTTCACCAACTGTATATTCTCTGTTTATTGTTTCTTGTAATTTAAATCCCAGTGTGATAACAAACTGTATCAATTATATTATTTTAAAAATAAATTGATGCTAAAAATATAAAACCATAAATTATTACTACTATTAAAAATGACATAACATAATGACATTTTTTTAAAAAGTGCTCTACACACACACCCAAAGCACACCATTACAATCACTATTATCTCCCTCTCTTTCTATCTTCTATTATCTTTGATCCCCTTTTCTTTAGGTGCCACCTATCCTCAAATGATGTTCCTACCCAGCCCCTTCCAAGTAGTCTGTCATGATGTCTCATTGAATTCTGCTTTTCTACCACCCTCCACATCAAAGTAAAATTACTAGCTTCTGCTTTTTAATTAATGGGGAAGGGAAACGACACTTCCTTCGCTGAACATGAAACAGGCTCTCTGCCTAGCAGAACCCACAGATTGTCCAGTCGTAATGTGCGTCTGTTGTTATCATATATGCATAACCCCCAAAGTGGAGATGCAGCCTACACACGTTAGAAAAACAAAAACAAAAAAATCAAGTTGGCATCGGATGCATCAATCATTTGCATAAACTGAATGATGTGTCTAGATTCCTATAGAGACATAATTCCTGTAATCAACCAAAAATCCATATCCCCAGCGGGCCAGAAAAAGCGGTCACCACCTGTGTCTGTGCCTGATCTGACTGTTGTCCAAGGTCTAACTCAGTGGTTCCCAAACTTTTTTAGCCTACCACCCCCTTTCCAGAATTTTTTTTACTCAGTGCCCCCCTAGAAATTAATTAAAAAAATAATTTTAATAGCAATTGAACAGAAATATATATGTATTAATATTTCTACCTTTTTCGTAAAATATAATAAAAAGGGTGTAAATTAGAAACATTGAAGTTTGAAATTATGAAACCATTTATTGAACTTAGAATAGGAAGGTAATACAAAAAAAGTTAAAACATTCGAAATCATCTTAATGGGAAGGATGAACCTGGTACGCTGCTACCAATCTAGTCAGCAGTCTTCTCAAATCACTGCGATTGACTATTTGCAATTGGTTTCCTTTTTTTTGTTAATAAATTGGTTACCGCACTGAATCCACTAAATATGTTGAAGAACATTATTATTATTGTTATAAGACTCAGGCAGAATCACAAAGGTCATCTAATCCAGCCCCTTTTAATGCCAGGAAGGAAGATTGAATTACTATTACATTATTAGGCATTATTATTATTGTTATAATACTCAACCAGTTGAAAGGGAACCCTAAATGTATTATTATTATTATTATTATTATTGGGATGGCCTGATATGGGAAAAAACACAAAAAAGCAAATATAATTGTCAAGCAACCAGAAATGTCATTGATCCTGCACCTACCAATCCCAACAATGGAACTGAACCAAACATTTTCTCTTATTATTCTGAAATCCAGCAACCATTGAATTGAACCAAACTTGACATACAGAACTCCCATGGCTAACAGAAAATACTGGAGAGGTTTGGAAAAAATAGACCTTGACATTTGGGAGTTGCAGTTTCTGGGATTTATAGTTCACCTACAATCAAAGAGCATTCTGAACCCCACCAATAGAATTGGGCCAAACTTCCCACACTGAACCCACATGACCAATAGAAAATACTGTGTTTTCTGGTGGTCTTTGGTGACCCTTCTGACACCCCCTTGCAACACCCCACCCCCCCTGGTCCCGAATCCCAGGTTGAGAAACACTGTTTGATATAGATGTGGCTCATTTCTTTGGAATCAGGGCACTTGTAGTTTGGTGATGAATCAGCCATCTTTGGTAGGGAAGACTACAAAGGCCTTTTAAAACTGTAACTCCCCGGATTCCATAGGAACCAAGTGGGGTGAAGAGTGCACATGAATCCCCCAGACTCCCAGGTCTCTTCGCTCCGCTTCCTCCCACAATCCTGGGCTTGGCGAGAGGAGGAGGAGGAGGAGGAGGTAAGAAGAGAGACAAACACACACACACAGATGGATGGGAGCCTGTCACTCCCCACCGCCCCCTTACAGGGGTTCAGCGCCCCCTAAATTCTCCTGAGCCTTCCAGCACTTCCCTAGATTGCCTCACCGCCCACCAGGGGGCGGTACTGCCCACTTTGGGAACCAGTGGTCTAACTCTACATGTGTTCTTAAAGCATCTGCCTTCCTCTCCCTAAAAGAATTATTTTGGATCTGTGGGTTCTTCAAATAGGGCAAGGTTAGGAATGATGGGCCCCTCTAGAAATTATTGGATCACAAATCCCAGCAGCTCTAGCCAATATAATCAATGCTAAGAAATGCTGGGATTTGTGGTCCAACAGCATCGGGAGACCATACATTGCCCATTCCTGAACCAGAGGTTGCCTTCAAAGACAGAGCAATCATCTGAAAGTCCTCCAAGCAGTGTCTTTTGTACAGCACTCAGCTAGCATCCTTTAATGGGTGTTTTCAAACAAAAATAAACGTTCCCCCTTTCTTATGAGGAATATATAGCACATAATAGATCAGCTAGGTTTA
Source organism: Anolis apletophallus (assembly GCA_030556195.1). Classification (NCBI taxonomy): domain Eukaryota; kingdom Metazoa; phylum Chordata; class Lepidosauria; order Squamata; family Anolidae; genus Anolis; species Anolis apletophallus. Next base: position 122,691,545 of record JARBWK010000008.1, on the reverse strand, counting down.
AGAATGGAAATTAGATGTCCTCTCTATCAGAAATGGGATGTCAGAGGATTAACCAAGACATGCTCTAACACAGTGTTTCCCAACCTTTTTTGAGCCGCGGCACATTTTTTACATTTATAAAATCCTGGGGCACACCACCAACCAAAATGACACAAAATGACACTCTAACACAGTAATACATATAGTTAATATGTTTTTAAATGTATTTATACACTCATTTAGTGTGAAACCTGGGCCTGTTTCGATGAACAAAAAATATACAGTTATATAGTATATTATTATTATATTGCATTACATTACAACATCAATATTATATGTATACACAATATACATATACCATACTTATATTATACTATAATATCAAATACAACATACTATGCCATTGTCACAGTATAACAATTACATACCACATTGTATTATAACAATTATATCGCAATATTATTCGCAATTAAATATACAATTATAATATCTTAATTTTAAATTGTGGTGCCCAGAACAGGACACAGTGTTGGAGTTGAAGTTCAAACACCTGGAGTTTGACCATATCTAGTCTAAACCTTCTTCCAAGCCCTTAATAAGGATGCTGCCTGCCTTAATGTATAGCCAGAGTCTCCATGCCCATCTGTCGGGAGAGCTTGGATGGTGCCTTCCTGCTTGGCTGAAGGGGGTCAGGCTGGATGCCCTTTGGGGGACCCATATTTCTCCCACGAGTTCCCTTCCCTCCTTTCCCCAGTTAGTTGGCTGACTCCCTGCCTGCCTGCCTACCTACCTGCCACTCCAGCTGCTTGCCTGCCTGCCTGCCTTCAGCGCTCAGGCTCTGCTGCTTTCTGACTCACACCTCGCATAGCGCCAACAGGGCTGGGCCAGAAGTGCTCCCTGCCGGAGCGGAACAGAAGGGAACGGGCCCAAACAGGTCCGCCCTACTGCACGGCCCTCCTGGAAACAGGGACCCACACGCTGAGGTTCCGGAGACAGAGTAGCAAACTTTATACATGACATCAGATAGATTAGAATCTATTTTCCCACGGCACACCTGATGATCTCTCGCGGCACACTTGTGTGCCGCGGCACACCGGTTGGGAAACACTGCTCTAACAATTTGGAATATTTAGTAGGTAAAGGAACCCTGCATATTGGTCATAACAATAGCCCAGATTTGGAATTAGCAATGCTTGGACCACTTCAAACAAGGCGTCTTGTATCTGTATACCTTTATAAAACGGAATGTTTGTATGTGTGTATGTATGTGTGTATGTGTGTATGCAGAGGGCGGAAGGGCTGATATGTGGCAGCAATTTGCATAAAGTCCTTTGATTGGACAGCCTCGCCACTCCAAAATTCTAAGGCACCAGACAGAGGGCATTGATAGCCACTGATTAGCCAGCAACCCAGAATCCAGGCCTCTACATTCAAACAACAGGATTTCTTCCCACTGAGGGGAAAAAGCCAGCATCCCATAAACCAGGCCTCTACATTCAAACAACAGGATTTCTTCCCACTGAGGGGAAAAAAGCCAGCATCCCAGAAACCAGGCCTCTACATTCAAACAACAGGATTTCTTCCCACTGAGGGGGAAAAAGCCAGCAACCCAGAATCCAGGCCTCTACATTCAAACAACAGGATTTCTTCCCACTGAGGGGAAAAAAGCCAGCAACCCAGAATCCAGGCCTCTACATTCAAACAACAGGATTTCTTCCCACTGAGGGAAAAAAAGCCAGCATCCCAGAATCCAGGCCTCTACATTCAAACAACAGGATTTCTTCCCACTGAGGGAAAAAAGCCAGCAACCCAGAAACCAGGCCTCTACATTCAAACAACAGGATTTCTTCCCACTGAGGGGAAAAAAGCCAGCATCCCAGAAACCAGGCCTCTACATTCAAACAACAGGATTTCTTCCCACTGAGGGGAAAAAAGCCAGCATCCCAGAAACCAGGCCTCTACATTCAAACAACAGGATTTCTTCCCACTGAGGGGGAAAAAAGCCAGCATCCCAGAAACCAGGCCTCTACATTCAAACAACAGGATTTCTTCCCACTGAGGGAAAAAAGCCAGCATCCCAGAAACCAGGCCTCTACATTCAAACAACAGGATTTCTTCCCACTGAGGGGAAAAAAGCCAGCATCCCAGAATCCAGGCCTCTACATTCAAACAACAGGATTTCTTCCCACTGAGGGAAAAAAGCCAGCATCCCAGAATCCAGGCCTCTACATTCAAACAACAGGATTTCTTCCCACTGAGGGAAAAATGCACAATCAACATTCCTCTCCCCACTTGGCTCTGTGAAAACAAAATGGATTCCTGTATTCTCCTCCCCTCAGCTTTTAGAAAACGGCTGCCTGCCATGCACCCTTTTAATGTTACCAATAGCAGGCCATAACATTACAGGCCCCAAAATAGAGTTTAGGGCAGGATGGCTGACGAATGATGGGATTTGCATCCCAATTCACTTCCCAGAAAACATTGTAGCCCCTACAAATCCCCTTCTCCCAGATAGGCCCAAAAGAGGCATCCATCTTCCCTCTTCAACACAGTGTGAGAGAAAGGCAGCTTCTGACAGGATCTTTAGAACAGGCACTGTCACTCTACAAGGTAAGGCCCTACTTCACTCAAAAGACACAAGAGAAAACAATAAATACCTTTCTCTAATGCCTTTTAATGCTTATATAAATAATTCTGGCCCAAAGCCCCTCACCCAGCCTCATTGGACCTTACTGCTAATTCCATGCAGGCCTTTTCCATTTTTTTTTACTCCTTTCTGTTTTACACCGGTATACTTTCACAGGCCAGGGCGGATATGTGGCAGCCACTTTCACAGGCCACAGCGACCAGCGCGGGTGATGGACCTGCACCAAACTTGGTACACATAACCCCCTATGACATGACCCACGTATTATGGGATTTGTAGTACTTTCCAAGACTTTGGTTCCCACAGACCACTGAGGCCACCAAAAAGGACCAATACAGACCACACTCAGCACACACAGCCCCCATGACCCACTCTACGTCCTGGTGCAGTTCGGAGGAGGGTGGGCCATGGATGATGGGACTTGAAGTGCCTCTACTCACTTCCCAAGTCCGCTGCAACCCTCATCCAATCACTGATCGAGACCAAACTTGCCATACACAACCCCCATGACTGCCTTCACGTCCTGGTGAGGTTGGGGGAGGACTGACAATGGATGATGGGATTTGTAGTACTTTTACACCCCTCTGTTCCCACAGACCACTGTGGCCCCCAACAAACACCGAGGAAGTCCACACTTGGCACACAGAGCCCCAGTGACCCACTCTACATCCTACTGAAGTTTGGAGGGGGACAGAACATGGATGATGGGACTTGCAGTACCTTCCTTCACTTCCCAATCCTGCTACAAACCTAATCCAATGACTGATCAACACCAAATCTGGCACACAGAGCCCTCATGACCCACTCTACAGCCTGGTGCAGTTTACTGTGAGACGGACCACGGATGATGGGACTTGAAGTACCTTCACTCACTTCCGAAAAACAATGCATCCCTCATCCATTCACCAATACAGACCAAACTTAGCACACAGAGCCCCCATGACCCAATCTACATCCTACTACACTTTGGGGGGGACGAGACACACAGAGATGATGGGACTTGCACTACCATCAGTAATTTCATGATACCACTGCAACTCCCAATAATGATGGATCAAGACTAAACTTGGCACACAGAGTCCCCATGACCCACTCTACATCCTGCTGCGCTTCTCAAATAACCCGGGCAGGGCCGGGTCCCCAAGCTAGTTAAAAATAATAACAATTGGCACATTTCTAAAAGGCATCAAAGTAATCTCTGTTAGGGAAAGGGAGAGAATCCTAAATATGAAGTTAGGACTCTCCCTCTCAGGGAACAAAAAAACAAACACCCCCCCAATACTAAGTCTGGGATGCTGTGAGTTTTCTGGGCTGTATGGCCATGTTCCAGAAGCATTCTCTCCTTACGTTTCACCTGCACCTTGAAACTGCTCGGCCATTAAATGCTAATCAAGTTGGCCAATTGCAACATTCACACCTGCCTCAAACAGACAAGAATTCTTTCTCCCTGGACATTCCACAGATATATAAACCTTACTTGCCTGGTTTAAGTTAGACCTTACAACATAGATGCAGCCGAAACGTCAGGAGAGAATGCTTCTGGAACAGGGCCATACAACCCGGAAAACTCACAGCAACCCAACGAATTCAGCCATGAAAGCCTTCGACAATACATTAAAAACTAAATCATACACTGTGACACTTGTCCTATTGAAAGGAGTGGAGCCACTGAGAAACAGAGTTGGTTGAGAAGGAATAGCACAGTTAATGGTACCAAAAGCCAAGAGAGATCAACCAGGATAAAGATGTTCTGATTTCGAAGGAAAGGAAGGTGGAGTCATAAAATTATGAAGTTGGAAGAGACCCCAAAGGGCCATCCAGTCCAACCCTCTGTTGTATAGGAACACAATCAAAGCACTTCTGCCAGATGGCCCTCCAGCCTCTGCTTAAAAACCTCAAAGGAGTGAGACTCCACCAAACTCGGAGGCAACATATTCTGCTGAAACATTTCCTTGATCCTAGTTTGGGTTGGGGTGAAGGGAAAAGCACATTTCATCCCAAACCCATCCTTGTTCCAATGCTATTCTCCCCCTGTAATGCAGAACCATGGGTCTACCTGACACCTCTTCCCCCTTCAAAGTCTGTTCCTAGCCTCTGCAAAGGTAACAGAGTGCTTCTGGTTTCGGCTAACTGCCCACGTATCATTTCCAATTATCAGTGAGCAGTTCCATCAGGCGCAAGAGTGAAGAAAGTATCTGTCTGCGCACGGATGAGCAGAAAAATCCTGGTTGTAACAAGAGGGTCTCTCTCAACGGGTGTTGAAAGTGGTGGAAGGACACAAAGGACAGCAGTAACACAACAGATGGATCATAGAACCGTAGCAACATAGAATTCTAGAGTTGGAAGAGACCTTGTGGGCTATTCAGTCCAACCCTCTGCCAAGATGTAGGAAAATCTCTGGGTTGTTATAGGTTTTTTGGGCTATATGGCCATGTTCTAGAAGCATTCTCCTCTGCTGTTTCGCCCGCATCTATGTCAGGCATCCTCAGAGGTTGTGAGGTCTTTTGGAAACTAGGAAAATTGGGTTTATATATCTGTGGAAAGTCCAGGGTGGGAGAAAGAACTCTTGTCTGTTGGAGCTAGGTGTGAATGTTTCAATTGGCCACCTTGATTAGCATTTGACAGCCTGACAGTTTTTAGGTGTGGCTTGTTCCTGCCTGGGGGAATCCTATGTTGAGAGGTGATTAGCTGTCCCTGATTGTTTCTTGTCTGGAATTCCCCTGTATTTGAATGTTATAATTTTAGTGGGTTTTTAAAAAAATAATACTGGTAGCCAGATTTTGTTCATTTTCATGGTTTTTTCCTTTCTGTTGAAATTGTCCACATGCTTGTGGGTTTCAATGGCTTCTCTGTACAGCCTGACATGGTAGTTGTGAGAGTGGTCCAGCATTTCTGTCTTCTCAAATAATATGCTGTGTCAATGTGACGACGCGGTAAGCGCCCCCTACATACAGAATCTTGAGTTTGTAAAGTTTTGCTTTGTTAAAATGTGTTTTGCAGCTTGCACAGTTTGTTAAAGGTGAGGTTGCATTGATTGGTTCCTAGTACCTGTCAATCATCATTCACAGATCCCAGTTGAGTTTGTTCCACCTCCTTTCCTGGGGACCGTTCCAACACCAGACTGACTTTCCTTGGGACTCAAACAGAAAGCCCAGCATACTGGAAGATTAGCTAGCTCTGAGGAGTCTCAAGCGCCTCCAACCAGTCAGTTAGGACCTAGAGGAAGGTTTCATCCCTTCAATATAGGCCATCTGACTGGGGCTTTGAGTGTCCTTACCTTGAAGCCATAGATAAGGAAAAACTTGGAGAGCCATCCGGCTAAACCTGGACTAAAGCTGCAGAGAGACCGTAAAGTAAGATCTTTCCTTTATCATTTCGGGGAACTAAACAAAGTGCCTGAGTGAAGTTAACTCATGTTATGTACAATAAAGCCTGTTTGAGTTAACTAGAGTGTCTAGCTTGGTCCTTGGGAGCCCCAAGCCTTTAAAGGAAGGCAAGAATCAATCCCCCGGTATAGAGAGACCATGTCCTTGCTATTTACTGGGTATTTATAGCCCGGGTGTGGTGGCAGAGTCCAGGTTGGTTCATCAAGTTCTCTGCTATGGCTGACTTACCTAGTTGAGTTAGTCTGCAGTGCCTTTCATGTTCCTTGATTCTTGTTTGGTGGAAAATCTCATTCATGTAGGAGTGATTTGCCAAGCTTGGAAATGCAGCTTCTATAAACTGCTACAGGTTCCAGAAAACCAGTATGGCCAGCATCGGGGGACTGGGAATTGAACTAAAAAAAGTCCTTTTTCCAAGCCACACTTTCCCTATATAAGTAAGACTTCTGCCTATTTTGCAGTGGTCCTGTCATTCATTGGCAGGACTTGTTTCAGCTCAATGTCTTCCGCAGCTCTATCCTTTTCAGCAGCACCACTAAGCTGTGTTCCGAATTGTCAAATGGCTTCTCTATTCATTATTGGCTTGTTCTCCTACACAGTTTTCCCCTCCCTTCGTACTGGGAGCCACTATTGCTGCAGGCTATGCCAGCCCCCTCTGATGATAGGGTCACTCACTGATTACATTGCCCATAGCACACCATCATGGAAGAGGAAGGAAAACCATAGAAAGCCACTGGGGGCATCCCAAACGATGGCACGCCTGAGTTGTAACAAGGAACGCAAATTGAGCTGGCAGGAACTCCTGTAGCGCAAGGGCAGAAGGAACATTCTTGTTCTCTCTCCCATCCAATAAGGCAGTGCAGGCATTCGAAGCAGTAATTGTAGCTTGTGCAAGAGGAGAGAGAATAAACCCTACCAAAAGCATCTAGTTAAGTAAAATAAACAAGTCATGTTTGTGTGAAGTTATAATAACCACATCAGTCTGTAAAAAAAACATGTTCCTGAAAAGGCTAAGCTGAACAGGGCTTGCTTTTCTCCTTTTTAAAAAAATGCACGTACTACTTCAGATCGCCCACACTTTTCAGCATCACTATATGTGAGTGTATCTGTGTTCAGAGAAAGAATGCAAGGTTTATCATTAGGATACATCAGTAGCAGCATGAAATCATCTTTGCACTCGAAATCGTATATAGCAGCTAATTATTCCGATGTCAGGGTGAGGAAGGGATGAGTCCGATCTGACTTTTAGGGTGCGTCTACCCCAGGCATGTGCAAACTTGGGACCTCCAGATGTTTTGACTTCAACCCCTACAATTCTTAACAGCCTCAGGCTTAAGCGACTGAGGGGGAAAAGGAAGGGGCCTGAGGCTATTAGGAATGGTGGAAGTTGAAGTCCAAAACACCTGGAGGACCCAAGTTTGCCCGTACCTGGTCTACACTGTAAAATTGATGCAGTTTGGTGCCACTTAAACTGTCACGGCTCCATGCTGTGGGGTCTTGGGATTTGCAGTTTGATGAGCTCCCAGAACAATTTGCTAAAGAAGACCAAAGTCTTTGTAAAACTACAACTCCCAAGTTTCTACAGCAGTGTTTCTCAAGCTGGGGGTAGGGACCCTTGGGAAGTTCAGAATGGGATGTCAGAGGGGTCGCCAAAGACCATCAGAAAACACAGTATTTTCTGCTAGTCATGGGGGTTCTATGTGGAAGGTTTGGCCAAATTCTATCATTGGTGGGTTCACAATGTTTTTTGTTTGTAGGTGAACTATAAATCTCAGCAACCACAACTCCCAATGTCAAGGTTTATATTCCCCAAAGTTCACCAGTGTTCACATTTGGGCATACTGAGTATTTGTGCCAAGTTTGGTCCAGATCCATTATTGTTTGAGTCCACAGTGCTCTCTGGATGTAGGTGAACTACAAATCAAGGTCAATGTCCACCAAAACTTTCCAGTATTTTATGCTGGTCATGAGAGTTCTGTGTACTAAGCTTGGTTCAATTCCATCATTGGTGGAGTTCAGAAAGCTCTTTGATTGTAGATAAACTATAAATCCCAGCAACTACATCTGCCAAATGACAAAATCAATCCCCCCCTCAACCTCACCAGTATTCAAATTTGAGCGTATTTGTGCCAATTTTGGTCCAATTAATGAAAATACATCCTGCATATCATTACAATTGATAACAGTAGTAAAATTATAGTAATGAAGTAGCAAGGAAAACAATTTTATGGTTGGGGGTCACCACAACATGAAGAACTGTATTAAGGGGTTGTGACATTAGGAAGGTTGAGAACCACTGTTCTATAGCATTGAGCGATGGCAGTAAAAATGGTGTCTAATGGCATGAATTCTACAGTGTAAATATAAAGGGCTATCCATGGTGTTGATTTCATTTTCCAAATTAGGTTGATCCTCTTGGGTAGGTGCTTTGAACCCATAGTCACTATCAAATTGACTATCACCATCAGCAATCAGAAAAAGAGACTCGTGGATAGAATGATTCTAATACCGTCCTATAGTCCATGCATTATTATTTTTTGGTTGTGTCAGGAGTGACTTGAGAAACTGCAAGTCACTTCTGGTGTGAGAGAATTGGCCATCTGCAAAGATATTGCCCAGGGGACGCCCCAATGTTTTACCATACTTGTGGGAGGCTTCTCTCGTGTCCCCGCATGGGGAGCTGGAGCTGATAGAGGGAGCTCATCCGTGCTGTCCCTGGATTCGAACATGCGACCTGTCGGTCTTCAGGCCTGCTGCCACCGGGGACTGCTATGCATGATCAAAGACAGCATGCAGGAGTATTTTTTTATTAATTTATTTGTTTCCATCTGTGAAGACGCGCCTGGGGTCTTTGACTTAGAATAGGAACAAGGACGTGACATCTCTTCCCAGGGGACTTCTTCTTGCCTTCCCATAGAGAACTGGAACTCTCAAGGACCAAACCAGTCACCTTAGATAACTCAAACAGGCTTTATTGTTCACAAAAGGAGTTATCTTGTTGAGGTATTAAACTTAGTTCTCCAAACAGGGGTAAAATAAAATATACATTACAGTTCTTTAGTTGTTTGGGTCCAGGAAGCTTTCAGCCGGATGGCTTTCCAAATTCTCTCCCTCTCAATGGCTTTGAGGTGAGAACTTTCTTAGCCCCAGTCAAATGGCCTATATTGAAGGAACAGAGCCTTCCTATTGGTGCCAAATGACTAGTTGAAGGCGCTTGAGATTCCACTGTCCCATCCAGGTGTGCTGGATATGCAGAATGAATCCAAGATATGAAGAATTGGTGCTAGAGAATGCCTGACTGAGGCCTGGCTGGCAAACCCTCTAACACGTCCTCTTCTGTAGAGATGCAGGCAAAATCTAAAGAAAAAGCTAGATTTCCAAAGTCTCAAGGGGGAGGAAAAACAAACTTAACGATGATTGACAGCTCTAAAGAACCAATCAATGCAACCAAAACTTAACAACACTAAACAAACTAGCTGAAACATAATCCAATAGTTTAAACCTTGCAACTTAAAGTCTTATACACAGGTGGCATCAGCCACGCCTTCACACCATCATTTCTATCCTGCTCTTCTCTACCCCCGAAGGGGAACTCAGAGCGGCACAACAAAAAGGCAACAATTCGATGCCGATACACAATAAATACAATATGAAACCATAAACATTCAGCATAAAATATCATTAACATTAAAACATAATACACATACATTTCAGTTAAAAACAGTACTTCGTCCAGGACATAAGTATTGAGCCATATCCATCAACTTGCCATTACAGTTCCACTCCAAAGTGCTGCATTGTGCTAATGTGCAAACACCTGGTCCCACAGCCATGATTTCACTTTTTTCCTGAATGCCAGGAGGGATGGGGTTGATCGTATGTCGCTCGGAAGCGCATTCCACAGATGGGGAGCCACCACCGAGAAGGCCCTCTCTCGTCCCCACCAACCGCGTTTGAGAAGTTGGCAGGAGCAAGAGCAGAGCCTCCCCGGATGATCTTAAATTACGGGGTGGGACGTAGCGGCAGATGCATTTGGACAAGTAAGCTGGGCCAGAACCGTCTAGAGCTTTAAAGGTCAAAACCAGCACTTTGAATTGAGCTCGGAATTGGACAGGCAGCCAGTGGAGCTGACACAACAGGGGGTGGCATGCTCCCTGTATGTAGCTCTAGTTAGTAATCTGGCTGCCGCCCGTTGGACTAGCTGCAATTTCCGAACTGTCTTCAAAGGCAGCCCCAGGTAGAGTGCGTTGCAGTAATCTATTTGGGATGTGACCAGAGCGTGGACGACTGTAGCCAAATCAGACTTCCCAAGGTACGGGCGCAGCTGGCGCATGAGTCTTAACTGTGCAAAAGTATTCATTCAATTGATAATATAAAACAGTAGGAAATAATTTGACTATAAAAACATACCAAACAGTTTGGCAAGCTAAAACAAGACAATTAAAGGTAATTAAAAACAGAAGGCATGTGTATTGGCAAATGTTAGCATTGAATATTTGCTGTTGGAGAAAATCATTTAGGCTCCACCAGCTTGTATAATAAACCAGGTTTTGACTTAATACTGGAACAACACAAGTGTTGTTGCCACAGGCATTGAAAAGGAAAATGTTCCTCAACCAGGTTTCACAATAGATAAAGCCTTTCCCCATAAGGTCCCACGTCATAATGCCTCCAGTTGTGGGACTCAGAAGAGAGCCAACTCTGTCAAATATGTGTGTGTTTGTGTCCTACCAGATTCATCATGAACTTGCTAACAAAGGAGGAAATCCAACTAGATGAATGTTTCAAAACTTTGGTCTTCTGGGTGTTTTAGACTCAAACTTCAAAATCCATGATCATTGGCCAGAGCAGCTAGGAATTTGGGGAAGTGGAGACCAAAACACTTGGAGGACTAGAGTTTGGAAATCACTGAATTAGAGCATCCCGGTGGGTAGCCACACACTTTCAGGCCTGCAATGTTGAAAATGGATCAAAACAGACAGAATCCAAATGCAGGTGGCTTAATAGGGAAAGAGGACAACCGTGAACGTACAGGTCAATTTCAACTCGATGAAGTCAATTCAAGCTCTGCTTTGAAAGATAATGGGATTGAAATGTTGAATCGTTCGCTGTGGGCGGAAGCTCCTCATTGCCCCCTCCCTGCCAAGGAGATGAGCAGTTTCCTTTATTAGCCCCTGGAGACCTCCTCAACTACTCCCTGCTCAGCATTTATGAGCCGAAGGCTTTTAGCACCATTTTAACTTACCGTCCTGAAGCTTTTTTACAGTCAATTAAACCGTCTCTAAACAAACACTTTGGCCCACCACAGTGTCCCAGAGGAAGACGGACCTTCCTTGACTGGGCTGGTTATCTGCTGGAATTAGATAGTGGACGCCTGATAATCTCGCCTGTTTAATGCTACAGAACAGGGCAAGGCAGATTGAGAGTAAGAAAGTTTAGTTATGAAACCAATTCACACTACACAACTACAGCACTCCATTTCAATTTCAACCTCGTAGTTTCATTGTATGGAATCTTTGAGTATCGAATTTAGAGCTGATTATTGTAAGACACCTTAGATCTTACTTTGGGAGAAGATGCATACAATTCCATCCATACGTCAATCAATTGTTTAGAACCAGAGAGCTGCAGTGCTCTATCAAACTACAAATCCCAGGGTTCCATAGGATGTAGTTAAAATTTAATATGTCACTTAATGTTTATTTATTTATTATTTATTTATTAATTTATTTATTATTTCAAATTTATATACCACCATTCCCAATGGCTCATAGTGGTTCACAATACATACACAGACAATAATAAAATAGCAATTTAAAAACACAGTAAAAAAACTTATACTAATACAGAAAGGAGAAGACCTTGTGTCTTCAAATTGCTTCTGACTTATAGTGACCCTAAGGCAAACCTATTACAGGGGTTTTCTTGGCACAATTTCTTCAGAGGTGAGTTTGACTTAGCTGCCCTCTGTGAAAGTATAACTTCCCCAAGGTCACCCAGTGTGTTTCCGTGGTCATAGTAGCCATTTGAATGTGATCTCTGGAGTCATAGTCCAACAGCCAAACCACTACACTACTCTCATATTCTCTATATTACCACCATTATGTAATGTAAACAGGCTTCTTTTAGGGTAGAAAAGTGCATTTGTGACCAGGTGACCTTTTAAAACGGCTGAGGTGGGCTTCCTGGGACATATGGATCTCAACACGAGTCACTTTGTTTTAGGGAAATGTGAGAAATTCAAATGGTAGCTAGACCCAGCTATTCCCATCTGAGGTCAAACTGAACAAGCTCTACTCGGAATTTTCCAGGAGCGAACCCTGGACAAGAGAACAAGACAAATATCAACAGTGTTCTGTAGAGTTCACCAGTCATGGAAGTTGTAGTTTACCACATCTTCATCATACTCTACCAAACTACAAATCCTAGTATTCCATAGCATTGAGTTATAGCAGTGAAAGTTGTGACAAACTGCATTAATTCTATAGTGCAGATGCACTATAAGGCACTGCCAATAGAGGGCAAGCCACACTGGCTTCAGGAGAGAGCCCTGTGGCAACCTTCTAGGAGCCCTTGGTGGTACAATGGGTTAAACCCTTATGTTGGCAGGACTGCTGATCGAAAGGTTAGAGGTTCGAATCCAAGGAGTGGGGTGATATCCCAGCTGTCAGCTTCCCATGCAGGGACGTGAAAGAAGCCTCCCACAGGATGGTAAATAATCTGAGTGTCCCCTGGGCAACATGCTGGCGGGGCGGCCAAAGTGGGCACCATTTCCTCCAGCTCGCTTTGGCCAATTATCTCACACCAGAAGTGACTTAAAGTTTTTAAAGTCATTCCTGACATGAATAAAAATCTTACTAGTCACTTTTTCCAGGACGAAAAGGAACCATGGATGAGCACCAGCCTGTCGACAAGTTACGAATTCACCTAATGATAACACTGTCTAACTCATATTTGATCATCTTCTCTGCAAATGTTCATGGGTTGTCTTTGGTATGATCTCTCCTTTGTACATTTATCTGTCCCACCTTGCTAGGGACTTCCAACTGATTTCTTTTCCCTGCATTCTTTCGGCTTCTAAGGGAATGGAAAGGGTGTTTTCCGACAAAGTCTCCTTTTCATGTATTGGCTCTGGGGAGTCTGGACTTGAACAAAGCCCAAGATCTCCCTGTTCCCGCCTTTCTCCTCCAGATGCTTAGATGCTTCCCGGCACAAGCTGGTAAGCTGGTAGACTGGATCAGGGCAAGCCAAGCGCCTGAGGCAAACAGGCAGGTGTCACGCATCACTTCTCTGCAGAGACAGTCTGGGTTTCTGCTGATCTGCACCAGCAAGCACTCCAGGCAAGAGACGACTTTGGAGGTTCATGGCGGCGAAGGAGGAAGAAACCAGCGACAGGCCTGCATGAATTCTATAATGTGGCCTAGACTTGGGGCTCCAATTATGAAAGAGAAGGAAGGCAGAGACGACCCATTATGAATGCATAAGCCCTACCCTAAACCTATGTATTCCTTTGAAAAATTATCACCACTTAACCCATCATAATTTTAAAGCAATACAGGTTAAAACAGATTTTAAAATTTGTAAAAGCGCACACACAGGCTGGGTATCCCTTACCCACAACTCCAAAATCTAAAGCACAGCTGATCCTCCACTTTTGTGGGCTTGACTTTTGTGGTTTTGACTGTCCATGAATTTGATTAAAATTATCTTTAGAGAAATCTCTAGGCTCTCCAGTCCAACTCTAAAATCAACTTCTGATAGATACTGAATCTAAGAGTTGTGCTGGAAGATTTATTTTAGAGCTTCTTAGAGAGGTTTTTTTTAATTGCATTTTTCTCTCTTTTTCTTAAGTCCTGTACCCTTAACTCTGGAATGGGTAAACTTTGGCCCTCCAGTTGTTTTGTACTTCAGCTTCCACAATTCCTAATAACCAGTATACTGGCTGGGATTTCTAGAAGTTGAAGTTCAAAACACCTGGAGGGTCGAAGTTTTCTCATGTCTCCCTTAACTCCATCTAGTGTGGAAAGCCGACTGCCCACCAGAATCCAAAATTATCCTATGAGTAGCTGGGATAGTGACACTTTTGTTTTCTGATAGTTCAGTTTAAACAGACTTCTTTTTGTGGCCAAAATGGCTAAAACGTTGTGGTTAAATTACTTTCAGGTTATCTGTATAAGGCATATATGGAACATAACTGAATGTCATATTTCGACTTGGGTCCCATCTCCAAGATATCTCAATATGTATATGCAAGTATAACAAAATCTGGAAAAAAATCCAAAATACTGAACACTTTTGTTTGCAGACACTTTAGATAAAGGGTACTCAAACTGCCTTAATAATAATAATAATAATAATCAACATCTTTATTTGTACCCTGCCACCGTCTCCCCAAAGGGACTTGGGGCGGCTCACAGAAGCACTCCAAGTGCCACATATGCAGACAACAATAGGTCAAAGTAAAAGGTTTCCCCTGACATTAAATCCAATCATGTCCAACTCTGGGGGGTGGTGCTCATCTCCATTTCTAAGCCAAAGAGCTGGTGTTGTCCATAGTCACCTCCAAGGTCATGTGGCTGGCATGACTTCAAGGAGCTCCATTATTTATTTATTTATTTATTCAGTTTTATATTTCCTCCCAGGCTCCTCACAGCAGGCTGAGGCAGGCAGGATTTCCCGGATCAGAGCAGGTCAGGGTTTTGCCCTCCTTCTGCTCGAGATCCCCGTGTCAACTGGTAACAGAATGCTGGACTAGAAATACAGCAATGTTCTTATGTTTAAAAACCACAGCAATGTTAAAAAACCACAAGGGTTACAAATTCTTAAAAGCTCGGAGACAAGGTCATACAATACATTTTGGATTATCCAAACGCGATTGTGAAAAGGGCAGTCTTGCACGCTCTCCGAAAAGGGAGAAGCTCTCGGATCGGGTGGAAGGGAATTCCACAGCATAGGGGCCGCAACCGAAAAGGCACGTTGCCTAGTTGTGGACAGGTGGCAGGAGCGGATTGATGGAATGTCTAGCAACTTTTGCTCCTCAGAGCGCAGTGATCTCGGTGGAACGTATGGGGTAAGGCGGTCCCTCAGGTACACAGGCCCTAGACCGTATAGGGCCTTAAAGGTCAAAACCAACACCTTGAAGGCAATTCGGTACTCGATAGGAAGCCAGTGCAGTTGCCGCAGGATGGGAGTGATGTGCTCTCTCACCGGTGCTCCCACCAGTAAGCGAGCAGCGGCATTCTGCACTAACTTGAGTTTCCAGATTGTCGACAAAGGAAGGCCCACGTAGAGGGCGTTACAGTAGTCCATTATCTTCCTGCCGAAGCTGTACCTAATGACCTACTCACATTTGCATGTTTTCGAACTGCTAGGTTGGCAGAAGCTGGGGCTGACAGCAGAAGTTCATGGTGCTCCCCGGTTTTGAGCCTGTGACTTTTCGGTCAACAAGTTTAGCAGCTCAGTGGTTTAACCCACTGCGCCCTGGGGGCTCCATAAGTATAAACACAATGACAGTATAAACATAACGCAGTTTCTCAAGTTACTCCTGATGCGCGCACGCGTGCACACACACACACAACCAAACACAATGGCATAAGTATAATCAACAGTGCATAAAAATCTCATTAATAAAATTATAAAAAATTGAAAATTACAAAATTCCTGAAATGCAGTGGAACCTATGGGCCGGCTATCTAACATAACAATCATTCAAAGTGCGTGCCAGTACTATAAATTAATTATTATGTTGGCCATGGATTACTCAGGGTCAAAGGCCTGTCCGAAGAGCCACCACGTTTTTAGACTCACCCAGAAGGCCTGGAGACAGGGGGCTAATCTAATTTCTTTAGGGAGGGTATTCCAGAGCCAGGGAGCCACCTCTCTCATCCCCACCAACTGTGTTTGAGATGGTGGTGAGACTGAAAGAAGGGCCTACCCAGCAGATCTGAATGCCCATGCTGGTTCGAAAAAGGAGGTGCGGTCTTGAAGATATATTGGACCTGAAGCATAATACCCAACAAATTAATCCAGGATTTAGGACCAAAGGCTGAACCAAACACTACATTTTGGTCTGCTAGATGGAACTTAGAAATAAATGGATTCCTGACAATTTTATATTCGGACTGCCAGTTCATGGATGTCCTGGGACCTGTTTCAGGTTTCAAGCTTTGGCCCTATTGATTACAAATAAGAATATTTGATGATGATGGCGAAAATTTCATTTTCTTCAAACTTCAAACTGGAAAAAACCCTATCATTTTCATTGGCCAAAATGAAGTGCAACACCTATTTCCAAAATTGTTGTGTGCTTTCAAGTCATTTCTGACTTATGTCAACCCTATGACAGGGTTTTCTGGGGCTGTGACTATGAGTCCTTCCACACAACCCTAAATCCCAGAATAGTAAGGCAGAAAATCCCACATTATCTGAGGGTGGACTCAGATAACCCAGTTCAAAGCAGATATTGTGGGATTTTCTGCCTTGATATTCTGGGATATAGGGCTGTGTGGAAGGGCCCTATGTTGACTTGGCCAGGTAACTGGTAGACTGAGCAGGGACTCAATCCCTTGTTTCCAGAGTCATCGTTCAATACTTCGCCCACTATGCCACACTAGATCACATCCCCAAAACAGGGACGACTTATAATAATATTTCAAACAGATAGGAGGTGAGGAACCTCTTTAAAAAAATAAAATAAAGGAGACAGCTGTCCTAATTCAGCACTAACATGCTGGTATATGCTTGCTATTCAAACCCAGACTTTTCAGAGTTAAACCCTGGGCCTGGATGAATGAATGAGTCTACGTCTTCGCATAGTAGTATGAATTTAAGTTGAGAACCTTCAGAATTTAGACCATAAGCTTTCACACACCTTGAGACCTCAAGATAAGTTAGGATATAGTAGATCTGTCTGACTATTCATCCTTTAAAGATTTAAGGCTAGCCTTAAAATCCTGCAAATCTATAACACTGTAAATATTCTAACCAGAACAAAGGCTTCACTACACTGCCAAATGACAAACAAAGCAGTAAATGTAAAATAGATGTATTGCTGAAAGTCCTTCCATGCTGTCTGTGCAAGAGTAAATGAAGAATAATCTTGGTGATTCATGAGTAAAGGTAACAGTAAATAAGGAATTCGTTACATGCTATTACAGGTGCTTCTTTTTCCCAATAATGAAGGCATAGGGTTGTTGTAGGTTTTTCAGGCCTTATGGCCATGTTCTAGAAGCATTCTCTCCTGATGTTTCGCTTGCATCTATAGCAGGCATCCTCAGAGGTTGTGAGGTCTCACAACCTCTGAGGATGCTTGCCATAGATGCAGGCGAAACGTCACGAGTGAATGCTTCTAGAACATGGCCATACAGCCCGAAAAACCTACAACAAAGCCTTTGACAATACAATGAAGGCATAACTGTACTAAATGAGTACAAAACTTTATAATGGAGAGCACTTTATTGAAATGTAATTGAAACTATTCAGCTGAATAAAATCCCACATTATCTGCTTTGAATTGAGATATAGGACAGCATGGACTCACATCAACTCAGCTCAAAGCAGATATTGTGGGATATTCTGGGTTATATGGCTGGGTGGAAGGGCCCTGAGATGCTACAAGCTGTGGTATCATGTTCTATTGTGGTTGTTGAAGTGACAATGGAGTATATTCTGTAGCACTGCACTATGGCTTGTAACATTCGGATTTATTTTTTTAAAAAACTAATGCGATATATACTTTAGTTACTTTTAAGTAATGGGAAAACAAAGGGTAACCTTTTAAAAATCTAACTGTGAAGGTAACTTACTTAATAAGGAAGTCTGGGGGAAAAAAATCCTTCCACACAGCCCTATATCCCAGAATAGAAAATCCCACAATATCTGCTTTGAACTGGGTTCTCTGAGTCCACAGTCAGATAATGTGGGATTTTCTGCCTTGATATTCTGGGATATAGGGTTGTGTGGAAGGGTCCATACAGAGGCGACCCAAGGTAATTGTAAATGGTAGGGGAAAATATTCCCCCCCCCCCCAAAAAAAACCCCAAACCTGTAGCAAGCATGGAGGTGGAGTTTCCAGCATTCCAACCGGCAGCAGTGCACCCATATGGATCTGGCGCTCTTGACGGGTACCTTCCCCGCCGAATGCGCTAGTCCGCCCCTGCGTCCATAGATAACAGGCTGAGCAACCCTTGCATGGAATTTCATAAATCCAAGTTTCAGAATTGTCCACATGAGTCACCAAGATAGTACCATCATTGCTTTCTGATGTTTCAGTGTGCATAAAATTTGTTTCATGAACAAAATTAGTATATTGTGTATAAAATTGTCTTCAGGTTATGTGTATATGAGACATAAATGAATTTCATGTTCAGATGTTGATCCCATTTACAAGATACCTTATTATGATATATGGAACATTTCTGGTCCCAAGCAATTCAGAATATACATATCTGTAACTAATGATGCTGCAGTTTTCTGCAGAGAAATACAGAACTTTGTAAACCCTGCTCTGAAATGTGCAAGGAAGACAAAGCTAAACTCCATCCTTGGCTTTGAGGCACACACAGGCCTAGCAGGAAGCCAGGGATGAGTATTCACTGCCCACTGGGAAAGGTCTCTAAGACAATGTCTGGGTCAGCCATGCCTCTTCTTAATACCGTTGAATTACTTTGACCTTAAGACTGCCTCAGGGTCTCTGTTGTTCATCTTCTTTGTCCATGAGAAGTATAAGGTGGAAGAAAATCGAGAGTTCTCACACACACCTCAGTAGAAGATATATGAAGAAGAGGTTTGAAAAGACACCTTAATGAATATTTCTGCCTCTGTACTTCAGCGCTGGAATCTTCCTGAGAACCAGTAACGCATTATATACATCATAAGCCCAAACCTGAGAAGGGTTCCATTTAATAGGCACTTTTAAAGGAAATTTTCAGAAGCTATGCCAATGTTATGAAATAGGTGGCGTCTAGATCAAATCTTCAGTAGCCTCTTCAATAACACTATGCAACATATTTTTTGTTCCTGGGTTATAAATGTCATTTCCTAATTGTTTATATCATAAAAACACGAAAAAATGTTGTTTTTGTAGGACATCCTTCAACACATTTTGCTATAATTTTTCAATGAATATCTCCTAGAGCAGCGTTTCTCAATTTTCTTAATGCCGTGACCCCTTAATACAGTTCCTCATGTTGTTGTAACTCCCAACCATAAAATTATTTTCCTTGCCACTCCATAACTGTAATTTTGCTATTGTTATGAATCATAATGTAAATATCTGATATGCAGCATATATTTTCATTCACTGGACAAATTTGGCACAAATACCCAATTCGCTCAAATTTGAATACTGGTGGGGTTGAGGGGGGATTGATTTTGTCATTTGGGAGTTGTAGTTGCTGGTATTTAGAATTTACCTACAATCAAAGAGCATTCTGAACTCCACCAGTGATGGAATTGAACCAAACTGGGCACACAGACCCAACGTGACCAACTGTGAATACAGGCGGGATTTGGGGGTGATTGACTTTGGCATATGGGAGTTGTAGTTCACCTGCATCCAAATAGAACTGAACCTAGCTGATGATGGATCTGGACTAAACTTAGCACACAGACCCAACGTGGCCAACTGGGAATACTGGAGGGATATGGGGAGGATTAATGCACGAGTTGGGAGTTGTAGTTCACACACATCCTTATGCATTTTCTAATGGGAGTATTAATTAAAAAACAAAAAGAAAGACTGACTTTTTTCTAATAAATAGCGTTACAAATTACGTAAACTGCTTCTGCTGCTACTCCTTCTCCTGATGCTGCTGCACCACTCTCACTTCCACATCGCTTGGGCACTTTTCCCCTGCCTTGAATGGATGTGAGCTTCCCTCCAGCCTTGCATGCTCTCCCTCACCCATGCATGCGCACCTCACTGCCATGCATCAAGCACACCTGCTCTCCCCTCCTCGCTTGGAGTCATGCCACCAATGGTCTGCAGACTTTTGAATGACACCTTGAAGGAGTTGAAGGTAGGAAGAAATGATAGAAGGAAGTTCTGGCTTATGGAACCAATTGGAACCAAGAGTGTTATTAGATCAGCAGGAGCTAAGGCAGGAAACGAATAAACAGGACTGGAGAGCATCATAAGGGTTGCTGTGAATCCTAAATACCGAGAAGCTAGGAAACACCATGCTATCTCTGTCCTGGAAGGCTATTTAATCCTAAGTGTGTGAAAGGGGTGAGCAGGACACGTTCTTTTCTGTGTTCACAGTTCCTGTGTTCTATGACAGTTATAGACAAGATTCACCATCTTCTTCTTGTTTCTCCTCCTCCTCCATATCTCACCTTGTTTCCAGAGCTAAGACTGAGGCACTTACAAAACCTTGTTGCTGTGTGCCGTCAAGACATTTCTGACTTACGGCAACCCTAAGGTTACTCGTCATGATGGTTTCTTGACAAGATTTGTTCCAAGAGAGGTATTCTTTGCCTCCCTCTGAGTATGTGACTTTCCCGGGGTCACTCAATGAGTTTCCATGGTTGAATGGGGATTCGAACCCTGTTTTCTGAAGTCATAGTTCAATGCCCATACCTCTACCTTATGCTGATTCTACAAAACCTTTTAAAAAAACATGCAGGTTATCGTTAGTACAGAAACGCTACAGTTAACAAAGTTGAGGCATTACTTATTTAACAGAAAAATTGGTACCAGAGGCAGAAATATCACGGAAGGAATAGGAATCAGTTTTAACACCACAAAATGGAAGAGCACATGTTTTATTCAAAATAGACAACATACAGATGTCGAATGAAACAACCAGGTCAGGTAAGCAAAGAAGTACACAAAACCCTTTTAACTTTCTGGAGACCACGTGTAGGCTTATTCCAAAATGCATCCAGAGGTAAATTTTTCTTTCACCAGACTCCACTTTTCTAATTATTTCTGTTTTAGCAGCCAAACCTATAGATCTGGGCTTCTTTAGCATGTTGGGGATAACTGGTGAGGCCAACTTCTATGTTCTCCACCTTTCTCTCTGGGCCCTCCCACACAACCCTATATCCCAGACTATCAAGTGTGGATTCAGATAACCCAGTTCAAAGCAGATATTGTAGGATTTTCTGCCTTGATATTCTGGGATATAGGGCTGTATGGAAGGGCCTTCTGTTTTGTTGTTAGGGATATTCAGTAAAGGATTCTGAGGGCAGCTGCTGTTTACCTTAGTGGTTGTGGGATAACACACAGGGCAATGGAAAGAACACGAGTTGGGAGTTGTAGTTCACACACATCCTTATGCATTTTCTAATGGGAGTATTAATTAAAAAACAAAAAGAAAGACTGACTTTTTTTCTAATAAATAGCGTTACTGCAGACATTTTGCTGAGGGCAGAAAAGTCCCTGTTGACATTAAAAGTCCCTATTCCTCCAGTTCTATTTCAGAGGCCCCGGTGGCACAATGGGTAAAACCCAGGCACGGATTACCCATAAGGCCACCCTAGGCCATGGCCTAGGGCGGCACCTTTGGGGGGGCAGCAGGTCCAGACCCCCCAAAAAGGTTTTTAAAAATTAAAAAAAATCAAAACAAAAAAGGTGCATGCGCGTGGCAGCATAAGCGCCATCCACAGCCGCCACCCCCCTTTGCTCTGCTCCCCTCGGCTCTGCCCCCGCCCTCGGCTCTGCCCCATCCCCAGCTCCACCCCCACCTCCTTGCCGGCGCGAGGAGGAGGAAGGAAAGCCCCACCCCCGGCGCCGATGCGGGGCCTCCCCCCGGCTCCTCCCTCCCTCCTAAAGCCGCCGTGACTCATGCCGGCCTGAAAAGGGCGATTTCGGCCGCTTCTCAGGCTGGCATGGTGGCTTTAGGAGGGAGGGAGGAGCTGTGGGGAGGCCTCGCATCGGCACCGGGGGTAGGGCTTTCCTTCATCCTCCTCGCGCCGGCAAGGAGGCGGGGGCGGAGCTGGGGGCGGGGCGTAGAATTAATAGACAGACTTTGCAAAACAAAGTTTTGTTGTCTGAGGCTTTCAAAAGGAAGGTATGTCCCTGTGTTATTGCAGTATCTTAAACCTTTTTGAAATAATTTCATTGAAAAAATAAGATCTATTCATGCACTATTGAAAACCTTTGCAGGCTCAAAAGACTGAAAAGTTTCCCCCTACTAATGGAACGACAGCAAAGAAGAAGGCCATATGATATCTCCTATCCTGGAATAGACTTCCAGAGCCTGGGGCAGCCACTGAGAACACCCTTGCCCACATTCCCACCAGATATAGCAACTATATGGCTGAACTGAGAGACCATTGGGAGCCAGGTGTAAAAAAGGCAACTTGAGTAGGAGTGGAACTCAGTACTATGGGGTCAGAGCCAATCCCCACTGTATGCAGGCACCACATGGGCAATGGCACATATGGTGAGGATACACTGTCTTCCCTCATAGAATCGGAAAAGACCTTGTGGGCCATCCAGTCCAACCCTCTGCCAAGAAGCAGGAAAATCGCATTCAAATCACCTCATCCCACACCTGTGACTCTGAGAACACTTAGAGTTACATTACATGTCATTTTTTCCACCTAAAATGCGACCAGATTTTTGCATACTGTTTGGGAGTGGGAGGAAAACAAATTGCCATATTTTGTGCAGCTCCTGCCATTTTGGCAGAATATCAGATAGAAAATCATAGAGAAAAATTAATCATAGTTTTGATGGGGCCACAAAGGTGGAGCTCAGTCACTTATAGTGTTCAGACCATTCTTTCCTCATCTCTACTTCAAGCCATGTCTGGTATGACCACTGTGGGACTATACATCATCTACATTAGAGTGAGGGTTTTAACAACCTGATTTTGAAGGGATAGAGAAGGGAAGGGCTCATTGTTGTCACCATGAAGCCTTTGCCAATGTCTTTTGTGTCACTCAGAGATCTGCCAACTTATTTATTTATTGTGTCAGAAGCGAATTGAGGGTACAGTTGTAATGTATTTAAAAAACACAAAGTTAAAAACTTGGCATTATACTAAAGGTCCTTTGACCAGTATCTGGCCACTTGGAGTGCCTCTGGCATTGCTATAAGAAGTTCCTCCATTGTGCATATGGCAGGGCTCAGACTGCATTGTAATAGTTGGCCTGTGGTTTGCTCTTCTCCACACTCACCATGTAGTGGACTCCACTTTGTGGCCCCATTTCTTAAGGTTGGCTCTGTATCTCGTGGTGCCAGAGCACAGTCTGTTCAGCGACTTCCAAGTCTTCTGTGTGCCAACTGATCCTATATATTGCCCATGTTGGGTTCTAAAACCTAGACTAGACGTTCAAATGGATTCTGAGAATCAAGCCAAGCAATTGAACAAGTTTAGACTAACTGGAGTATAGCGTGATTTACTTCCAAGTGAACACATGTTAACAGTAGTATTATGGTCTGCGTGGGGAGAAGGACTGTCACACCGCAGTGACAGAGTCAGGCAATTACGCACTCCTAAGCTTTCGGTGTTTAGACACAGTGAGCTTTCCCTTGACACAAATCAAGCACCTTTTATTTGGAAGTGACCGGGAAATGGGACTTAAGGTGCATTACTAATGCTGCCTAAAATAACCAGTGCTGGGACTACTAGTTGTGGTT
This sequence comes from Anolis apletophallus, assembly GCA_030556195.1. Classification (NCBI taxonomy): domain Eukaryota; kingdom Metazoa; phylum Chordata; class Lepidosauria; order Squamata; family Anolidae; genus Anolis; species Anolis apletophallus. The sequence continues at coordinate 122,667,946 of JARBWK010000008.1, read as the reverse complement.
CTAGTCCTTCCACCTGGATGTTTCCTATTCCTCCCCCCTCCTTCCAAACTCTGTGAAGATGATTTGAAACGGAGGATAGAAAATGCATTCTGCACGTGCCCCTCTCATTTGCTGCCACATGTCCCAGTGCGGACCTCGAGCAGCTTCCAAGGCCATCTCCAGAGAAGACCTATCTCACCTGAAGCTCTGCAGAGATGTGGAGAAGCTGATTATTCCAAAAGGGTCTCTCTGGGAATCCGTTTCTCCGCCCGCCCCCCATCCTCATAATGTTCCACCAGACGCCTCTTTATCAGCACCCCCCACCCCTCTCCATTCAGTCGGCTGCCTCCCATTCACTTCACCCCCCTTTCCCCCAATGCACTGTTGCCACCACCTGGAGCTTGCGGCGTTGCTATGGCAACTGGGAATCCGCAGCAGTGACGGAGTCGCCATGGCAACAAGGGATCCACAGTGTGGCTGCAGAGTTTCCATGGTAACTGGGTTTTCAAGGGAGCCAACTGGGACCAGGCGAGGAGGAGGAGGAGGGAGGGGGGAGGAAGGCGCATCAAGCAAAGGTATTTCCATAATTTTAGCAACCCTTCCTCTACCCCCAAATCTCATCTCAGTGAAACTTCAAGTGTCATTTGAGAGTTTTCCAAGCCAGACAGGCAGACAATGTCTGGAGTGGGCACACCAAGCCTATCTCAAGGGAGTTGAGGGCTTGCTAATGTATAGTAAGATGTTCTCCAAAGAGAGAGCCAGCTTGATCCAGCAAAGTGATGTGGTAAGTAATGTTTGGATCTCTTCTTCTACCCAGAGTGTAGACAAGGCATGTGCAAATGTTGGTCCTCCAGGTGTTTTGGACTTCATTTCCCACAATTCCTTAAGCGGCTGAGGAGGGAAAGGAAGGGGGCTGAGGCCAGGAATTGTGAGAGTTAAAGTCCAAAACATTTGGAGGGCCAAAGTTTGCCCATGCCTGGTATAGACCCAGAGCAATTTCTTTGTAGAAACCACAGACAGATTGACCAGGGAGCCCACTATAGGCCAGTGTTTCTCAACCTTCCTAATGACGCGACCCCTTAATACACTTTCTAATGTTGTGGTGACTCACAACCATAACATTATTTTCATTGCTACTTCATAACTGTAATATTACTACTGTTACGAATCGTAAGTATATGATATGCAGGATGTGTTTTCATTCAGTGGGTCAAATTTGGCACAAATACTCAATACGCCCACATCTGAAAATTGGTGGGGTGGGGTGTTGATTTGTCATTTGGGAGTTGTAGTTTCTGGGATTTATAGTTAACCTAGAATTGGACTTAACTTCCCACACAGAACTCCCATGCGTTGAAGGGACTCGATGCGAGCCTCCCTCCATCCTCGCATGCTCTCCCTCATCTGCACATGCGCACTACGCTGCCAAGCACCGAGCATGCTTGCTCTCCCCTCCCCACTTGGAGTTTCAGAAACAGCCTTCCCTTTGGCTGAGAGGCCAGCCAATCACAAGCAGAGGAGGGCTTTTGGTGGGAGGATTCACCGTCTTTCCAAAATGGAAGAGAAGGACAGGCAGAGAGATCTTCAACCTCCTCTAGCAAAGGGGTTCCTAAGACCATCACAAATATATGTTGTCTGATGGTCTTTGGAGACCCCTCTGAACCCCACTGATGACCCCCCAGGGGTCCCGACCTCCAGGTTGAGAAACACTGCTATAGGCAATACTCCAAAGCTCATAACCCTTGTGTGCAGAGCAAAACTTGTCAATGTGGCTCCTTTTCCAGATTCTGCAAGACTTTGCTTATCCTTCCCAAATTCCTGCCCATCTCTCATTGCTGTTTCTTCCAGGCCTGTTCTCTCAGCCTTATGTGTTTACTCAATATCTGCACAACAATTCTATTTCAGGCCACTTTCTCCAATGCAGATTTTCTCCACCATCCATCATGCTTCATTGCTCGCGGGTGAAACAGGCAAGGCAAGGAGAGGACCATTTTGCCACTGATGTTTTTTGCCACCTTTCACCCTATTAAATAAAACAGCCAATAAATTATCAATGGTACCGAACACTGTTCATTGCCTCCACTTCACTTAAGCTCCTCCATCTATGGACTAATAAAAGGATTGCTGTTTTCTTTACACAGGAGATATGCTACTTTGATTCCAATGGGATCAATTGACAAGAAGGAATGCTAGTCGTGATCTAAGGCAATTTTATTGTGTCTCTCCACATTTCACATGTCTGAACACATGTCCAAACGCATCTCCCTCTAAGAAACATCTCGGAGATTAAGATCGTCTGGGGAGGCCCTGCTCTCAGTCCCACCTTCTTCACAGGCGCAACTGATGGGGACCAGAGACAGGGCCTTCTCAGTAGTGGCCCCTTGGCTGTGGCACTCCCTCGCCGGTAATATTACATCACTCCCTCCCTTCAGAAAGAGAGTGGAACCCTGGCTTTGGGATCAAGCCTTCAGAGAAGTGCAATAGAAGGATATGGAATATGTGCAATGACTATTGGATTGGCCTGGATTACAATAGTGGATGGTGTAGTTTTAACATTGGATGAAATATTCTAAACTGTTTTAATGTGTATTCATTTGAATCTTATTTTAAATGTTTATTTTAATTGTATGTTGTTTTTAAGGCATTGGATAGTTGCCTATGTGTAAAGCTGCCTTGAGTCTCCTTTGAGATTTAGAAGAGCAGGGTATAAATATGGTACATTTCAGTTGTGTTGTCACCCCATCAATTGTTCATATTGACTTGCATGATGTGATGAGGAATTTTTGATTCCTGCACGAAAATTTGTATGCATTTTCCTTTAATGTACTTATTTTTATACATACAAGCTACTGTCGTCCTGAGGAGAGTGAGCAGGCCGAAGCCTGTTAGAGTCAGTAGGCTAGTGTCATCCAGAGGAGAGTGAGTAGGCCAAAGCCTGTTAGAGTCAGTGGGCCAAAGCTAGTGTTGTCCTGGGGAGAGTGAGTAGGCCGAAGCCTGTTAGAATCAGTAGGCCAAAGCTAGTGTCGTTCTGAGGAGAGTGAGTAGGCCGAAGCCTGTTAGAGCAGGGGTGCTCACACTTTTTCAGCATGCGAGCTACTTACTGTATAAAACAACCAAGTCAAAATGATCTACCTACCCACTACAAAAATGTGAAACATATAACACAATATCTGCTTTGAACTGGGTTTTCTGAGTCCACACTGCCATATAATCTGATTCAAAGCAGATAACATGGGATTTTATTCAACTGTGTGGAAAGGACCTCAGATAACCCAGGGCCGGCAGCACTTGGGCAACATCAGGGGCCTGCGAGGCGGGACTGAGCATTCCTCCTGCCCTGCCTGCAATCTACCAGGACGCCCTATGCAATCTACCAGTAGATCGCAATCTACCTAATGAGCACCCCTGTGTTAGAGTGAGTGGGCCAAAGCTAGTGTCGTCCTGAGGAGAGTGAGTAGGCCGAAGCCTGTTAGAGTCAATAGGCCAAAGCTAGTGACGTCCTGAGGAGAGTGAGCAGGCTGAAGCCGGTTAAGAGTCAGTAGGCCAAAGCTAGTGTCGTCCTGAGGAGAGTGACCAGGCCGAAGCTTGTTAGAGTCAGTAGGCCAAAGCTAATGTCATTCTGAGGAGAGTCAGTAGGCCAAAGCCTGTTAGAGTCAGTGGGCCAAAGCTAGTGTCGTCCTGAGGAGAGTGAGTAGACCAAAGCCTGTTAGAGACAGTAGGCCAAAGCTAGTGTCATTCTGAGGAGAGTGAGCAGGCCGAAGCCTGTTAAGAGTCAGTAGGCCAAAGCTAGTGTTGTCCTGAGGAGAGTGAGCAGGCCGAAGCCTGTTAGAATCAGTAGGGCAAAGCTAGTGTTGTCCTGAGGAGTGTGAGGTAAACTTCAGTGTGAGAGAAGGCTTGGGCGAAGCTCCAGTGTATAAGGGCTGCTGCGTGTAAAATTTTACTGTGTATTTGTTTATTTGTGTTATGAAAACCTTGGCATTGTAAATAGGGCAATTATATTATTTTTTGTTCTTTTTATCACTTCGGGCTACTGGTGCCGGGTCACGCTGCTGCTAATAAGTTACTCTGCTATATGTTTATGAGGAGGGTCTTTTGTTAATTAGCCCACTTGTCCAACAGATTGCACATATGCTTTTGTGTGTATATATCTTCCTTTAAAACCCCCCAAAAACATCCCTACTAGCCTTGCAAATGTGCCCATTACCAAGTCAATGTGAACTTTGTCTTGACTCTCAAGACAGATAATTTTGTCCAGGGTCTTGACTGCAACAAAATGCTTTTCTATCCCTCCTGACAAGACAATGACCTTGTCTGTTCCTGTAGAGCGCAATGTGACAGTGTTGGGACAGGGGAGGAAGTGACAGCAGGATGGGCTTTGAAAACCATTTTTGGAAGAATTCTTGAACTCTGGAAGGTCACCGGTTGTGCATCGGCGAACTACTGAAGGGGAGAACTTGACCCCCACTTCTGTTATGCTCCATAAACGCAAAGCCACAGGGGAACGGCACAGGTTCTTCTGAAGGTGAAGACGTCTTGAAAAGAGCCTCAGAGCATCACCTTGACATTCAAAGAAGTTCATATGGAAGTCAACAGTGCTTTAGAAGCCGGTTTCCCAACCAGCATGTCAAATTTTAAAAACATCTGCCAAAGGCTTGCATCTTGCCCAGAAATAGACCATCGTTTTCTTACTATGCAATAATATTGATGGGAAAAACTTCATTGCACATGAAAGGGCAATCCCAACAACAAATGTTATTATTATGATTTTTGCACCACAATTTTCAAAATCAGCATGGTCACTTCTGAATAGAGATTTGAAAAACCCACCATCTGTTATTAATCTTTTGCAACACATGGATAATGGAGACCCTGGTAGCGCCGTGGGTTAAATCCTTGTGCCAGCAGGACTGAAGATCTACAAGTCGCAGGTTTGAATCCGGGGAAAGTGCAGATGAGCTCCCTCTATCAGCTCCAGCTCCTCAGGCAGGGACATGAGAGAAGCCCCCCACAAGGATGATAAAACATCAAAACATTTGGGCATCCCCTGGGCAATTCTCTGACACCAGAAGCGACTTGCAGTTTGTCAAGTCACTTCTGACATGACCAAACACACACACACACACACACACACGGCTATACAGCAGTCTCTGAGTTACAAACATCTTATTTACAAACAACTCCTAGTTAAGAATGGGGGTGAGACAACAGGAAGTGAGGTAAAGTTACCCCTTGGAAGGGAAATTCACTCCTGGAAGAGTTATGATGGGGAAAAGGTGTCTCCACTGAGGCTTTCTCACCAATCCTTGTTTCTGCAACAAGCCAAATTTTTCAAAAACCAATTATTACAGAGAGGGAAAGTGTAGTGAGGTGAAATCTTCTGAACAGGGGCACAGACAGCAAAACAAACACCACAGGGGTGTTAAACCTTAAAAACCTTTAAGAATGTACCTATTCTGACTTATATACAAATTCAACTTAAGAGCAAACCTACAGAATCTTATCTTTTTTGTAACTTGGGGACAGCCTGTATTAGAATCACAGAATCACGGAGGAAGAGACAGCTAGAGGACGTGTGGCGGTGCCTCCGTGACGGAGCATCGAAATCGGCTTATAAACAATTTAAGGATGTTTATGAGCGAGCTATCAAGGACGCCAAAAAGGTTTACTATTCCTCCTTGATAGAGTCGGCTAGTTCACACCCAGCTCAACTTTTTAGAATAATTCGGTCATTGACAACAATTGCGGCGGTCCCAAACGATAAGGATTTGGCTCCTACAGCTGAGGTTTTTCAGAACTATTTTGCCGACAAGATCTCGACTCTCCGCCGGGATATCCCAGCCACTCTTGATAAGTAGATGAACTCGAGACTCCACCGCCACTCGGCGGGCCCACCCTCACCCGTTTCCAACTGCTGGACGCAGTAGCTGTCGATAAGTTACTCGCTGCAGCTAGACCAACTACCTGCTCCCTCGATCCGTGCCCCTCCTGGCTCATTAGATCTTGCCGGGAGGGGCTACGAGACCCCCTGGGAAAGATTATCAACACCTCCCTTGAGCAAGGAGTGTTCCCAGGGGGTTTGAAAGAGGCTATGGTAAGACCGCTGCTGAAGAAGCCGAATTTAGATCCTTCGGCTCCCTCCAATTACCGACCCGTGTCAAACTTGCCTTTTTTAGGCAAGGTAATTGAGAGGGCAGCAGCGGATCAGCTGCAGCAGTTCTTAGAAGACACAGCTGGACTTGATCCCTTCCAGTCCGGCTTCCGTATTGGGCATGGGACGGAGACCGTGCTTGTCGCCATTACAGACCAACTTCGCCGCCAGCTGGACCAGGGCGGGTCAGCCTGCTTGTTTTGTTAGATCTAACAGCAGCGTTCGATACCGTAGACCATGCATTGTTGGCCCACCGTTTAACCGTGACACGGGTTAGGGGGATTGCCCTTAAATGGGTGACCTCCTTCCTCCAGGATCGGGGACAACGTGTGGAGAGGGGAGGAGGTCTCCGGAGGCTCCCATTATTGCTGCGGGGTCCCCAGGGGCCATCCTCTCACCCTTACTATTTAACATTTACATGCGCCCCCTGGCCCAGCTGGTTCGCGACTTTGGTCTGGAGTGTTATCAGTAAGCAGATGACACCCAGCTTCTGCTGAGAATGGACGGCAGGCAGGACACTGTACCTGATTGTTTCCATCTATGCCTTGAAGCCGTGACTGGTTGGCTGCGGGCCCGCCGGCTGAGGGTGAACCCGTCGAAGACGGAAATCTTGTGGCCTGGTCGCCCTGGGCTGGATGAGTGCCGGTTGCCTACCCTGGATGGCGAGCAGCTTAGCCCGTCATCCTCGTAAAGAGTTTAGGTGTCCATTGACCCTTTGCTGACCATGGAGACCCAGGTCTCCATGGTCAGCAAACGGGCGTTTCTACCATCTTCGTCAGGCTAGGGCGACTGGCACCCTACCTGTCCAGGGATGATCTGGCCACGGTGATCCAGGCGACGGTCATCTCGAGGCTGGACTACTGTAACGCCTCTACGCGGGCCTTCCCCTGTCGACAATCCGGAAACTCAAGCTAGTGCAGAATGCCGCTGCTCGCTTGCTGGTGGGAGCACCAGTGAGGGAGCACATCACTCCCATCCTTCGGCAACTGCACTGGCTGCCTATTGAGTACCGGATTGCCTTCAAGGTGTTGGTTTTAACCTTTAGGGCCTTGCACGGTCTAGGGCCTGAGTACCTAAGGGACCGCCTTACCCCGTATATTCCCCGAGATCACTGCGCTCTGAAGAGCAGAACCTACTGGTTATTCCATCACCCCGCTCCTGCCACTTGTCCAGCACAAGACAGCGAGCCTTTTCTGTCGTGGCTCCCACGACTTGGAATTCATTGCCCAGCCACGTCCGGGCGATCCACGAACTTGGCCCTTTTCGAAGGGCCTGCAAGACTGCCCTCTTCAGACTAGCGTTCGGCTAGCCTGAATGTAGATGCATATCATCGTCCGAGTTAAGATCTGAAACTTGCTGGTTACTGGCTATGCATTATGTATTGTGCGTTTTACTGAATTTTATTATATGTTTTATTGTGTATTTTACCGCTGTTGTGATCCGCCCCGAGCCTGCAGGGAGGAGCGGAATATAAAACCGAATAATAAATAAATAAATAAGAATAATAAAATAATAAATGAGGAGCCCCCAGTGGCGCCATGGGTTAAACCCTTGTGCCGGCAGGACTGCAGATTGAAAAATCAGCAGTTTGAATCCAGGGAGAGTGGGTTGAACTCCCTCTGTCAGCTCCAGCTCCCCATGCAGGGACATGAGAGAAGCCTCCCACAAGAATGGTAAAACATCAAACATCTGGGCGTCCCCTGGGCAATGTCCTTGCAGGCGGCCAATTCTCTCACACCAGAAACGACTTGCAGTTTCTCAAGTCGTTCCTGACATGAAAAAATAAAATAATAAATTTGGAAGAGACCACATGGATCAACCAGTACAACCCTCTGCCATGCAGGAAAAGCACAAAGTGCCCCTGACAGATGGCTATCCAGCCTCTGTTTAAAAGCTTCCAAGGAAGGAGCTTCCAGCACATTCCAAGGCAGAGAGTTCCACTACTGAACAGCTCTCACAGTCAAGTAGTTCTTCCTAATGTTTCGGTGGAATCTCCTTTCCTGTAATTTGAACCCATTCCTCTAAGTCATAGTCTCCATGGCAGGAGAAAACAAACCTGCTCCCTCTTCCTTACACTTTCAAGTATTTATACAAGGCAATCATGTCTCCTTTCAGCCTTCACTTCTGCAGGCTAAACAGATCCAGCTCTTTAAGCCGCTCCTCATAGGGAATCATGGTCTCCAGACCTTTGATCATTTAGTTGCCCTCCTCTGGACACCTTCCAGCTTGTCAATACAGTAGAGTCTCACTTATCCAACATAAACGGGCTGGCAGAATGTTGGATAAGCAAAAATGTTGGATAATAAGGAGGGATTAAGGAAAAGTTTATTAAATGTCAAATTACGTTATGATTTTACAAATTAAGTACCAAAACATCATGTTTTACAACAAATCGACAGAAAAAACAGTCCAATAGATGGTAACGTTATGTAGTAATTACTGTATTTACGAATGTAGCACCAAAACATCACAACGTATTGAAACAGCTGTGGATACTGGCAGACTGTGTTGGATAATACAGAACATTGGATGAGTGAAGGTTGGATAAGCGAGACTCTACTGTATCTCTTTTGAATGGTGGTGCCCGGAATTGGACACAGTATTCCAGGTGAGATTTAACCAAAGCAGAAGAGGGGGGTACTATGACTTCCCTCAATTTAGACACTATACTCTTTTTGACGCAGCTCAAAATCCCATTGGCTTTTTTTAGCTGCTGCAGTATTCTGTAGTAGATAGAAAGGAGTTCCATGACAGATAATTTTATGCAGAAAAGAGTGCCTAATTTAGAAAGTTGTGAAAATTACTATGATATACTACTTCATGCTTCTTGTTGTTAATGTTGTTGCCACCTGCCTTCCTTTTGATAGCTGAGTTACTCAGAGTCAGGTGAAATGTGATATATCCACACTTGGCAGCATTTGAAGTTTGATTAAAATATTTTAGAATATTCATAGTTTGCATTATTTTATGGCTGGCATGAAATGAGCCTTATTACAGCATGTAGGCTAATGAATAATGCAAACGTTCCACAATCAATTATCAACTATTGGAATCAAATCTAATTAATTGTCAGATGTAAGAGATATAGCATTCAACCATTATAAGATGCAACACATTTCAAAAATAATGCACGTGAAGGACTTTTTCAGTAGTGGTGCTGAAGGAATGTTTTCCCAAAGGAAATGTATCTGGTTTTTTTTCAAATGAAGAAGTTAACTTTAAAGTGTGTGGTTTTTTTTCTCCTGATGACAACCTATCCATTTTCTAGTAATTATATCAACATTGGAAATACGTTTTCGATCCTCCAAGGAAATCTCCTTCAGAGAGAAAATGAGACTGATTATTATGCAGAGGACAATTTCTTCAGCTGCCCACAGATTGTGGAACGACCTGCCAGAAGAACTTCATAAACTGGAGATGATGTCTGCATTTAAAATAGCAATAAAGACCAGCTCAGATTGCTTTCACAGTCAGATTAATTTTAAATTATATTTTTAAAGACTTTTTTGTGTATGGATTTTAATATGTAGCGGCTTTATACTCTTTTCACTGATGCTATGTGTTCTTTGTTGTTATTCCCTATCTTGATCCATAGGGAGGCAGGCAGGTAAGAATGCTTCTTATCCTTACTATTTGCATCTTATTTCTTTTGCTAGCTGGTCAGGGTTTTTTTCCTTCAATGTTTGCTTTTGTATTTTAAAAAAGTCATGTTTTCTTTTTGGATTTGTGAGATATCCTGGAAATGTTTGTATGAAAGGCTCCTATAAGGATAGTTCAAATAAGTAGGAGCTGCGGTGGTGCAATGGGTTAAACCCTTGTGCCGGTTGAACTGCTGATCTGAAGGTCGGCGGTTCGAATCTGCGAGATGGGGTGAGCTCCTGTCTGTCAGCTCTAGCTTCCCATGAGGGGACATGAAAAAAGCCTCCCACAGGATGGTAAAATATCTGGGCGTCCCCTGGGGAACGTCTGGGCCAATTCTCACACCAGAAGACACTTGCAGTTTCTCAAGTTGCTCTTGACACACACACACAAAACCCAATCCTTGTTTCCGCCACAAGCCACATTTTTTCAAAATCCCCTGGGCAACATCTCTGTAGACTGCTGATTCCCTTACACCAGAAGCAACTTGCAGTATGTTCTCAAGTTGCTTCTGACATGATAAAAAAATCAAATGAGTAACAAAATGTATATGCATAGGTAAAGGTAAAACTTTTCCGTTGACATTAAGTCCAGTTATGTCCAACTCTGGGTGTTGGTGCTCATCTCCATTTCTAAGCCGAAGAGCCGGTGTTGTCCGTAGACACCTCTAAGGTCATGTGACCGGCATGACTGCATGGAGTGCCGTTACCTTCCCCCATAAGCGATACCTATTGATCTAATTACATTTGCATGTTTTCAAACTGCTAGGTTGGCAGAAGCTGAGGCTAACAGTGAGAGCTCACGCCGCTCCCCGGATTCGAACCTTGGACCTTTTGCTCAGCAAGTTCAGCAACTCAGCACTTTAACCCACTGCACAAGACATCCCAAATATAAGAACAAAATCCATGGCGTAACACATGAAAAATGGCTCAGAACAAAATTAGAGAAAATATATAGAACCACGGCTCAAGTCCAATTTCTACTCCAACATTCAATCAACAGCACATCAAATTTTAGGAAAAATCCCATTGATTAAATGGATCTACCCTAATTCAGATTAGCAATTGGATTTGGAGCTGCGTGGCATGTTAACATAATATACTTCTGGGATATAAATGTGTATTCATCTCATTCCCAACAGTAGCTGAGGTGAATCATCCATTTATTTATTTCTGCAATTCGCAAAAAGTGAGGATTTAAAAAAATACATTGCCTTGATGAAGAATTGCACAGTTCGTTGGATAAAAACGGGAGCGGGGGAAGCAGGTTGCGCAGAGTATATGACAAATCCTGCATAAACACACAAGTTTACCTAGGAAAGTGTCTTTTTCTGCATATTTTTTTCAAAGCCTACTGCAAACATGAGGCAGATAGCACAGCATTAATGACACAAAGTATGTAAAATCAATGCAAATTGCAACGACATTTGCATAGCATTTGGTGGTCGTCCTTTAAATCTTCCCAGATTATGGAAAGTAGAATGCCTTTATGTTATTGGGTCTGTGGCAAGAACTTTTGAGGAGGCTTAGCTTTCCTCCGTGAGGTTCCTCACAATAGTTAGAGGTTTCTTGCAGTGTTGTTGAGAATTCTTCCTGTCTTGTGGAAAAAACCCAAACTACTGAATTATGCAATGGCAGGCCAACTATCATGAGATGAGGCCTTCTCTCTGCTGCTCATCAGCTTAATACTGATGAGATACTTGCAGGAACATCTCAGCAAGCGAGAATCCAAAAGTGGGAGGCTAAAACACTGCACCTCAATCCATGGCTGATACCAGATGGGAGACCCTCTCCTGGGAACACAGAAGACTGGGCAACTTGGAAGGCACTGAACAGACTGCGCTCTGGCACCACGAGATGCAAAGCCAACCTTAAGAAATGGGGCTACAAAGTGGAGTCCACAACATGCGAGTGTGGAGAAGAGCAAACCACAGACCACCTACTACAATGCAGTCTATGCCGTCACACCAGGTCTGTTTAAAATTAAAACTGGCAGATGTGTTGTCCTTTCTACCTGGTGGACTGCAGAGCACTTGCTGAAAAAGCTAGGTGGTCTGGCAACCCAAAAAACACTCCAAAATAAAGTTGAAAATCAAACAGTTTATTCAATAACAAAGTCTTTGCAGGACTTGGCACAGCTTAATGGTTGCAAAAAAAACAGACTGGAAATGCCTTGGGTTGTTGCTCAAAAGATTCCCACTGCTTCCCTTTGGATGGCAGGAAACCCGATATTTCCCACCCTGGTCCTAGGTGTTTGGTTGAAGGAACCACTCCTTCCCCCCTCTAAACCTAAGACCAGTCCAAAAGGTGACCTAAAGCTGGGTGGTAACCAGATGTCTATCCTATACAGCATGCAAAGCCAGTCTCTGCAAGGTACCATAGACTCATCTGGTTCCAGCAGTCCCCCAGCTAATGGTCAAGCAAATAGCAATCCGCAGGTCAGCATGCAGGTTAGCACCCAGGTAAGCACCCAGTACTTACGGTGACCCTTTCGCAGCCAATCCTGGCTGGCCAAAAACACATCTGGCTTCCTTCCCTCTCTGAAAGGAACTAAAACTCTATCTAAAATGGAGGCCAATCCCCAGGAAGAAAAAGGGGCGGACACCAACTAAAAAGATACATTTGCAGAGCTTTAGGTGGCAAATTCTGCACCAGGCTGCAACCCTGCTAATAATTAACAGGCAGGGTGCCAGTGTGTCTGGAACACTCCCAGGAAAGATGCAAAAGGAAAAATGCTGCCTTTTAAAACCAAACTATGGGGCTATGCATATGAAACATCTGGAGGACGGAACACAGTCTGAGCCCTGCCACATGCAGAATGGAGGACCTTCTTATAGCAACACCAGAGGTGCTCCAAGTGGCCAGCTACTGGTCAAAGGACATTTAATAGAATGCCATGTTTTTAAACTTTGTGTTTTCTCAAATACATTGGTTCGCTCCTGATACGATAAATAAATAAATCAACTTAGCTAGATGGAGAAGAGAAAGAGCACTATAATTCATGCCAGTTGCAATGCCAGCAGATGGACCCTTGCATATGGTTTCTTCAGGACTGATTTCTGCCTATATACGTATGTCTGGGTGCTGTGAGAATGGAGCTGTTATCCACTTTCAAATACAGCACAACCAAGTATCCACATAATTTGTATCACCATTTCATTTATCCCAGTTCAACAAAATATGCTCTCTCTACGCATTTTCTTAGTTCTGCACCATGAGTTCATGGTATTCTTGGGCCATAAGTCCTTTATTTCAACATGGTCTCCTGTTATCTATAATTCTGTATAGGTAAAGGGTAAAGGTTTCCCCTCAACATCAAGTCTAGTCAAGACTGACTCTGGAGGCTGGTGCTCATCTTCATTTTAAGCTGATATTCATGGTGATATGTCGCAGACCTTGGGGGATCAATGCCCTTCATATTCTACAGTTAGGAACTGGGTTGCTAAATTTACAATGGACCACTTCAGTACCAATGATGAGGAACATCCCGGACGACCGAGAGTGGTTGTTGTTCCGGAGATTCCCCAAATTGATTTTATGATCTCAGTTACAGGACATCAATGGGTTGGGAACCCTACCTCAGATAGTTTCTGTCTCTTTCCCTTAATCATGTAGCCCTTGCCTTACCTTATTAAATAATGGAAATAAATAATAAAAACCTTTATTTCTAGACCGCCCTCTCTCCCCGAAGGGACTCAAGGCAGTTTACACACACAAAAAGGCAAGCATTCAGTGCCTCAAGTGAGTACAAAGGTATTAAAATAATACACAATAAAGCAACAGTAATAACAGTGGGCTTACGACAAAGAATTAAGCATTGCGATGAAAAATAAAGCAAAACAATCCAATAGTTAACAAAAACATAAGTAAACATTACAACAAATACCCTAAAAGAAATTTAAAATACAGTTACATTAAAAATGGCTGGCGCCAGTGTTCATTTGGAATAAAACATGGCATCCATATAGTGCAAGCCAGCATTCCAAGTAGTTAAAGTGTCTTAGTCCTCTCCATACGCTAAAGTACATAGGTACATTTTAAGAAGTTTCTTAAAAGAGAGGAGGGTGGGGGCCATTTTTACTTCTTTAAGGAGGGAGTTCCAGAGATGGGGAGTGATCACAGAGAAGGCAATCTCTGCACTAATTGCAGCTTCCGAACTATCCTCTAAGGCAGCCCCACATAGAGAGCATTGCAGTAGCACAAATGAAATGTGACTAAGGCGTGGACTACCATGACCAAGAGGAGCCCCTGGTGGCACAGTGGGTTAAACCACTGAGCTGCTGAACTTGCTAACTGAAAGGTCACAGGTTCGAATCCGGGGAGAGGCGTGAGTTCCCACTGTTAGCCTCAGCTTCTGCCAACATAGCAGTCTGAAAACATGCAAATGTGAGTAGATCAATAGGTACTTCTCCAGCGGGAAGATAGCGGCGCTCCATGCAGTCATGCCGGCCACATGACCTTGGAGTTGTCTATGGACAATGCCAGCTTTTGGGGTTACAAATGGAGATGAGCACCAACTTCAACCTGTGTTGGAAGGGGTTGCATACTCCCTGAAGACACAGGTTCACAGCTTGGAGGTGATCTTGGACCATTGCTGAACCTGGAACCCCAGGTGTCGGCGGTGGCCAGGAGCGCCTTCACACAGTTAAAACTTGTGTGCCAGCTGCACTTGTACCTTGAGACACCAGACTTGGTCATGGTCATAAAAAAAATTGCAAAGTTTTTCCCCTGACATTAAATCCAGTCTTGTCCAACGTATCCTAATATGCATCAATCCTGATATGCATCACATCAGCCCAGATGCACATTTGTCCTAATGTGCATTGGACATTGATGCTCATTGGACATTCTTGCCGATGTACTGTTATAATAAATAAAATAATAAAACTTTATTTATACCCCGCCACCATCTCTCCGAAGAGACTCGGGGCGGCTAACATGAGGCCAAGCCCAAAAATTACAGTAAGGCAAAATAAATACATACAAAAGGCAATAACATCAAATACACTAATTCAAAGGAAATGCTAAACAATAACAAAATAATACAATAAAATAAAACAAAATATAAAAGACACAGGGAATTAAGCAGAGTGGACTGGGCCAGATGCAAGGGACAACGTTATGAAAAAACCTGGTGAGATAGGTAAATAGAGTAACGTGTCTGGTGGGAGGTTCAGTGGGAAAAAGGAAAACAATGAGGTTATTCTTCACTGAGGGATGAGATAAAGTGTAACAAAAGGACAGAATTGTACTGGGACAGACAGGGTATGGGGATTTATTGTTCATTCCCCAAAAGCACACTGGAAGAGCCAAGTCTTTAGGCCTCTCCTAAAAACTAGCTGTTACACATCTTTTGCCTCTCCATTGGCGCCCCCTTGCAGTGGGGGAGAGGCTTGCATACCCTAATGAAGTTGTGAGCTATGCTGGCGGTGGCATAATAGTCACTGGTAGGGCCCCCCATGCCAGACAGGTCATAACCGAAGGGTCTGACAAAGAGCGTCAAAGGGCAGGATGGGCTCTCTAAGCCTTTGGCAACCATCCTAAGAGAAGGAAAACTCTAATTTCAAACCCGGGCAGATGGTGCTCGTCTAACCCTGTAAGGTCAACCATCTAAGAGAAGGAAACTCGAACCAAACCACCGTCCAAGCTTGCTAGGCCCCAGCAGACGAACCTTTGGTTTAAAGGGTAAGGCCAGTTCTGTGCACCCTGCGCTCCACCAGAAAAATCCATTGCACAGGCTCGAAGGGCACATTCAACTTCCTTGCCTTTCTCAGATTGGCCTTTTTAGTCATCAACACACTTGTAAAAAGCGTGGGATGAGTCCTTCCTAAGAATCTTCATTCGCAAAGTAATGCCGAGACACATCTTCTCAATTTAGTAAAGCGGTTTCTTAGTGCCTCTGGTATATAACTAATAATTATATGTAAAGATATAAAATATAATGCACAGAAAATTCGAATATGCATTTTTAAACATTCAACTGAAATTTAAATTACAAAATCAACCCCTGCAAAATCTATGGGACTAGTATATGCAGTTTCATTTAGCAACTTCCAGCAAAATATGCCCAGCACCCCAGGCATTTTCTAGGTCCTCCAGTGGGACTTTATGATATTCTTAGGTTGGACAGCCTTCGTTTCAATAGGCATTGTTGTTATCTGCAGTTTCACATATCCATGAAGTCCGGGAACATATTCCCCATAGAGTTGGGGATCATCATGCACTGCAATGCTAGAGATTTGGGGACAGTGTCCTCCCCCCACAGCTACACCACCATATGCCATCTTTTAATTGCATCCTATCTATATATTTATTCCTGCAGAGCTCTTGATTACTAGTTCTTGCATTACTGAGACAACAGGAATATAACTCTTATTATTATGCCTTCTGTTTAAGACCGCCTGTCCTCTAAATCTCCACGGCCACGTGTTGCTAGATGCTACGTTACCACCAGACTGCTCTGCCAAAAAGGGAGCAGAGAGGTGAGGCTCCAGAGAGAGATGCAGGGAGGGCATTCACCATAGCAACAGAGCGCTCCATAGAAAAGGGACATTGCTACTGCTTGCCTACAATGTACATATTATAGTGGAGGCAAGCAGCATCACTGAGTAGAAGTAGCAGATTGTGTGACCTGAGAGGAGGTAAAGAGATGGCACAAGTGGGTGGAAGCAGGAAACGGACCCTTGAGATGGGTATCTATATCCCACAGGTCCCAAGCGGTCCCTGAAAACTCTGTTTCACAACTCATTTGGACCTTTCCTCGCTGCTGCAAAACCGGATGCAGCTGCCACCATTACTGCATCCACGCTGCCGAAATTGCAGTAGTTTCTTCCAGTGTCTTCCTTTCCTGTCACTTAAGTAGGCTATGCTCCATCCTGCAATATGCTGCAGAAGCTACTTTAGCAAGTAATGTGTTTCAGGTGTTACCATAATCTGGAACTATAAAATGATATGGGGAATTATGGACCCCTTGCGTTATTTTTTGTAATCAGCATCATCATCCTCCCTTGCGCCCTCCTGCATGGGTTTTAGACATATTTGCCTGATGAGAAAACATTGATTTTTAAAGGCTAGCACACTGAGATTTGGGGGAGGGGTTAATTAGTATGACAGCAATGTGCATGTATGTGTATGCCTTCAAGTTGACTGTCAATTTATGGCAATCGCTGGAATTTAACAGGGTTTTCTTCAGCAAAAAATACTCAAGAGGTAGCTTGCCATTTCCTTCCTCTAGCATTTCCTTCCTATAGCATTTCCTTCCTAGAGCCCAGGCATGGCAAACTTCAGCCCTCCAGATGTTTTGGACTTCAACTCCCACAATTCCTAACAGCTGGTAAGCTGGAGGGCCAAAGTTTGCCCATGCCTGCTATAGCCTATAGCACCTACTATAGCACCTACTATTTATTTATCATCCAAGTACTAACCAGGGCTGACCTGACTTATAATTCAATATTAGATAGGAACTGGTGCCCTTAGTATTTTACACCGTATGATAAATGATGATTTGGGCTTTGAAATAAGTTTGATCAGTTACTTTTTCTTGTTATGAATTAAAAAGTGGCAATCTCCCTTTCCAAATAACGAGCAATATAACAGGTCATGTAATATAACAGGTCATGTGGTGGCGCAGTGGGTTAAACCGCTGAGCTTCTGAACTTGTTGACCAAAAGGTCACCGGTTCAATTCCAGGGAGCGAGGTGAGCTCCCGCTGTTAGGTCCAGCTTCTGCTAACATAGCAGTTTGAAAACATGCAAATGTGCATAGATTAATAGATACTGCTCCAGCAGGAAGGTAATAACACCCCATGTAATCATGCTGGCCATATAACCTTGGAGGTGTCTATGGACAACGCCGGCTTTTTGGCTTAGAAATGAAGAGGGGCACCACTCTCCAGAATGGACTTAATGTCAGGGGAAAATCTTTACCTTTACCTTTTTATCTAGCATGGTAGCAGGCATGTACCCTGGGGGGGACGCCCTGGGGGCTGCAGCCCCCTCCCCCCTGAAATTCTCAGGGTGGTCCGTGAGAAGTCCTTACTGGTACATTATTTAAACTGTTATGTGTATTCATATCAAGATCTGATCACCATGCTCAATATATCCCATATGCATATGGGTATTGGGATAACAATGCAAAAGTTTTGCTAGGCTAGACCCTCTCTCACCCAGACTCACCCCGAATCAAAATCCTGGATGGTAGGAAATCCTAACAAGCCTTTGGGGGAAAGCTTTGTAGTGAGTTAAATTATGAATTCCTTTTCAAAAGTAATGTTCTGAGCTTGGTGAATTTGGGCAGCACTTGCATCAGCAAGAAAGCCAGAGGCAGGGGCCACATGGACAAAAGAGCATTCTTTCAGTGGTGATACAGACTCCCAGAAAGTGTAAAGTGTGGCTCCACACATCTGTATACTGAGAAATTGCTCACCTTTGAGACACATCAAGAGGTGAGATTAGTTCTATGCTCTTACATTGGTAGGGTGGCCAGGTGTCCCTAATTGAGAACAATGTCCCCTATGCGAAATCTGGGTAGCTTTTCCTTTTATGAAGATGGAATGAAATGCCAAAAAAATCCGTATTTTGCAGTGCAGATCGCTACATAAACATAGAACTGCGTGCTTCGATTTATGAATATGGACCATATGCTAATTTTACATAGAAATGCATGGCTAAGTTAACTGAAATTGATACTTTCATTTGGCATTTTGGTAGAACATGAACTCGTTAATAGCTACAATTAATATTTAATATTAATATTTTTACTGCTGTCAGCTCTGCATGTCATGAATTTCAACTGCCTCTCAGTGCTATTTTGAAAAACTGGCGATACTGTAATCACAGGGTAGGGAAATCATAGCTCTGAACATGTTGATAACTGCAATATCCATCATACTTCAACATTGCCTATCCTGACTAAGAGTGATGGACTCACAGCCAAATAACATTTGGAGAAATTCACAATTTTATCCCTGTTATATGTTTATTGGAGCCCCTAGTGGCGCAGCAGTTTAAATCACTGAGCGGTTGAACTGGCTGACTGAAAGGTCGGGAGTTCAAATCCGGGGAGCAGGGTGAGCTCCCATTATTAGGCCCAGCTTCTGCCAACCTAGCAGTTCGAAAATATGCATATATGAGTAGATCAATAGGAACCGCTCCGGCGGGAAGATAACGGCACTCCATGCAGTCATGTAAACAACCAGCAGGGCTATATACAAAGCAAACACACAATAAGGGTATGGAGGAAAATAAAGAAGTATACTATGTGAGTATCACAAAACACATGTATTATATAGCATAATTCAAAGCAATAAATATCGCCAATTCATACCGCCTAAAGTCCAAAGCAGGTGGTCAACGTATCTGGCTCCTATGGTGCAAGCTCCATATGGGTAAATCTCAAAGTATATAATCCGCTATGGATAAACTAAGCTAAAAAAAAGATGTTTGTAAAGTTCCACAACTCTAGGATAGCTCCGGATTGGAGCGATGTAGTTATTCCAGGGCAAACATATAATCCGCTGAAGAGAAAAAGCCCAGAAAGCTCCGGACTGAAGTGGCCGGATATGTTGACCACCTGCTTTGGACTTTAGGCAGTATGAATTGGCGATATTTATTGCTTTAAATTATGCTATATAATACATGTGTTTTGTGATACTAACATAGTATACTTCTTTATTTTCCTCCAATACACATGTTCTACCTGTGTATTTACTCCATGCAGTCATGCCAGCTACATAACCTTGGAGGTGTCTATGGACAATGCCAGCATTTGGGCTTAGAAATGGAAATGAGCATCAACCCCCAGAGTCGGACATGATTAGACCTAATGTCAGGGGAAAACCTTTACCTTTTCCTATATGTTCATCATACCAGTCCCTAGAATTCCAACATTTTACATTATTTTTCAACTCTGGAAACCTTGGTGCCTTTGAACTGTTTACACTTCCTAATTCTGTGAAGTTGATGTATTCCAAGTGTGACAGAGGATGTCCACCTTTCCAACCTCTCCACCAAATTGCTTATATTTTCTAATATTTCACAGATATGTTAGATGCAGGATGAATGTGGTCAAGCTACATCACAGTGAGGTCTTGACAGCAAAAGTTATTGAGAAAGAAGATACAAGCTAGGAGATGCTGCAGCAATTTGCTTTTGCCTGAACCTAAGGGGTGCAATAAATAATACTTTGCTCCCTCCTGTTCTATCCCTGAATTCATTGAGTGCAAAATTGGTTTGGAGTCTGCAGCAACTGAACAGGACAAAGGGAGAAAGTGGAAGGACAAAGGGAGAAAGTGGAAGAAGGAGAGAAAAACTTGCACATCTTAAAAGCAGCTGGAAAAGTGGAAGGCAGATGATTAATAAGGACTCCCTCCTGTAAATTTAGACAGTTGGAGGGCAGGCCCGGATTAACACTTTTTTGCGCCCTAGGCCACACTTTGAAATTACGCCCCCTTTAAGCCAACCTCCCGCCACCTCCAAGGTACCCCTTCCCACCGGCTGGAAAGCTCCGCTGTGCTCTGAAGGTCTCCTCGGGAGTCGGTAGGCTTGGGGAGAGCACAGAGAGTGCAAACCCGCTCCAAAGGCGCGCGCGAGAGCGCGAGAGCGAGCGCAAGAAAGAGAGAGCATGCGTGCATGAGAGAGAGAGAGAGAGAGAGAGAGTGCGCAAGAGAGAGAGAGAGCAAGAGAGAGAGAGACGGAGGGGACGGAGCAGAGACTTTGCCGGGAGAAGGAGCGAGGAGGGGCATGAGAAAGGGGGAAAGAGGGGTGCAGACCAGTTTTTTTGGTCCGTGATCTGCGCCCTAGGCCATGGCCTCGTTGGCCTTATGGGTAATCTGGACATGTTGGAGGGTATGTTCTTTAATCAGGAAGCACTTCACAAACAGAAAATGTTGACAATCATGTCCTTCCTTCAAGCAGCACACATGCCATTTACAGGTGACACATATGGTTACAACAAAGTAGATGTACGTCCACCTTCCTCCCCAGCTCTCTCTTTGCCTGACTGAAAATGTGCCCTTGAACCACCAATATGGTGTTCAAGCAATTTCACACATAAAACAGATGTGCATGTGTCAATGGCGCTTTTGCCATAGAGTGTGAAATCCGATAGCGGCTCTCCTGCCAAGGTCTTCTGAAATACAGATGATATCCATCAGTGGTGTTGGTCTTTATCTGTTCCCCTTTGGATTGCCTTCTATTCCCTTTTTCTGCCCATGATACCAGCTATGCTTCCTCCCTGTTCCCCGTGTCTTGCTGCCGCTCGGTGTCTTGAGGTGGCACTTTGATAGGATTGCCCCTAATTGCTTTAATGTTGCCTTTGGGGAATCCTTTTGTCCCCAAAATGGAGGCTACCAAGGGAACGACAAAGGAAAGGGGAAGGAGGACAACAAGTGAGTAGAGATCTATATTTGTGGAAGGATTCAGGGGGAGTCAATGACACTACCTTCCCCCGATGAGACCATTTTCTTTCATGTGTTTCTGTTCTTTCCTTCTGAAAACATACCGGAGTCACAGAATTCATTCTTCACTGTGGGCTTATGAAACAGTACATCCAATCCCAAGGGAGCAGTCAGAGTTCATCTTTTGCCTTGGCTCCCAAACAAGAAATCTTAACAGAGAAAGACACAAAGGCAGCCCGTGTGATCTGAGGGCTGAGGGAAAGTTGTGGGGATATTTAAGATTGGGGGAATGGATCTTATTGGACCCCATTTCCCACCAGCCCCACCACCACGGCCACTGGTGATTTTTAATGGGAGTTGTTGTTCGGTATCTGAAGGACTAATGGTCACCCATTCACACAATACTGTTATAGTACTATGATTGTCCTTTAACTTCCATGAGTCTGTCTCCTGTAATCCTGTTATTTTATGTTTAGGAAGGGGAATTTCAAATTCTCATCTAGAATACTCCAGTGCCTCCAGAAAACTACACATTCCAGGAATCCAAAAGATGGAGCCATGACAGTTAGGATGGAATAATTGTGCTGTACTTGTGTAGAAAGAAAGAGCCCCTGATTTTAGAAAAAGGAGAAGTGAAACATGAATCAAGACGTGGACAACTTGGGGAAAGGGGACCAACATTTCACTTCTTCTCTTACAATACTCTCATAGTTCCAAAGTCATCCATTAAGAGCTGAATGGTAGAAGATATTGGGCAAATATAAGAACATCTTCACACAACAAAACATTAAGATGTAGAGATTGCTTTATTTGAATTCCTCAGAGTAGGAAGGGATTCAAAAGACCACTGCATCCAACCTCCTGCCTTACTTTACTTACTTACTTACTTACTTACTTAGGCAATCCCTCGTTGTCCGAGAATGATGGCCTTCGAGGTTCACTGCACTGGCGGTGGGTACACAGGTGACTGTGGAGCCCTATACTTGAACTGCACCTTCTCCCGCAGTGAGGCCATTGCTTTCCAGGTGGAAGGCAGTCCTAGTTGGGTTGGCTTGACGTGCCTTCCTCTTGACACGTTTCTCTCTTTTGCCCTCCATTTGTGCCTCTTCAAATTCTATAGCACTGCTGGTTACAGCTGACCTCCAACTGGAGCACTCAAGGGCCAGGGCTTCCCACTTCTCAGTGTCTATGCCAGAGTTTTTAAGGTTGGCTTTGAGCCCATATTTAAATCCCTTTTCCTGTCCTCCAACATTCTGTTTTCCGTTCTTGAGTTCGGAATAAAGCAACTGCTTTGGGAGACGGTGGTCGGGTAACCGGACAATGTGGCCTGTCCAGTTGATGACGGAGTTGATGACGGAGGACCATCGCTTTAATGCTGGTGGTTTTTGTTTCTTCCAGCACGCTGACATTTGTCCACTTGTCTTCCCAAGAGATTTCCAGGATTTTTCAGAGGCAACGCTGATGGAATCGTTCCAGGAGTTGCATGTGACGTCTGTAGACAGTCCACGCCTCACAAGTGTATAGCAGGGTTGGGAGGACAATAGCTTTATAAACAAGCACCTTGGTATCCCTATGGATGTCCCGGTCCTCAAACACTCTCTGCTTCATTTGGAAAAATGCTGCACTCACACAGCTCAGGCTGTGTTGAATTTCAGTGTCAATGTTGACTTTTGTGGAGAGGTGGCTGCCAAGGTAGCAGAAGTGATCAACATTTTCTAATGTTACACCATTAAGCTGTATTTCTGGCATTGGAGAGGGATTGGCTGGTGACTGCTGGAAGAGCATTTTGGTTTTCTCGATGTTCAATGACAGGCTGAGCTTCTTGTATGCTTCTGCAAAGGTGTTTAGAGTGGCGAATAGGTCTTCTTCTGAATGTGCACAGACGACGTTGTCATCAGCATACTGGATTTCTATAATAGATGTTGTAACCTTGGTTTTGGTTTTCAGTCTGCTGAGGTTAAATAGCATGCCATCTGTCCGATAGATGATTTACACTCCGGTGGGAAGCTTCCCATCAACAAATTCAAGTATCATAGCGATGAAGATGGAAAATAAAGTTGGGACAATAACACATCCCTGTTTGACACCTGATTCCACCTTAAATGGGTCACTTTGGGAGCCACTGCTGTCCAAGACTGTTGCCATCATGTCATCATGGAGGAGCCGCAGGATGTTCAGAAATTTGTTAGGGCACCCGATGTTTTGAAGGATGGTCCAGACAGCACTGCGATTCACTGTGTCGAAAGTCTTTGCACGGTCAATGAATGCCATGTACAGAGGTTGATTTTGTTCCCTGCATTTTTCTTGGAGCTGTCATGCAGTGAAGATCATGTCCACTGTTCCTCTGGAGGGGCGGAAGCTGTTCTGGGATTCTGGGAGGGTGTCTTCTGAGAGGGGTAGAAGGCGGTTTGCAAGAATTCTTGCAAGGGTTTTCCCAGCTGAGGTTAGAAGGGAGATACCTCTATAGTTTCAGCAGTCTGTTCTTTCCCCTTTTTTGAAGAGGGTGATTTTCTCGGTCACCCACACTTTTTCAATGAGCTGGTGGAGTTGTTGTGTCAGCTCAGGTCCTCCCTCTTTAAAGATTTCAGCAGGGATCCCATCAGGTCTGCTGGCTTTATTATTTTTTTGTTGGCTGATGGCATTGCTGACTTCTTCCAAACTAGGCGGTGCTGCAAACTCATCCCTGGTTTGTTGTTGTGGGATTTGTGAGAGAACCTCTTCGGCCACATTGGAGCTGCAATTCAGGAGGCTTTGGTAGTGTTCTTTCCAACATAGTGCAATTGATTTTTTGTCCTTTAGAAGATTAGTTCTAATCTGATGAGCATAGAGGCTGTGTGCCATGGTTTCTTGGTCCGTAGATGACCTTAGTGGCTTTGAAAAATCTCTGAGCATCATGGCTATCTGCCAGGCGTTGAATTTCTTTAGCCTTCTTTCTCCACCAGAAGAAGTTCTTGAGTTTTCTTGTCCTTCTTTGGACCTCAGCTTTTGCACTGGCATAGATCTTTTTCTTAGCAGCACAGAAGACGTCTCTCTGCCATGTTTAGAAGGCTTTCCTTTTCTTGTCAATTAGCTGTTGGATCTCATCATTTTCGCCAAACCAATCATGATGTTTCTTGGTTTGATACCCAATAGTTTCTTCACATGCTGTGATGATGGAGGTTTTCAGTTTGTTCCAATGTTCCTCAACATTTTTGGGGTGTTCTCTAAACAGCACTCAAGGTAGATGGTCCTTTAGTGCTGTTTGGACAAGGGCTTGTTTGGAGGGCTCCTGAAGGGCTTGGGTGTTCATTTTGTACCTTGTCTTTCTTCCTTGGAGTTTGCACTTGGGGGCAATCTTGTATCGGATTAACCTGTGGTCTGTCTAGCAGTCATCAGTACCTGACATGGCTCTTGTGAGAAGCACGTCACGGTGGTCTCTGGCACGTGTGATTATGTAGTCTAAGAGATGCCAATGCTTTGACCGGGGGTACTACCAAGATGTCTTAAAGTTGTTTTTCTGGCGGAAGAGTGTGTTGGTGATGATAAGGTTGTGTTCCGCACATTTGGTGAGAAGCAGAATTCCATTTGAGTTGCTGTTTCCAACCCCGTCTTTCCCTATGGTCCCTGGCCACAGGTCGAAGTCTCGTCCAACTCTTGCATTAAAGTCCCCCAGGAGGATGATTTTGTCCTCCTTAGGTATCTCCGATAGGACGGTGTCCAGCTGACAGTAAAATTTTTCAGCTCTAGATTATTAAACATGGTTTTCTATATGTGAGCAGATGGTGACTACTGGATGGCATATGTTCTGTATCAGAAACTAGAGTGATGTAGCCTATACAATGCAATTTTCTGAATCAGTAACCCAAATAACCAAACCAAATCTAAAGTTGACCAAAACTGATTCGTAACCCATTTGGTACTAATGTTGGAGAGTGGTCCCTGGTCAAAGTAGTCCCTGTTCAAGTGGTCCCTGTTCAAAAAAAGGTTGGGAACCACTGCTATACAGGAACCCACTGCTAAACCACCTCTAAAAGATGGCCATTCAGCTCTTCTTAGAAAGCTTAGCTCTTCTTAGAAACCTTCTGTGGTCATGTACTTTGTTGTCAAGCAGCTGTTACCACCAAGAGGTTCACCCTAATGTTAGGCTGGAATCTCCTTTATTGTAATATGAATCTATTGGCTCAGAAGCTACTATCCGGAGCAGCAAAAAACAAAACAAAACACAATTTCACTTCGTCTTCTGTAAAGGTAGCCATCGATCCAGAGGGGATTAATCAACTTCACAAAGGACAAGGCTGTTATTGGTCAAAATCCTACTTTACTCTTGACCATAGTAGACCCACTGAATTCATTAAGTTTACATATGTTTTGACTCATTATTCAGAAATCGATTGAACAGGTCCATTGTAGTTTAAATTAAGCAGGTCACCCAACAGCTCCTGTATTATGCCTCAGGCTCAGTAGCAACATGCTACTAAATGACTGCAAGGTGGTGGGTATCCATAGCAAAAGTGTAGTCTCTCGAAAGTTTCTATTTGGCTACCATGGGAACAAGAAGCTATCCAGAATGGTTTTGCTTATGTTCTCTTGGCCTGTCAGGCATTTAAGAAAGATGCAAAAGAAGATGTTAAAATAGATGGGATTGACACTTCTAAATTATAGAGAAGGCACAGCGTTTCTGACATTCTTAATTTAACCAGAGCTTCTTATCATGTTGGCTGTGAGATCCTGGGAGTTGTAGTGAGGAAAACTAAATTCTCCCAATGTCTGAATACAGGACGGCACACAACGGAAACCACTTGGAGAGAACACCAAGCTTTGCATATATTCAGAGGCATTGTCATTAGATCAACTACAAAAAGTATATTTTCTCCTTTATATATTTTATCTCAGTTTTTCTGTCTTAATTACTTCTGTTGGCCTCCTCATTCTCACTGTGCTCCATTTCCCCATACCAGAAATCTTCAACCCATCCTTTAATTAGGCTGCATATACAGTTATATCTCCCTCCAGTGGGTGTGAAATTTTCAGTGGCTAGGCTAGCTCCTCTTCTAAAATCAATTATGTTTAATTACATTTTAAAACCAATCATGGAGCTTAGGGTGATATATAAGTCCTACTTGACACATTATTTTAACCTCTAACACAAGGAAAGAGAGAGAGAGAAGAAGTTTGGGGGTTGGCGGCAGGTCCAAGGTCAACTACTGTGCTTTATTGACAAGATGAGATTTGAACTTGGATACCTCTATTATTGTGATTCCCCACCTTTGGTCCTCCAAGTGTTGGGACTTCAACTCCCAGAAGCCTTGGCCAATTTGACTGACTGTCAGGAATTCTGGGTGCTGAAGTCCAAAACACTTGGAGAACCAAAGATTGGGATCCAACTGCTACAGTAGTCTCCACAGAATTATAGGGTCAGAAGATAGCTTGATAGTCATCTATTCCAACATCCTGTTCCACAGCATCTGTGACAAATGGATGACTTCTTTGTGGTCCAATATATCTCTAGTACAGTGGTTCTCAACCTGTAGGTCCCCAGGTGTTTTGGCCTACAACTCCCAGAAATCCCAGCCAGTTTACCAGCTTTTAGGATTTCTGGGAGTTGAAGGCCGAAACATCTGGGGACCCACAGGTTGAGAACTACTGCTCTAGTGGAAGAAATCCCACTGAAGACTGTCAAACTGTCCAACAGCTGTCCAACAGGAGGTTTCTCCAAACAACTGCTGTATTTTAAACATTTAATATTAAGACAGAATTTTAGCTATATTTTAATATATTTTATAAGTCATCTTGGGTGCAGAATAAGAGGAATATGGGGTATAAGAACAAAATAATAATCCATTATGAAAGGTAAAACTCACTATACTGTGTCTTCCAGTTATTAGTTCATGTTGAGGCACCATCAAGTTGATTTCATGTCAAAAGGGAGTGAAAAAACATGGAATTTCCATCACCAATACTAAGTACCTCAAATAATTCTGTGTGCACAGTACATGTAGGAGTCTGTCTTGCAAAGCTAGAAACAGATCTCTTTCCCACCTGTTTGCCTTAAGGGTCAGTAAATCCACATCGTTATGTATCTTTAGAATGAAGCCTGAAACAAATACATATGTCCCTTGTTCAATATATTCTGACATCATAATAAGCGATTTTGCTAATTGTGTGTTATTTACTAAGCCATCGATTACATAGCAGTTGAGCAAAACCACAACAGCAAACAAACATGGCTCATTTTCCTCGTTTCTGCTTCTCTCCTGGCCTTTTGTTAATCTGTTCAGTGTAAACAGCCGGGGAAACAAAACAGTCTGGATCTAAACTGCCATATACTGCAGATTAAATGCATTGATCTGGCTGGTGTGGCAGTTTAGACACATGTAATTCAGTTCAATGCAGTGCATGGCAGTGGAGGTCCAGCCGCAGGAAGGGGCCATTGTTATGAATTGAGATGTCACAACAAGCTATGATGTAAACAAGCCAGAATTAGTTAGCCAACAACAAACCATGGTAGTGACATTTCAAACCACATCATGGAGAGCTGTGACGTGACATGCAAATGCACCCTTGGCAAGGATGAATACTTTCTACTGCCAAGGAAGTTCACTGCCAGGTTAATAGCTCACAACAAACACATTAGGAGAGATTAAACAGAATGCACCAGCACACTGGCTCATCTACAAATTAGAATTCCCTTGAAATTCAGTTTGCTGTGACCTCTGGATAAGGCCACTATGTCTAAAGACCTGTTTAGTAAGCAAAGGCATGCTCCTCCATGTGTACAAGAGTATATGGTCTGATGCCTCTCAGCTCAAGTCACAATTGCTGTTCTCTCGGTCTTCTTACAGTGCCCCTGTTCAGTGTGACATGGCATGGAGTTTTAACATGGCATTCAAGCAAATTAGGAATTGCTGGAGCTTTTTCATCAACGCAACCTATAGAAGTCCAGAGCTCAGAAGCATCATTAACATTTAACAATTACTGTTAACAGCTCAAAACTGAATTCATTATTGGTAATCGTTTTGGGGAAGAATTATACAATTAAATCATTATGTTAATGGTTAATTGTATGTTAATAATGGGTTACGTTTACATTTTAAAATGACTAGATAAAGCAAGGAAAGACCCCCCAACCGCCCTTGGAAATACTACCCAGAAGTAAAGTAAATGTGAAATGGTTATTGTTATTCAACATATTTGCTCTGGAGTGTAGCAATAATAATTTTTGAAAGTGTTGTAGAAAGTGATTACAATTTAAGGGCAACAAATAAATGTTAATTAATTCCAAGCACCGCAGAAATCACAGTGGAATTACCACCTTAAATCTCCTGCATTGAAAGCCAGATATAAATCTGCATGCCAAGAAAGAAATGAGGGGCTGACGTCTCTCTCTGCCTGTCCACCATCTCCTGAAACCCAAATAAAAAGCAATATAATTCCTCACAACAGTCTGTCAACTATAATAGTCAGAAACTTGAACCGTATCCTCTTCATTATGACCAAAGTGATAAAGCAGTGCCTAAGCAATGCCATTCACACTGATGTATGCATTGATGTAAGGCCTTGTAAAACTACAACTCCCATGATTGCAGTGCACTGAGCCACAATAGTTATGTCTGATGTCCACCTAATGGAAAGCAAGTCGAATTCAAGCCTACCCTTGGCAAGACTTATCATATAATTCAGTTTCTGAATCCAGGGTATCTGTTTGGAACTGAATTATATGAGTCTACACTGCCATATAGATTGCTGTAGACCCAGACTAAAGCCAGGAAATCAGAAGCCGTTTACTTCTTGGGAAGAGAGCAATGACAACTTGATAAAGTAGTGAAGAGTAGAGACATCACACTGGAAACAAATATCTGCATAGTTAAATCAATGGTATTCCCAGAAGTAACCTATGGAAGTGAGAGCTGGACCATAAGGAAGGCTGAGCAAAGGAAGATAGATGCTTTTGAACTGTGGTGTTGGAG
The DNA here is from genome assembly GCA_030556195.1 of Anolis apletophallus. Classification (NCBI taxonomy): domain Eukaryota; kingdom Metazoa; phylum Chordata; class Lepidosauria; order Squamata; family Anolidae; genus Anolis; species Anolis apletophallus. The sequence goes on along the minus strand of JARBWK010000008.1, from coordinate 122,638,840 downwards.
GAAAGTTCTGAGAGTGACCTGGACCGCGAGAAGATCAATCCAGTCCATACTCCAGGGAATAATGCCCAACTGCTCACCGGAGGGAAGGATATTAGAGGCAAAAGTACTTTGGCCACATAATGAGAAGACAGGAAAGCTGGGAGAAGACAATGATGCTGGGGGGAAAGGAAGGAAAAAGGAAGAGGGGCCGACCAAGGGCAAGTCGGATGGATGGTATCCTTGAAGTGACTGGCTTGACCTTGAAGGATCTGGGGGTGGTGACAGCCAAGGCAGAGCTCTGGCGTGGGCTGGTCCATTTGGTCAGAAGTGACTGAACAAACAACAAAACTCTGCCATATAATCCAGTTCAAAGCAGATAATGTAGATCCAGAAACTTGATTATATGGCAGTGTAGAACAAGTTGGTCATGTCTCAGGTCTAATATAAGTTCCATATTAGACCTTTTCAAGGTCCTTCCACATACAGACAATTGAAGGTGCTGTTGATCCACTAGCTGAGAAATATTACAATGGGTTTCAAACACATTTAGATAAATTATTGTAACATTATTAGGAAAGATAAAATCATGTTCCACACAGTGAAGCTTTAGGCCAACTGTAAGGCCCTTTATGTGTATGTGCGTGTGTGCGTGTGTGTGTTTACCAAAATGATTATCAACACTTCTATTCTCATTGACCCTTTTGGCAAACTAAAGGCTGAATCCAAGATTGAATCTGGAGTTTTGTGATTCAGTGCAAAAAGTAAAACATGATAGATGTCACAGTGTTTCAAAAAGCTATTTTGTCAGATAGGCACTATTTGGCTGAAGGATTCTAGAAAATATGATCCAAATATGTAACTTTTCCAAGCTCTTGTAACGGTTTGAAATGAATTATTAATACATCACGTTTCCCACAAGGGAGTTTCTAACTGCACTGATGGATTGCTTTTTCAATGTAATTCGAATGCCTTTCTTAAACCACTGATATCATTTCCTAAATAATCATCTCTATATGTCTTTCTTCAAGCTTGCAATATTACTCGCTCATATTACCTAATGGGTGAAGCATGGCATTGATAAATCGCTGAAGCTGTTTCATTTAAAAATCATGACTTTGTGGGCTTTGCCTCTTTGTGGGCATGCTTTCCCTCCTCACCTTGCAAGGCTATATACTATGGTAAAGTAAGGTAAAGGATTGGACACGTGTCGTGGATGATGGGAACGAAATATTTTTCTGGCAGGATATGTTAAGTTTTAACCTCCTCATAAGTAATAATTATTTTCATCCTCAGCTTCTTTCTGGCTTTTTTTTGTGTCAGAAGTGACTGCAAGTTGCTTCTGATGTGAGAGAATTGGCCGTGTGCAAGGACGTTGCCCAGAGGACGCCCAGGTGTTTTACCATCCTGTAGGAGACTTCTCTCATGTCACTGCATTGGAAGCTGGAGCTGACAGATGGGAGCTCATTCTGTTTCACAGAGTAGAACCACCAACCGTCAGGTCAGCAGTTCAGTCAGCACAAAGGTTTAACCCATTGCACCACCGCGGCTCCTGACTAACACAGTTCTTTCTCTTTCCAGTCCAGCATGTCCCCTCTTAAGTGGTATAATACCATGCAACATTTTTACAGCTGGAAACTGAGACATAAGTGACGAAGCAACGTTATAGTGTGGTCAAGATGGCAAAAGTTCCCAATGAGGAAGAACACATAAACTAGGAGAGGCTACAGCAGTGTGCTTTTGCTTGAGCCTCCAGGGAAAGGCAAGATTCTCCTCTGCTCTGTTGAGTTAACTGAGCGCAAACTAGCATTGGAACTCACTTTGCAGCAATGAAAGTAAGCTGAAGAGGGGAATGTGGAAGAAGAAAAAAACCTGGGACTATTTAAAAGCAGCTGAAAAAATGAGATGACAGGGAATAAATTAGGACAGCCCTGCTAAATTGGAATGACTGGGAGGCAGGTGTACTATTTTTTAATGATCCTTGGAAAGTTAAAGTACTCCTCTTGTATGAAATTCTGCAGTACTTTCCATTTTAAAGTCTCATTTCATCAGGATTGAGTATGCATGCCCAGTGTGAAATATATCTCACTATGTTAAAACAGTGGATGTGGCTCTTAATGAGATATGCCGCATTATTCGCCCTACACCGCTGGAGAAATTATACTGCTTAGCCGGTATTGTACCACCCGACATCCATCAGGAAGTAACAGCCTGTAATGAAATGATCAAGGCACTGACATCTCCGGGCCATCCTCTGTTCCAATATCAGCCAGCATGCCTTAAGTCATGAAATAGCTTCCTAAGATCTACAGAGATACTTGCAGGAACACCTGAGCAAGCAAGAGTCCAAAAGTGGCAAGCAAAAGCCTGGAACCTCAATCAGTGGCTGATATTAGATGAGAGACTCCCTCCTGGGCACACATAAGACTGGCACCAAGAGATGCAGAGCTAATCTTAAGAAATGGGGCTACCGAATGGAGTCCACGACACACGAGTGCAGAAAAGAGCAAACCACAGACCACCTACTACAATGCAACCTGAGCCCTGCCACATGCACAATGGAGGACCTCACACCAACACCAGAGGCACTCCAAGTGGCCAGCTTCTGGTCAAAGGACATTTATCATAATGCCAAGTTTTAAACTTTTTAAATACATTATATCTGCACCCTCAATTTGCTTCTGACACAATAAATAAACTAGGGCCTTCATTCCAGAACATCTCCACGTTTTTCATTGCCTTTGGATCCCACCATGAAACCTACCTTCACAAAAAGCCCATTGGCACAACCCTCTGTTGACCTTCCTTACCCACCATTTCTTTAGCAGTTTCTCTTTATGCAGACTAGGAGTACATCTACGCAGCAGAAATATTGCAGTTTGACACCACTTTAACTGCCATGGCTTCATGCGATGGAGTCCTATGATTCTGTTATTTGGTGAGGCACCAGCATTCTTGGGAACTGAAGGCTGAAGACTGTAAAACTACTACTCTCACGATTCCATCACACAAGGACAGAAACACTTAAAGTGGTGTCGACATTCATTATAAGTGTAGATGCACACTTAGGCCCTTTCTACACTGCCATATAAAATCCAGATTATCTACTTTGAACTGGATTATATGGCAGTGTAGACTCATAAAATCCAGTTCAAAGCATATAATGTGTATCATCTGCTTTGATAATCTGGATTATATGGCAGTGTAGGGCCAATTATTAATGAGAGGGAAACAGAAGCTAGGAGAGCCTGCAGCAGTTTGCTTTTGTTAGAACCTACTGGGAAAATCTGGATTATATGGCAGTGTAGAAGGGGCCTTAGATGCAAGCTTTTCCAGGGTAGGCTAACCTAAGTATACCTGTTGTAAATCTCTCTAGGCATCTGGGGGGACTTCCAGAGAGCTTATTCAGGTTCTGTTTTGTAATTTACTAGAACCCCAAATTGGACCAATCAGAAAATGGCGCAACGTAAGTAAATTCTGAGTGCAATCCATGGATATTTACCGTATCCCATAATTGAACAAATCTCCTGCTTTTGTTACTCCAGGTTTTCTTTATTTCACTGCTATAACTTGAGGGAAAAGGAAGGAGTGAATTTATGCTATTTTTATACAATTGGAAGTCAGAAATCCTTGCCAAGCTACTGCACACAGTAGTGCAGAGAGAGATACCAGTGGGTGTAGATTAACCTTTTGCACATCCCTGCTAGAAAATAAAATACACTGATGCGGCAATCGTGGTTGGTCTAATTTAAAGTGGGGGAAATAGTTGAAGCAGTGTCAGCAATCATCCTCATCCCAGTTTCTAATCCACCACGTTACCTACTTGAGTTTTGGATTTGAAGGCCCATGTGAAGGAGACCAGACTTGGTGGGGGTGGTTGGTAGGGGTGATTTAAGGCCGCTCTGCCCCCCTGCTGTGCTCTTTGCTTCAGTATGAAGTAGGAGGCAGGATCCTAATGGGGAATTAGTCCTTTCCCTCCTTGCTCCCCTCTCCCCTTGTCCAGTTAGTAGGGTTCCCATTACTGTATATATAGGTCATTTTCAACTCTTAAATGTTTGAAAACATACATAAGAAGTACAATGGGGCAAGAAAGACTGGACTTGCACTCTTGAGTGTCCACTGAAGTTTATCAATGGAACCTGATTTCTGTCAAAGTGTATTGACACTGGGTTGTTGTAGGTTTTTTCGGACTCTATAGCCATGTTCCAGAAGCATTCTCTCCTGATGCTTCACCTGCATCTGTGGCAGGCACCCTCAGAGGTTGTGTATCGACACAGTTTCCAACAGACGTCATGGTATTCTTTTGTAACTATAAATTAACAATTAACAGTCATTTCCCGTTATTTTAAGACTTGAAACTTTGTAACTAAATATAGGAAATTGATTTAATTAAGTCTATATAAAAATATAGAATGAACCATACTAATTAAAGGAGTCTCCGGTGGCGCAGTGGGTTATACTGCTGAGATGCTAAACATATTGACCGAAAGGTCGCAGGTTCAAATCCGGGGATTGGCATGAGCTTCCGCTGTCAGCCTCAGCTTCTGCTAACCTAGTAGTTTGAAAACATGCAAATGTGAGTAGATCAATAGGTACTGCTCCGGTGGGAAAGTAATAGTGCTCCATGCAGTCATGCCGGCCACATAACCAGTGTCTATGGACAATGCCGGCTCTTCAGCTTAGAAATGAAGATGAGCACCAACCTCAAGAGTCGGACACAACAGGACTTAATGTCAGGGGAAAACGTTTACCTTATCTTATACTATTGTTATAGAAATACTCTTCATGTTTTCCTAAAATAAAGTTTCTCTCTCTCTCTCTCTCTCTCTCTTTCCCTCTCCCTCTCTCTCTCTCTCTCTCTCTCTCTCACACACACACACACACGAGACACACAGAAATCTTTTTTTTCTGGCTATGGCCCTGCTTCCAACTGTCCTGCTTTGGCAGGAACTGTCCAAATTGATTCAAAGACTGTATCTACACTGCCATATAATCCAGTTCAAAGCAGATAATCTGGATTTTATGTGGCAGTGTAGATGGGGCCTCAATCCCACTTTTTCAGCTGCTTTTAAAATGTCCCGGTTTCTCTCCGCTCTTCTCACATCCCCCTTCATTCTCATCAAAGTTCAATTGCTGCACACTGTTTGCCAAGTAAGAAAAGGGAGTTTGCACTCAATTAACTTGGAAAGAGGGGGGAGGGGGCAGAATCTTGCTCTTCCAGGTAGATTTTGGCAAAAGGAAATTGCTACAATCTCTGAGCTTCTGTGTTCATTAATGATTTTCAACATCATGACCACACTCTGATGTTGCTTGGCTACACAATCCCAGTTTTCATCTGTGAAACATTGCAGGATATAGAGGATGTACCATTATGTCTAGAAAAACCCGAGGTTTGTAAAAGTACCCAAAAGGAGATAGACTAGGTTTCTTTCCAAATAGTTCAAGGAACATTTTAGCATCTCGGAATGTGGAATATTACTTAGAAAGGAAAAATAGGAACGGGGAGAATGACATGTTTTAGTTTGAGAAAGAAGCCCCAACTGGAAATATCCTACCTCGGACAGTCCTCTAGTTACAAACATCCAACCGACAAATGACTCATACTTAAGAATGGGGGTGAGACAACAAAAAGTGAGAGAAATCTATCCCTTAGAAGGGAAATTGACCCCAGAAAGAGTTATGATGGGGAAAAGGCGTCTCCACTGAAGATTTCTCACCAATCCTTGTTTCCACAACCAGCCAAATTTTTCACAGGGACAGAAAGTAAGGTGAAATCTTCTGAACAGGGGCACAGACAGCAAAACAAACTCCATAGGGGTGGTAACTTTTCCCTATGCTATCCAAACCTGCCTGCCTGCCTGCCTGCCTGCCTGCCTGCCTGCCTGCCTGCCTATCTATCTATCTATCTATCTATCTATCTATCTATCTATCTATCTGACCACAACTCCCAGGGTCCTCCTCAATCTATTGGTTCTACTTCCAGCATCTTTTGGGAATCTCACTGTGATCTCACTGCGTCTGTGCAACTGCTGTATTAATTTCCCAAGCTTTGGAAACAATACTTCCTTTCATTCAACCCATATTCCTTTGGCCCATAATTCCACATTGTTGATTCATGTACTGTTCTCTTATCCATTGGGAACCCCACCAGTTTGTACCAAAAATAAATAAATAAATCTGTCTCTAACCAAGCTAGTTCCCATTTTATATTTATCCACTCAGTGCTTTCTTTTCTCCCACTAAAATACATTAATAATAGTTGATGGAGGCAAGTCAGAACTGCTATTCTCTCAGTCGTTATGCAGTGTCCCTATTTAGTGTGATATGTATGGCATGGAGTTTTAATATAGTGCTCAAGTAAATTAGGAATTGCTACATATGTTGTAACAAAAGAAAAGCCATTTACTGGATATGAACCTTATGGAACTTCTCAATTCTACTTCACACAAACATAAGTCAACTAAACAGACAGAACTTTCTAGTAAGATTCTGGCTATAGTTTTCCTCTCCAGCTCCTTCCACACAGCTGAATAAAATCCCATATTATCCGCTTTGAACTGGGATATATGGCAGTGTGGACTCAGAGCCCTCCCGCACAACCTTACACCCCAGAATATCATGGAAGAAAATCCCACAATAGCTGCTTTGGACTGGGTTATATGAGTCCACACTCAGATAATGTGGGATTTTCTGCCTTGATATTCTGGGTTATATGGCTGTGTGGAAGGGCCCTCAAAAACACCAAGCGAAGGGTCTTTTTTTATAACTAACTAACTAACTAACTAACTAACTAACTAACTACAGGTCCTTCTCAAAAAATTAGCATATAGTGCTAAAGTTCATTATTTTCCATAATGTAATGATAAAAATTAAACTTTCATATATTTTAGATTCATTACACACCAACTGAAATATTTCAGGTCTTTTTTGTTTTAATACTGATGATTTTGGCATACAGCTCCTGAAAACCCAAAAATCCTATCTCAAAAAATTAGCATATTTCATCTGACCAATAAAATAAAAGTGTTTTTCAAAAAAAAAAGTCAACCTTCAAATAATTATGTTCCGTTATGCAATCAATACTTGGTCGGGAATCCTTCTGCAGAAATGACTGCTTCAATCGACTTATGACTCTGTGCCGTTTTTTGTGGCATGGTTTTTAGGCAATCAGCCTGCGGCAGTGCTGAGGTGTTATGGAGGCCCAGGATGCTTCGGTGTTATGGAGGCCCAGGGCCTTAAGCTCATCCAGAGTGTTGGGTCTTGCGTCTCTCAACTTTCTCTTCACAATATCTTACAGATTCTCTATGGGGTTCAGGTCAGGAGAGTTGGCAGGCCAATTGAGCACAGTAATACCATGGTCAGTAAACCATTTACCAGTGGTTTTGGCACTGTGAGCAGGTGCCAGGTCATGCTGAAAAATGAAATCTTCATCTCCATAAAGCTTTTCAGCCGATGGAAGCATGAAGTGCTCACAAATCTCCTGATAGCTAGCTGCATTGACCCTGCCCTTGATAAAACACAGTGGGCCAACACCAGCAGCTGACATGGCACCCCACACCATCACTGACTGTGGGTACTTGACACTGGACTTGGGATTTCCTTCTCCCCAGTCTTCCTCCAGACTCTGGCACCTTGATTTCCAAATGACATGCAAAATTTGCTTTCATCAGAAAAAAGTACTTGGGCCCACTTAGCAACAGTCCAGTGCTGCTTCTCTGTTGCCCAGGTCAGGCACTTCTGCCAATGTTTCTGGTTCAAAAGTGGCTTGACCTGGGGAATGCGACACCTGTAGTCCATTTCCTGCACACGCCTGTGCACGGTGGCTCTTGATGTTTCTACTCCAGACTCAGTCCACTGCTTCCACAGGTCCCCCAAGGTCTGGAATCGGTCCTTCTCCACAATCTTCCTCAGGGTCCGGTCACCTCTGCTCGTTGTGCAGCGTTTTCTGCCACATTTTTTCCTTCCTACAGACTTCCCATTGAGGTGCCTTGACACAGCACTCTGGGAACAGCCTATTTGTTCAGAAATTCCTTTCTGGGTCTGACGCTCTTGCTTGAGGGTGTCTATGATGGCCTTCTGGACAGCAGTCAGGTCGGCAGTCTTACCCATGATGGCGGTTTGGAATAATGAAGCAGGCTGGGAGTTTTTAAAAGCCTCAGGAATCTTTTGCAGGTGTTTAGAGTTAATTAGTTGATTCAGATGATTAGGTTAATAGCTCGTTTAGAGGACCTTTTCCTGATATGCTAATTTTTTGAGATTGGATTTTTGCTGTATGCCAAAATCATCAGTATTAAAACAAAAAAAGACCTGAAATATTTCAGTTGGTGTGCAATGAAGCTAAAATATATGAAAGTTTAATTTTTATCATTACATTATGGAAAATAATGAACTTTAGCACTATATGCTAATTTTTTGAGAAGGACCTGTAACTGGATAGTCCTTACATTCTGGATTGACCATTCCAACCACCTTTAGAAGTAATGTGGCAAAAACACGTGAGAGATGCAACAATCACAACTTCAGCAACTGAGTATGATAATACCTAAGAAGCGCAACTGTAATGTCCATGTGTATAGCTTCAATCAGTTGAACCAATCCCTTTGTTTTTAACACCAGAAACCATAAAAAGATGAAAGGTAGAAGTGACAAAATACTCGGTGTTAGGTGGCTCACTATAAAATTACCATAGCTCACATCTATTTTTCTAAGATTTAAGGAATATTCAATCAATAGTAGCACTTGGAATTACTTAAGGCAGGGATGTGCAACTTCCCCGAGGCCCAGAGCTTGGCCACCCCACCAGATCCCAGATCCTGTAAACCCTCTTCTTTAAAAAAAACCTTTGGAAATGGCATCCTGGTTGGCATCCTGGTCAGTGACAACACAGTCATTTGGACTTACTTGTAACTACTGGGCATTCACATTTATGAACGTTATTGTCCAAACAATGACTCATAAACTTAACTTGGCAGCTCGGCAGCGTCTCAACTAAAGAGTTTCTGAGGTGCTATTAACTGGAGAGTTGGGAAATACCATCTGTAGGGATTTCCCAGTCATGGGATGCAGTTGAAGCAGATCCTACAGAGTCTCTACAGCTGCCTGGAAGATTTCCCAACCATCTGTTTGTGTTGTATGCAATGACAGCTCTACATCAGTGCGAGGGAACTTGATTTTTTAAATTACAACTCCCATAAACCTCAGGATATATGACTAAAAGCCAGGGATTAGAAGAACAATTTTCCAACACATCAGGGAGGCTCATCAATCTGTTTTTTCCTGATCTGTAAAACAGCTAAATAATTGATAGAAATTGTGTTTAAAAAAGGAAATAAACCAAACTTTGGAATTATACTTAGGGATCACCCAAAAAGGCCATATTGCAAGCCCAATACCGTTGTTCTCAACTATTTCCTATCATCTCTGATTAAATTTGTAATGACTTGGAGGCTAGAAGTATTGGGGGAGTGGGGAGAATGACACACGTGTTTGATAATGTGACAGCACAAATGTCAACTCCTCACACAATCCCAAACTTCAACTTGATCCCATAGTTCTATGTAAGGTACAGCTGCGTGTGATTGCTTGCATACTTTTCAAAATAGTAAGCATTGTCATGCATGTTGTTGCTGTATACCCACGTCTTAATTTACAACACACAGTGACTGTACCATAGAGTGTCTTCTGCAGGACTTCAAGCAGGGAGTTTGCCTTTGCCTTTGCCTTCCTCGGAGGTTGAGAGAGTATAACCCTGTGGGTTTCCATAGTTGAGTGGTGATTGCAACCTTGCTCGCCCAGAGTTGTAACACAAACCACCACACTGCAGTTGACATGATCAATGCAATCATGTCCATTCCTTGATGTAACTCATACAAATAAGAATACACACCCAATAATAGCCTCACCCTAATTCCTCCCACCCACCTACCCACCTGCCCCTCAAAGAACCACCCTAAGGAGGGTTGGAAACATCTTTATGGATTTTATTAAAATAGGAAACTCAGACCAGACCCCAAAATGCCAAGGGAATCAACAGGCCCCCCTTTTTTGTGGCCGGAAGTGGAGTCCCCACCAAACCCCGCATTCCCACCCCCAGATTATTACAAATTAAAAAATACCTCCACACCCCTGTGTCTCTGGGGGCCACACTGGCCATGCCTGCCATCCCATAGTAATAATACTAGTCATAAAAAATTCCCCCAAACCCTGTGCGCTTGGCATCCCCACGTGCTCCAAGGGGGAGGAACCTGGGCACCACCATGACCTTCCGTCTCTTTATTTCATTTATTTATTTTGTATATCCCATTTGGATGAAAATAGAATTTTGACGGAAAGCGGCTCAAAATAAGATTTTTTTTGTCTCCCCTCCTCTCTTCCCATTTTGCTTGGGTTTCTTTTTTTTGTGAAAATTCTTTCTATAGTTTATTCCCATGACGTCAAAAGGAAAACGTATCAGAGTGCTCCTTCTTTCTTTTCTTGTGGTTCTCGTTTTGTTTCTTTTCTTTCTTTTTTTTAAAGGAATATAGCAGGTAGTTGGATACAGAAACAGCCCCATCTGTATAAAAAAAGTCTCCAATGTAAAGGTAGAACAGTAGAAAAATAAGAAAAAGAAAAGGGAGTGGAAGAATGAAAGAAAAAAGGGGGGAAGGTCAGGCAGAGGGCCAAAGTAGTACCTTATTCTGCAAACAAAAATGAAGAGAACGTAAAAGGCTAAGTCGGTGAAAACCAAAGGTGTCTGCTAGGGGCTTAGCATCCAAGATCTGCCATGGTGGTGGAAAGATCTGTTTTTGTGTGGGGAAGTGGGTGGGGAAGGAGGAGCTGTTCCTCAACACTTCCGCCACTGCATGGACGGATTCACCGCCACCCTCCCACCATGTAAGTATTCCCCGTTGCCTGGGTCTGTTGGTCGTCATATCTGTGTCTCTTGGACATTCTCTTTCGAGCTGCTCTTGAACAAGAGAGGTTCATGGATGGAATTGAGCATGGGGTTCTTGGAGCCACAGGTGAGCGGCCCACCACCACTGTTGTTGTTGTAGTGGGCCTTGAAAGCAGCATAGTGATTGAGGTGGTCGTGCTCGATGGCAGGAAGGGCCAAGTGGCTGTCGCCGGGGCCCCCAGCTGCGGCAGGCAGCTCATCCTCCACATTGATGATCTCAATGGTCCGCGTGGGCCCATGGTGCTTGTGCAGCTGGTGCTGTTTTCGGAGCTTGTAGAAAACAATCAGCATTACGGCAGCCATGAAGGTGATGGCAACAAAGCAGCCAATGATGATCTTGGTGGTTTTCATGACGTCGTCCAAGTCTTTCATGCCGCTCTCAGTTACATCGGTGATTGGGATGGTGAATGGTTTCTCAGTGCTACGGGTACTGCGTGGGGTTAGCGAGGTGGTGGAGTAGGTCATGCCCCAACCTTGTGATGGGGTTGGCCCAGGTTCTTTCTTGGTGGGAACAGATTCTTCTGGATTGGAATCCATGGTTTCCACAGTCACTGTGGTAAAGTATGTGTAGCCTGTGGTGGCTGGATCCACAGCTGAGACATTGAGTGTAGCTGTAGCGGTAGTGTTGCCAGCTGAATTGGTCACCATGCAGGTGTATTGTCCTGTGTCCTGGACAGTAACATTGGTGAAGTTGAGCGTGCCATCATGGAGGACAGAGATGCGGACTCGATAGGAACCGTGAGTCATCAGCGTTCCATTTGGCGTCAGCCAATTGACTGATGTCATGGAGGTCCCTGTCCGGCATTTCAGCTCAGCCGCCATCCCCTCAGTCACATTAAGGTCAGTGGGAGGCTCCACTATAACTGGGGCATAGCAAGTGAAATGGCTTTGATCCAGCTCTCCAATATACCGCCCTTTGAGGTTTGGCGGGGCATGGCACCGGGCGCAGCAGGTGGTGTTGTTGGGCACTGTCTCCTTGAGCCACCAACTGAGCCACAGTACATCGCAGTTGCAATGCCAAGGGTTATGGTTGAGGTGGACACGCTCCAGGCGGTGTAAAGGGGTGAAGAGATCATGTGGCAAAGACATCAAATTATTGTGTGAGAGATTGAGCTCCTCCAAAGACTTGAGGTCATCAAAGGCATTGCGTTCAATGGTGGCCACCTGGGCATGCATCAACCATAATTTGCGAAGGCTGGTTAGTCCTTGGAAAGAGCCTGGCCGGATCATGTCCAGGCGATTCCCAGACAGCTCCAGCTCCTCCAGCCGTACTAAGGCTGTCAAATTTGGGATGTCCTTAAGGTTGCACATACCCAGGTTCAGGTAGCGCAAGTTGACCAAGCCTTCAAAAGCTGCCTCTGAGATGTACTCCAGCTTCTTGAGCTCTCCAAGATCCAGGCGGCGCAAGGAAGGGACTCTGTTGAAGGCATAAGAAGGGATGCTTTCAATTGGGTTATTCCTCAGCCACAGCTCCCGCAACTTGGAGAGGTACTCAAAGGCCTGTGTGGGGACAGTGGTCAGCCGGTTGTCAAAGAGCTCCAGAGTGTTGAGATTGGGCAAGCCATTGAAGGCGCCAACCTCAATCTTACGGATAAGGTTCTTGCTGAGCTGCAAAATCTCAAGATGACGAAGGTGCTTGAAAGTGTCTGTCTTGATGACCTGGATATTGTTCTCCTGCAAGTTGAGGTACCGTGTGTTGATAGAAATGCTCTCCGGCACTTCCACCAGTTCCCGGCGTGTACAGATGACCCGACTGGCTTGGTTGCTGCAGGAACAAGCCGCTGGGCAAGAGGTTGGTGAGGCTCCACCCAAAACAAGCGGTGGCAGCCAAAGGAAGAAGAGGATGAGATGCTTCCAAACCATTCTAGAGATTCCAGGTGCCAGCAAAGGCTTGCGAGTGCAGCGGCGGATGGCCATGTCCAATGCTCATGCTTCAGTGAACAGCAGGGTGAGCACTCAGGTCTTTAGAAACTGGGAATAAGAAACAAAGAGAAAGAGAAGTGAGTCAGGATCTGATAGCGAACTTGGGAGAAGGATCACAGTTAAAAGGATTAATTCTTGGGGGTCTAGCCACAAAACCCTAGCCACATTTTCAATCCCTTCTCAGCTGATCCACCTTTTCACTGCTTCTGCTCCTCTTTCTCTTCTTGGTTTCCTCCCTTACCAAGTGCCACCCTTCAACTTCCTTCCCACTTTCCAACAAGATTTCCCAGCCAGATTTCCAAGTCATGATCCACCTCTTCAACCCACTCATTTGCTCTTCTCTGTACCCTCTCCTGCCAACACAATGCCACTCCTTAACTCCTTTCCCCACCTTCCACCAAGGGAAGGAAGGGCTTGTGCTAGTGACTGGTGCATGGGAAAGGGGTTTAAAATCTGGCTGGGATTTCATAGTGGGAAGGTGTGGAAGGCTGGGGTTGTCAGCAGAACTTCGAAAGAGAGACAGAGGGGCACCAGAAGGCAAGGAGGCGGAATTAGATAACCAGCAGTTATAAACTTGTAAACAATGATATCCAAAAAAAGAGAATTCCATGAGTGTTGGGGGCTCATAGTGAAAGGAAGTGACAACTTAAGTTAGTTGTGACTAAATGAGGATTTCAGTGTTTCTTCTTGGTTTGCCCGAGTCTGTACCCAACACTGGATAATTAAAATGGGTAATTCAATTTCACATGATGCGATGAGGCAAAAAAATTCAACATTCATAATAGCTATAGACACCCTGTATGCTGCAAGAGGAACATTTCAAAGGAATTAGTTACATTTATAGTTAAAATGTAAGCCTTCAGTGAAGTTGGTTGCCTTTTAACTAGATTGCATTATCTTTGAAAGGAAACATACAAATGCTGTAAGCCAAACAATCCATCTCATTCCTATCTCTGCATGAGGCAGACAAATACACTGAAATGCTGGCCAACATATTGAACCATGTAACAATCCTCTTTCGCCATAGAATTAACTAAAAAGTATCAGTTAAATTGCAAAAGATGTTGATCCCTTGTTACATTATACTTGTAATGTAATTTAGTTATTGGGGAAAGGAACGTACAAATAACTAGTATTAAACACTGTTTGTAAAAGATTATTTCCCAGTTTTGCTTAGACTACCTAGAGCAATGGTTCCCAATCTTAAATAATAATAATAATTTTATTTTTATACCCCGCCTCCATCTCCCCCAAGGGGTGGTTTACAAAGGGGCAAGCCCAGGAAGAACAAAGTTAAAACCTTCCTAATGCCGCGACTACTTAATACACTTCCTCGTGTTGTGGTGACCCCCAACCATACAATTATTTCTGTTGCTATTTCATAACTGTAATTTTGCTACTGTTATGAATCCTAATGTAAATATCTGATATGCAGGGTGTATTTTCATTCACTGGACCAAATTGGCACGAATACTCGATAGGTCCAAATTTGAATACTACTGGAGCTGGGGATTGATTTTGTCATTTGGGAGTTGTAGTTGCTGGGATTAATAGTTCACCTACAATCAAAGGGCATTCTGAACTCCACCAATGATGGAATTGAATCAAACTTGGCAAACAGAACTCCCATGACCCACAGAAAATACTGGAAGGGTTTGGTGAGCATTGACCTTGTGTTTTGGAGTTGTAGTTCACCTACATCCAGAGAGTACTGTGGACTCAAACAATGATGGATCTGGACCAAACTTGGCAGGAATACACAACATGCCCAAATGTGAACACTGGTGGAGTTGGGAAAAATAGGCCTTAACATTTAGGAGTTGTAGTTGCTGGGATTTATAGTTCACTTACAATAAAAGAGCATTCTGAATCCCACTAACAATAGAATTGGGCCAAACTTCCCACACAGAACTTCTATGACCAACAGAAAATACTGTTTTCTGATGTCTTTGGTGACCCCTCTCACACTCCCCTGATGACCCCCAGATTGAGAAACACTGACCTAGACCCTGGCGGAAGAGGAACAGGGGAAGTTGTTGCTTTCATGTTTTACTAGTAAACTAGTAAACTTCTAAAGGCATTTTGTGAAGTCATCAAGATGTCTCCTGATCACAGATACAGTCAGTCATTCTTTTAATCAGCCTCGGATCTAATAAGCTGGCTTCTGGTCTCTCCAACATCTTGAATACAGACAAGGTTTCTTGAGCCAGGACTCTGTTGGTTTTAGCTTTGCTCTTATTTGCTTGTTTCGACATGGTCTTTTTTTTAATGAATGCATTAAAAACAACAACCACCCTTGAAGGACTATTGAAACAACAAGCAACATATACATGAGAAAGAGCATCACGTTTTCATTGCGGTGCTTGTTTTGGCATTTGCTGCTTTTAATTGATCGCGGTTTTCATTGATTGTTTTGAACTGTTTTTATTATTTGACTCCTATGGATTTTTGTCGTGTTTAATTGCACATCACCCCCTGGAGCATTTTGCTCTAGAACTAGTCCATTTTAAGAGAAAGTACGTTAAAGAAGAAATAGGAACTCTCCTGAAAGCAGAACAGACTGCCTTGAAAGATCTTGGACCGACACCACTAATCCTCTAAACTGGCAGAGGGTAAATTAGATAATCTTTTAGATCTATCTATTCCAACTTTAGGATTCTGTGGATTTAGGAAGCATCTGAGTAAATAATATCTCCTTTTTCAAAAAGGCTGCATGTGCATCTACTTTTGTGTACTTATCCTTCATTGAATACTGAGATATACCACTGCAACTTCCATTTCGGACATAAATAGCAAAGCTGAGCAGTAGTGACTGAACCACAGACACTCGATCACAAACATCTACACTGTTGGAGCATGCAAGGAATCAGTGAGTGTGTGTGTGTCAACTGTAAAGTAAGATGCATGAAGCTGATTGGTCGGGCAATGCCCGGGGAGATGACTGAGCCTGGGACTTTTGAATACTGTTACATTTTTGTTCAGGCTTGAGCTATGCACGTGCACAGAGAGAGAAGAAGAGAGAGACAGATTTTGAAGTGTGCTCTCGCTTCATGAACTGCTGAAGGAATTTATCCACATGGACAAAATAAAGACCATTTTTAGATCTCTCATAAAAAAGGACTTTGTGTGAGTTGATGCAACTGATCACACTGTACATATGTTGTTCTCAACTAAGAGTTAACTACCATATTTTCCGGTATATAAGACACCTGGCCGTATAAAACGACCCCCAACTTTTCCAGTTAAAATATAGAGTTTGGGATATAAGACTACCCCTCTTCCAACGCACACCAAATAAAAATTTAAAAAGCATCAGATTTGATTTCAATATGGTAATTTTCCTATTACTGTACCTCCTTCTCTGCCTCTCAGATCTCGCACCTGCGCACCTGCACCGCTTCACTGCAGTTTTCAGGAGCGAGATCTGAGGGCAGAGGAGGAGGTATGGCAATAGGATACAAGGGCGGGCCAGACAGGTAAAAGAGGTGTGTTTTTCTGGGCCCAGAGCGCCTCTATATCTTTTTTCCATACCCCGGGTGCCCCGGATGTCTGCAGCTTGCTCTGCCCTTCACTTACATCTTCTCGGTGAGGTGTCACCATCGGGACTGCATTAAGTCCACGAATCCTGCTGAATGGATTTTCTTCTACCATATTTGTACAGTGCTGTCCTTAATGCTTTCATATAGTCGCTGCATACGGCAGGGACGCGGCCACTGCCATTTTTGAGCTCCCCCCACCATATGTGACAACCACAGATTCTCCAATCCAGATTGGAAGTTTCAGCACCTGCTCTATAAGATGAATCCCGGTGTATAAGTCTACGCCCGATGTATAAGTTGACTCCCGCGTAGAAGACAACCACCGCGTGTAAGACGACCCCTGACTTTTGAGAAGATTTTCTTGGGTTAAAAAGTAGTCTTATATGCCAGAAAATATGATACTTGTGTTTTTTTTTAATGTTCACCTGCATGGCATATTTTCTTTCTCTGGCAAGGCAGTGTGTGGCCTGATGAAATTTTACACTACACCACATACACTGCCATACAATCCTGTTTCTGAATGCAGATTAACTGCATTGAACTGGATTATAGGCAGTATAGACTCACCTAATCAAGTTTAAAGCAGGTAATCTGCATTCTGAAACTGGATTATATGGCAATGTAAATCCAGCCTCAGATATGAAGAGGCATGTCTGCTCAAGATCATCCCAGTCCCTGATTTTTCAAGAGTCAAAACCTGAGACGGACCCGGGTCATGCTATTAAGTGTTATGCATTAAGTATAAAGCATATTAACTTTGTAGGACATGGGATAAGAATCACTTAATCTAGTCTACTTTTAGGACAAAGGTGATTGCAGAGCAGCATGGAGGGTAAGCCCTGGCATTACATCTGGAAATGTAATGCCAGGAAGGAGCTACAGAAAGTAGAAGCCAAATCAATCCACGAATCACTCCAGAGTAGAAAGCATTTGCAACCAACTGATTTACACTTGTAGCAAGGCAATGTTTTAAGTGAATTAGAGATCTGCACCCAAGCCTTATGTTTTTTACCTGGAGCCTGAACCCATCCAAACTACAGAATTAGAACAGAATTAGATGATCCACAAAAAGCAGAAACTTAGGGCCAGATCTGGCAGCTCAAGATGTGAATAATTTGAGCTTGTAACCTCATCTTAAATGCCCTCTTCATTGAATCTCTGGTCCTAAAGATACACATGCCCTTAAACGTATAGGATCAAGTGCCAATTAATTATTTGCTCTTGGGTTCTAGGTCACAGAACAGCAGACCTATCGACTAATTAAAGGTTTTTAGTTTTCAGTTCATACATCCGAGATCTATTCTGCTGACCTTTAGAAGCCAATTTGTTAAACACACAAACACACACAACCCGCTGCACAATTTCCCAAGGTTTTTAGTGGATTTTCGTACAATCATCTATTTTAAGATCGTTTTCTTTGGTTATATTTTAGCACTGAATATTGGAATGCTTTACTGCAAGGCAGTGGGTGGCTCTCCAAACAAAGGGCAGAAAGAATGTTCTATATTATTTTGTTTCCTGTTCAAAAATGGATCCTGCTGTTGGTCAGGAAATCCCCTTCAGAGCAAAAGAGCAGCAACACGTTCACAGTTTTCTCTCTGTATTCAACACTTTTTCTTTTAAAAAAGGAGCCAAAGCCCATATCTTTCTGTTTAGTAAAATCCTCCAGAACCCTTTAAACCAGTAAGTGTAGACACAGCCAGAGACAAGGGGTGTGTCTACACCAGTGATTTTCAACCTTTTTTGAGGCGTGGCACATTTTTTACATTTACAAAATCCTGGGGCACACCACCAACCAAAATGACACAAAATGACTGTCATTTTACTAACTGGCACTCTCCCCCCTGATGACGCCGCTGCTTCCACCAACCCCTCTCTCCCCAGGAAGCCCACGCACAGGAGGCCCGTAACCGTCGCGCAGGGGAGGGCTGCGCTGAGTGGCCGAAGCACACGCGGGCTCGGCTGAGCAGGACAAATAGGAATTGAGCACACGGGGTGGCTCTGAACCTCGGAACAAACTGCGGCGGAGGCTCGCAGCCGTCGCCACTCCCAGCTCTCCTTCCCGAAAGGGTTCAGCCACCCCAGGAGTGCCTCCCCCCCTCCTGCATCCCTTCGCTTTCCCTGCTGTTGCCTTTGGGCCAGATCGGGAAGGAACCAAGCTGGGCTGTGGAGCTGCGCATCCCGGCCTCTATTCTCCTCTGCAGCGAACCCAAAGCCCAGCCAGGAGAAACCAGGAGATAAGGGCTTGCTCCCTTTCCCCGGTGTGGAGGGGCTAGACCAGACCTGGGCAATTGCCGGCCCTCCAGGTGTTTTGGACTTCAACTCCCAGAAATCCTAGCCAGTTTATCAGCTGTTAGGATTTCTGGGATTTGAAGTCCAAAACACCTAGAGGGCCAGCAATTGCCCAGGTCTGGGCTAGACTCTAGGTCCCTCTGCACGCCAAGGGCTACCTGGCTGGGCTGCGGCTCCTCCTGCTTCCTGGCTCCTGGGTGCTCTTCTGCCCTCCTCCCCTCCGGCAGCAAGGAGGAGGAGAGGGAGGAGGAGTCCGCGGTTTCTGCCCCCGTCCGACCCTACTCCCGGAGGCTCGAGGCGAGACTTTCCTTGCTGCCGGAGGGGAGGAGAGCAGAAGAGCGCCCAGGAGCCAGGAAGCAGGAGGAGCCGCAGCCCGGCCAGGTAGCCCTTGGCGCGCAGAGGGAGGGAAGGAAGGAAGGGAAGGAGAGGAGGGAGGGAGGAAAGTTCTGGATGCCGAGGGCTCTCCCTGACTGCAGCCAGGCTGGCAGGCATTGCTGCTTCAGCCAGGAAAGCCTCATTTCTGCTGCCTGAAGTTTCCTGCTAGGCTCTCTCTCTCTCTCTCTCTCTCTCTCTCTCTCTCTCTCTCTCTTTCTCTCCACTGTAATTTCCTACGGCACACCTGATGATCTCTCACGGCACACTAGTGTGCCGTGGCACACCGGTTGAGAAACACTGGTCTACACTGTAGAATTAAAGCAGTTTAATACCATTTTTGTTGGTTGGTTACATACTGTAAGTCACTTCTGGTGTGAGAGAATCAGCCGTCTACAGAGACATTCCCAGGGAACCCTTGGATGTGTAACTATCCTGTGGGGAGGCGTATCAAAAAGAGACAGAGTTTCATCTATGCTGACGATCATGCCATCACCGCTCAAGCAGGGCGCTTTGAAATAGTAGAACAGAAGCTCTCAAAAGCTTTTGGTGCTCTTACTGCCTATTACAGAGGAAACCAGCTGACTCCTAATCCATCTAAAACACAGACATATGCTTTTCATCTTAAGAGCAGACAAGCATTTCGAGCTCTGAGGATTATCTGGGAAGCAATCCCACTGGAGCATTGCAGCATATCAAAATACCTAGGAGTCACTCTGGACTGTGTTGTGGACTGTGCGCTGAAGCAGAAGCACTGCTTGACTAACAAGCAAAAAGTGGCCACTAGAAACAATATCATACGACAGCTGACTGGCACAACCTGGAGATCATAATCAGATACAGTGAAGCCATCTGCCCTTGTGGCTACTCTGGTGCTGAGTACGCATGCCCAGTATGGAATGCATCTCACCACGTTAAAACAGTGGATGTGGCTCTTAATGAGACATGCCACATTATCACAGGATGTCTATGCTAGAGAAATTATACTGTTTAGCCAGTATTGCATCACCTGATATCCGCCATGAAGTAGCAGCCAGCAATGAACAAATCAAGGCACTGACTTGGCCCATCCTCTGTTTGGATATCAGCCAGCATTCCAATGACTTAAATCAAGAAACAGCTTCCTAAGATCGACATAGATACTCACAGGAACACCCGAGCAAGCAAGAGTCCAAAGGTGGCAGGCTAAAACCTGGAACCTCAATCAGTGACTGATACCAGATGAGAGACTACCCCCTGGGCACACCGAGGACTGGACGACTTGGAAGGTGCTGAGCAGGCTACGCTCTGGCACCACGAGGTGCAGAGCCAACCTTAAGAAATGGGGCTACAAAGTGGAGTCCACGACATGCGAGTGTGGAGAAGAGCAAAGCACAGACCATTTACTATAATGCAGCCTGAGCCCTGCCACATGCACAATGGAGGACCTTCTTACAGTGACATCAGAGACACTTGAAGTCGCCAGCTTGTGGTCAAAGGAAATCTATCATAATGCCAAGTTTTTTTTAACTTTGTGGTTTTCTATACATTATTTCTGCATTCTCAACTTGCTTCTGACACGATAAATAAATTACATTGCACATTATCTTGCTTGTGGCTGTCTGTTATTTTATTTTATTTTTTAAAAAACCATAGGCTTAACAGGAGATTGTCATATCTCTCAAAACATTCCAATCTGAATGTCACTTTAAAAAGAGATGCAAAAGGTAGTAAGAGAAACCATTATTGATATAGCTAGAAAAGGAATATTGTATTGCGTGGAGATGGCTTTCTTACAAAAAAAAAGTCCCCATAATAGAATACAGAGAAGGAAGAAAGGAAGGGGACCAAAAATAGAAGAACAACGTATTACATGTAATGTATTGCTTCCAAGCTGTTTTAGAATAAAAATCGCTTTTAATTTAATTTTTTATTTCTCATTCCCTTTCATAGTAGAATGTTAAAACCATAATACCCTCAAACGGTATCCTAGCACGCTAGAACCATAATACCCTCAAACACACCAAAGCTACACTAGACATATAATACCATCAAACAATAAAACAAGTGTGTCTTTTAACTTTTACCCTCAGGAATTAAAATATGATCTACTAGTAGTTAAACAACTTTGAAAAGCAGGGACGGAAAAGGTCTTGGAATCTGAAAATCAACCCTACAACCTGAATCCTGGGTGCCTTACTTGACATTCTACTATTAGGTGGGGCTGGAATCCTATTTGGGAGGTATAGCTTCAAAAAGGGACTTACATAGGTACGAATCAAATTAATAAAATATGTGCTTTATAGCATAGCTAACAAACTGCATTGATGCTCAATGGTCCCATTCTTGCTGATGCCCTCATATCCACCGCCACAATTCATTAGCATGGCTTCTTGGCATCTTGGCTACTTAGCTAAGTATGGTTGGATCTTCACATTTGTGGGTTTAACTTTTGTGGATTTGATTCACAGATTTGATGAATATTTCCAGGAATTACTACGTTCTCCATCATGACTTCCACTGATGGAGTCACCCTAGAGCAGTGTTTCCCAACTGGTGTGCCGTGAGCGATCATCAGGTGTGCCGTGAGAAATTACAGTGGAGAGTGTCACGATGCAGGGTCTTGGCCCAGCCCCTTAATCACACACACAGAGACGGTAATCAGCTAACTATTTATTGAATAATAAGAAACAGGTGAAAAGGTAAATTGTCCATAAAAAGTATCAAATAGTTCAATCGAAAAGGGACAGAGACCGTAGATAAAATCCAAAGGCAAACGTGGAAAAGGCTCCGCAAAACTATGCGGATCAAGGACTTGGTCCGTGGCAAAGAACAAAGCAAAGTTCAGGAACAACTCCAAGAATCTACTTGGCAAGGCTCGAGCCGGCAACTTGGCTCCGTGGAACTCCGCTCGCTTCACTCCTCTTAGAATAGAAGTGGCCGAGCTACTGAGGATCCTTTCCCATGGACCCTATACTTAATCCCCTTGGCGAGCCCCCGATGCTCTAGGCTTCTGCGCCAATCTGTGCTACGGGATCTAGCGCCTCTCTGGCGCTCTAGGCTACGGTGCCAATCCCTCCTGCTGGACTCAATGCTCCGTCTCCTATCAAAGCTCCGTCCTTGCCTCCCAGCACCTGGGTCGCTATCTTCATGAGAGCCGAACTCCCTTTCAGCTTCCATGGGCTCATCCTCCACTGTTTCCCTGATCCTTTCCTGTGACCCGTAACCACCTGGTTTCTCATAATGATCAGAGTCATCACTCTCAGGGTCAGCCTGAACTTCCCAGTTGAGAGAGAGAGAGAGAGAGAGAGAGAGAGAGAGAGAGAGAGAGAGAGCCTAGCAGGAAACTTCAGGCAGCGGAAATGAGGCTTTCCTGGCCAAAGCAGCAATGCCAGCCAGCCTGGCTGCAGTCAGGGAGAGCCCTCGGCGTCCAGAACTTTCCTCCCTCCCTCCTCTCTCTCTCCTTCCCTCCCTCTGCCCTTCACTTACACCTTCCTGGTGAGGCACCCCTTCACCTGACCATTGAGACCGCATTAAGTCCACGAATCCTGATGAGTGGATTTTCTTCTACCATACTTGTACAGTGTCGCCCTTAATGCTTTCATACAGTTGCTGCATACGGCAGGGACGCGGACACTGCCATTTTTGAGCTTCCCACCCCACCATATGTGGCAACCACAGATTCTCCAATCCGGATTGGAATTTTCAGACCTGCTCTATAAGATGACTCCCAGCGTATAAGACGACTCCTAGTTATAAGTCGACTCCCGCATATAAGATGACCCCTGACTTTTGAGAAGATTTTCTTGGGTTACAAAGTAGTCTTATATGCCAGAAAATATGATAGATATGGCTTTTTTCCTGTTGGTGCTACTGAAACTAACATGTATGTAACAATCAATGAATTGAAGAAAAACAGTAATTGGAATAAGTGAGGTATCACTGGATAATATTTGATAATCGATAACACAGCTCAACAATAACAAAAAATCTTTGTGTGTTGGTTTTTAAGCCTGTTCCTGTGTTTATTTTTAGAGTCACTACAGAAAATTGCATTGGACAGACTTTTTTTGGTGTGTGTCAGGAGTGACTTGAGAAACTGCAAGTCGCTCCTGATGTGAATACATTGGCCGTCTGCAAGGACGTTGCCCAAGAGACACTCAGATATTTTACCATCCTTGTGGGAGGTGTCTCTCATGTCCCCCATGGGGAGCTGGAAAGGACAGAGGGAGCTCATCTGCACTCTCCCTGGATTCGAACCTCTGACCTGTCGGTCCTCAGTCTTGCTGGCACAAGGGTTTAACCCATTACGCCACCGGGGGCTCCTGCATCAACTCTAGTTTCTTTGATATGGGTTATTATGGTTTTCTCTGGGTGAACAGATGGCGACTGGTAGATGGCATATGTTCTGTATATCAAAAATTAGATAAGGGAAAACTGGTGTGATTTTCGGAATCAGTAGGTCAGATGTACTCAAAACAGGAACTGGTCTAACACACGAGGCACCAAAATGTGTTGGCCAATCTAACTAGTATGGATTAATAACAGCAATATTGTCGTTACTACGTATTTCCCCAACAAGGTCAAGGAAGGTTGGGAGGAAAACCTCAGCCAGTTCCATCTGTGGCCCAGCCTTGCTTTAAAGCTTGTGCTTAAAAAGTGGAATTATTCTTTTTCATCTGTTGCTTGGAAGTGGCTGGACTGCAGAAAGGGAGGGAGAAAGTCGGGTTAAAATGGGCTTGTGCTAACAGCTTTCAATAAACACGGCCTTTCGTCCAGCGGAAGGGCTCGCTTTGCTCAAGCAATTACATTCCGGACCCTGTTGGTCATGGGAGAAAAGGAAGGAGAAGGAGAGGGCAAAGTTGAAACATTCAAGAGTAGAGAATACATCTTTTGTTAAGGAGACCTGGAGCAAGCACAGGCAGCCAAGCCTGGGTCAAGATCTGCAGAAATGCAAGTGAAATCTTTGACAGAGTCAACAAGGAGGGAGAGAAGGAGAGACGGAGCCGGGTGGCAGGCAATTATGTTCTCTTCTGGAACATAAAGCCACTGAGAACAAGCTGAGAAAGCTGCTGGCCACTTTCTCTCAAAGGGCATGGGGACACGAGAAAGGGCCGGACGCGGCTGAGGCTCAAACCAAGCGAGCCACAGAGTGGGGCAGCACTCCCAATAAATGCAATTAGCCCAAAATAGAGTGGGACTCATCTTGATCTCGGAAAGGCACCTACGTGAATTCCAGCTACAGAATATCCTCTTGGTTATTCAGCTGTCTGTATTTATAATCCAATCTGAGCTGAGCTCCGTCTTGAACGGTTGACCCATCAACTTTTGATTTTAAGCAGAGTTGGCCTTGCCATTTAGACAGACTGCCTTGGAGCTGCGCATTCTGGGGAATGTCAGGAAGGGCATCAAACTGTTAACAATTTAATTTGTTGTTTTATATCTTTACCGGCAGAGGAGGGAAGAAATGCTTGTGGGATTGTTCAGCCTCACGTGCCAAAATAACTTGGCTAGCTCCGAGTTCTAGGCACCGTAAATTGGGCCTGATTTTAAGATTAGCTTTGTGACAGTTGTTGACATGGAATGGCACCGAGCGTTTCCAGATGACATGCAATGCCTTTTAGCACCTGATCACTGGCAGGAAATGGGATTCTGTGTCTGACAGCTGAAAGTTTGCTAGATTTTATATTTGACGCCTGTCAAAATAAAAACATAAGAGATTTCAGCAAGTCTAGCTTTGTGGGCTGGCACCATGGCGTTTCAAGTGCCAAAGAAATCCCTTTGGCAAGTCTAGGGCTGCAAGTGCCAAAGAAATCCCTTTGGGAGCAATTCCCACCGAATTCAGCCAGATTTACTTCTGAATAATCATGCCTAGTTTTGCTCTGTTAAAGCACTTAGCAATAGAGATAAAATTTCGCATTCAGATTTGGGAACTCTAATTGGAAATATCTACAGCAAAAATAGAGTTCTTTTTTTATTTGCGAAATGATTTACAAGGAGGTCACACAAAAGCTTCCAACCCTTGCTGTAGCACTGGCTAAAATGCAATTAAACCATGTTGACACCCATCTCCTCAATTACAATTTGGCCTAACAGGAGGCTATCTAATGACTCTTTTGATGGAGCCCTGCTGTCTGTGGATTGCACATTATCTTTTTATGGGTGCATCCGTACTAGATGGTTGCTGCTATTAATATAGCTCCATTGAAGGGCCTGGAGTTTTACAAGTGTTCAAGAGAACACAGGGCTTGCCCCAAGGATCTTACAATAAGGCAATTATACTGAGAAGCAAGCCAACAGTTCAGCAGAAGTTTCTCCAAAAATAAAAAGCTAGAGGCTTGAAGTCTTACAATCTAAAAACAGTAGAGTCTCGCTTATCCAACATAAACGCAGGCCCAGATTAACAGCTTTTTGCACCCTAGGCCACACTTTGGAATTACACCCCCTTTAAGTCAACCTCTACCGCACCCCCCCACCTCTCTCTCTTCCCCCCACCTCGCACCGCTGCATCCTTTCCGTCCTGGTCCAATGGGGCTGAGGGGAAAGGTGTGTGCACACTGTCACTGAAGAGAAGGGAACGGGCCCCTTTGTGTGGTGGGGAGCGAATTCGTTACCCCTTGGGAAGGAGGCAGAGGAGGGCAAGCGAGTGCCGCAGAGCCAAGGCCCAAAGGGACGGGGAAAGCCGGGCTGGGTCCAGAGCATGCTCTTCATCTGGGGCAGCGGCATCAGAGGCGGCCCTATGTGTGGCTCATGGCGCAGTGGCTGCAGAGAGTCGGGGCCTTCCTCCACCTCAGGCTCCCCTCCGGATCTCCATGCCGCCGCACACCACCCTTCTTTCCCGCGGCCTCCTCTTCCCTCAGCAGCCTGCGAAGGAAGCCACTCCGAGCCAGGCCAGGCCAGGCGCCCCCTCCCCTCTCCTCAGGCACAGAAGCACTGGCTGAGAAGCAGCGGTGTAGATGGATGGGCTGAGGCTTATGCAGCGAGCACGAGCACTGCCTCCACGGAACCCGGCCTTTGCTCCGCCTCCTTTTGGGTACCAGGCGGCAGGAGTCAATCGTGGCGTGATTTTTTATTATTTTATAACATTTTAATTTTAACTTTTTGGTCCGTGATTCTGCACCCCCCTCGGCTTGAGCCCCTAGGCCATGGCCTAGGTCGGCCCTATGGGTAATCTGGGCCTGCATAAACGGCGCGGCAGAACATTAGATAATAAAAAGGGATTGAAAAAAGGCCTATTAAACGTCAAATTACATTATGATTTTACAAATTAAGCACAAAAACATCATGTTTTACAGCAAATCAACAGAAAAAGCAGCAACATTATATAGTAATTACTGTATTTACAAATTAGCACCAAAACATCACGATGTATTGAAAGAACTGTGGATTCAGGCAGGAGGCAGATTGCGTTGGATAATTCAGAATGTTGATGGAGCGAAGGTTGAATAAGTGAGACTCTACTGTATCAGCAGAGAAAAAAGTCCAAAAGAAAAATGGGACTCATTTTATAATACGATAGCATTGAGGTATTGCAGTAAAGTGGTATCAAACTTTGTTCTTCAGCAGTCGTTCTGAACCTACCTAATGCTGTGACCCCTTAATCCAGTTCCTTATGTTGTGGTGACCCCCAACCATAAAATTATTTTCGTTGCTACTTCATAACTGTAATTTTGCTACTGTTATGATTCATAATGTAAATATCTGACATGTGGGATGTATTCTCATTCACTGGACCAAGTTTGGCACAAATACTCGATACACCCAAATTTGAATACTGGAGGGGTTGTGTGTGTGTGTGTGTGGGGGTGTTAATTGTTTTTGTCATTTGGGAGCTGTAGTTGCTGGAATTTATAGCTAACCTACATTCAAAGAGCATTCTGAACTCCACCAATGGTGGAATTGAATCAAACTTGGCACACAGAACTCTCATGACTAACAGAAAATACTGGAAAGGTTTGGTGGGCGTTGACCTTGAGTTTTGGAGTGTTAGTTCACCTACATCCAGAAAGCATTGTGGACTCAAATAATGATGCATCAGAACCAAACTTGGCACGAATACTCAATGTGCCCAAATGTGAACACTGGTGGAGTTTGGGGGGAAATAGACCTTGCCAATTGGTAGTTGTAGTTGCTGGGATTTATAGTTCACTTACAATCAAAGAGCATTCTGAACTCCATCAATGATGGAATTGAACCAATCTTGGCACACAGAACTCCCAAGACAAATAGAAAATACTGGAAGGGTTTGGTGGGCACTGACCTTGAGTTTTGGAGTGTTATTTCACCTACATCCAGAGAGCACGAGGAGGGATTTTGGTGGGAGAATTCACTGTCTGTTTCCAAAAAGCATGAGGAGGACAGGCAGAGAGAACTTCAACCTTCTCTGCCAAAGGGGTTCCTAAGACCATCAGAAATATATGTTTTCTTTTTAATTTTTTTAAATTTTTAATTTTAATTTTTGTTTTCATTATCTTTTGACTTTTGATTTTTAACGGGTTTTTTTGCTCCTTTCTCTCTCCTATTTAGCTTTTTCTACTTTTCTATACATATATTGTTCCCCCTCTTTCCTTGATAATATTCACTTTATATATGTTAAAAAATAAAAAAAACATTGAAAAAAATATATGTTTTCTGATGTTCTCTTAAACCCCCCTCGCAACTCCCCCACCAGGCTGAGAAACACTCCTCTACAGCAGTGTTTCCCAACCACTGTTCCGTGGCACACTAGTGTTCCGTGAATGATCACTTGGTGTGCCACGGAAAAACCTCTCTTCCCCCCTTTCTTACCCCTCCTGCTGTTTGGGGGAGGAGGAAGAGCCAGGCTGGCGACGGGGCGTGGTGGAGGCGCTTCTTCTCCGGCAGCGAGGGCGAGGCGGATGGCTTCAGGGGCTCGCCGAAGCTCTCCATGAGAGGAGGAGGAGCAGCACTTGAAGCTCACCTCGAACACAAGAGCCGCGGTCTTCCTCCTTTCCAGGGAGCTACCTAGGGGTTCTGTGTGGGAAGTTTGGCTCAGTTCTATCATTGGTGGGGTTCAGAATGCTCTTTGATTGTAGGGGAACTATAAATCCCAGCAACTACAACTCCCAAATGTCAAGGTCTATTTCCCCTGAACTCCATATGCATTCATATTTGGACATATTGAGTATTCATGCCAAGTTTGGTCCTGATCCAACATTGTTTGAGTCCACAGTGCTCTCTGGATATAGGTGAACTACAAGTCCAAAACTCAAGGTCAATGCCCACTAAACTCTTATAATATTTTATTTTCTCTTGGTTATGGGAGTTCTGTGTGGGAAGTTTGGTTCAATTCCATTGTTGCAAGAGTTCAGAATGCTTTTTGTTTGTGTGTTAACTCTAAATCCCCAAAACTGTAACTCCCAAATGTCAAGGTCTATTTTTCCCAAACTCCATCTGTGTTCACATTTGGGCATATTGAGTATTCATGCCAAGTTTGGTCCTGATCCAACATTGTTTGAGTCCACAGTGCTCTCTGGATATAGGTGAACTACAACTCCAAAACTCAAGGTCAATGCCCACCAAACTCTTATAGCATTTTCTCTTGGTTATGGGAGTTCTGTGTGGGAAGTTTGTGTCTTTCTGCCATTCCTGCCAGGATATCTATGTTGTGTTCATCGAAACAGGCCCAGGTTTCACACTGAGTGTATAAATACATTTAAAAACATATTAACTATATGTATTACTGTGTTAGAGTGTCATTTGTGTCATTTTGGTTGGTGGTGTGCCCCAGGATTTTGTAAATGTAAAAAGTGTGCTGCGGCTCAAAAAAGGTTGGGAAACACTGCTCTATAGATGCACCCTAATTTAGGACAGGTTTGTGCTCAGACTTCAGCACCATCTTCAGACAGGAAATGGAAGCGGAAGGTGCAACATCGGTTAGCAATACAAAGCCTCTGGATGGGTCAGCTCTGGTATAAATACAATTATAAATTACTAAGAATCTGGACTGTTGCCCTCAGTATATCAAGAGAGTGCTCTCTTTTCTTCCTGTAATTCAAGCTCCAAAGGTCAAACTTACATTTTAAAGTAAATGAATAGAATGGTTCAATAAATTAATGCACCATATATATTGTTATCTATTATATTTAGGATTGCTAGGTCAGAACTTGCACAGGACTGAGATTTTGGAGCCAAAACATGAGGCTTAGGGACTTCTGCTGTCCCAATACTGGCTCTGGGAATGTAACGAAGTTGATTTAAAAAAACCAAAAAAACCCCAGCCCCTAGTGATGTCATTAAGCATGAACCACAGTTGCTCAAAGCAGGTCATCGAAATTAAAAATTGGAATGAGAATGTCCACACACATTTCTCTGTGGGGGTGGCGATCCTTCTTCACAGTCATTAAAGGCCTTCAAACCCTGGATATAAAATAGCATAATCCTTTGCACAGGACACAATGTAAAATAATACACAATACCTCTGTAGCCCATATTTGGCTGCTTGGAAAAGGGACGTAAAGAGCATGGTCAAGGGAAGGAGACGGTAATGATGGCAGATGATTCCCTTCTTCAGTCCTGATGAGATTAGAGCAGTCTAAATAGGATTTTTAAAAACAATCTCTGGACTGTCCAGCATTTAAATGGGATGATCTGGGCAATAGGGATTATGGATTAGTAGTTAAACACTCTGTGTGTGTGTGCGCGTGTGTGTGTGTGCAAGCACATGAGAGAGAGAGAATGCAATAGTCAATGCTTCTTAAGCTATCTGATATGAGGGATTGGCGAGATTTTTTGCCATTGTGTTTGGGATTGGCATCACATTTGTGCACATTGACACTTTAATAGAAAATTGCCATGGACTGGCAGCTAATAGCTTGTGAAACAGTACTAACCCACAGATCACACAGAATCATATAATCATACCACAAGAGCCATGCAGTCCAACCCCGTGCCATGCAGGAAAACGCAATCAAAGCACTATAAGGAACTGTATTAAGGGGTCACGTCACTAGGAAGGTTGAGAAACACTGCTATAGAGGAACACTGCCCTAGTGACCACGCCAGGGGTCCTGACCTGTAGCCTGCTCTATAGTGCATATGTTATGCATACTTGCACTATGTGCCTCAATTAGTGTGTGTGTGTGTGGGGGGGGGGGTGCATGTTTTGCTTTCACTCTGGAACATATATATACACACAGGCTGCTCACCCATCCAAACCCTTAACTCAGCTGGTACCTGAAACTGATTTTAGCACAAGATGGATTTCGTAAAAGCCAAGCGCAGAGGCAGGAGCTCCGTTGTGTGGTTGTCAAGACATACTAGGAAAAACAGGGTGGACAAGGGTGTACTATAGTGAGAGAAAACCTGGGTAAACAACACAGAAAGCAGGGAAAAGCAAAGGCAGATGAAAGCAGAGGAATGAAAGCAGAATCCATAAGAGCCGAAGAGTAAGGGAAGCACCGTACAAACAAGATCTAAAGAAGGGGTGGCATAAAGAGACCCTCGTTTAAGGTCTCCCATAAATTTACTGTATGTGAGATTACGAACATCATTACAGTTCGGAAAGGAAGGGTCCGTCAGGAAGGTGAAATGTTGGAGATGCTGCAAAACAAAGGGATGGTTTGCTTTGCAAGTGTGAGCTGCAGAGGGTCAACAGGCACTAAAGCAAAACCTTGGGGGAGAGTGTTGGTACAGAAGGATGTGGCAGGAAAAGGTGAACAAGGCCACATTTCGAATAAAGACACAAAGAACCCAGCCAGATCTTGGGCTGCCAGTGTCTGCACTGTGGTTTTATTTATGTGTTCATTTTTATTTATTGCCCTGCATACCACAAGGGCTCGGGGAAGGTTAATGGCATTGATCATAAAAAGACAATGCCCTCGCCAGGAATCTAAATGAGATATCAGGCGGTTAGAATTGTGTGTAGAGAGAGGAAAAAATGGGAGGGAAATGGGGAAAATGCAAGTTAATTTGATCCCTTGATAGAATTTAATTCTATCTCTTAATAGTCCTCTCTTAATATGGTTCCCCCTGGAGGAATCTATTATTCTTTGTTCATAGAAACCAGCCTGATACAATCCCACCCTCAAAGAGTAGCCGGTGAATCTTACATTCAGTTCCAAGAATATTCTATTTTGAATAATAATGATAATGACTATACACCCCTTTTCACATACATTATCTAGATCAGTGTTTTTCAACACTTCTTTTTGGGCTGCGGCACATTTTTTACATTTACAAAATCCTGGGGCACACCACCAACCAAAATGACACAAAATGACACTCTAACACAGTAATACATATCGTTAATATGTTTTAAAATGTATTTATACACTCAGTGTGAAACCTGGGCCTGTTTCGATGAACACGACATAGATATCCTGGCAGGAATGGCAGAAAGACGAAGGTCTTGTTCAACAGCTGTCAGTCTTTCTCTGTGTTCTTATGCATCAATAAGGAAGGGAAGAGAGAAGGAAGAATGGAACCAAAGAGCAAAGAAAGGGAGGAAAGATACAGGTAGAGAAGGAAGAAAGAAAAAGGGAAAGAAGAAGGAAAAGAAAAAGAGGGAAGGAAGGAAAGAGGGAGGGAAGGAGAGAAAGAGGGAGGGAAGGTTGGCCACAGCAACACATGGCGGGTACAGCTAATAAATTTATACAGCTTTATATATATATATATATATTTATATATATATATATATATATATATAGATAGATAGATAGATAGATAGATAGATAGATATGAATGGTGGGAGTTGTAGACCAAAACACCTGGAGGGAGGGCCCAAATTGGCCCACGCCTGCCTTAAGTGAGCAAACCCTGTTAGTTTGCTCACTTAAGAGGGACGAGGGAGAGGGCCTTCTCGGTGGTGGCCCCTCTGCTCTGGAACTCTCTACCTAGGGAGATCAGACTGGCCCCCACTCTATCCATTTTCCACAAGGATTTAAAAACATGGATGTTTCATTGCACATTTGATTAGGCAGTTCACCAGAGAATTGGTTCAATCTCACCAAAGCTCCTGCACTTTAGCTGGCCCCCTTTCCTATAACCCTGACACTTTAAATGGCTACGGTCAGGGGTGCTCACACTTTTTCAGCATGCAAGCTACTTATAAAACAACCAAGTCAAAATGATCTAGCCACCCACTACAAAAATGTGAAACATATAACACAATATCTGCTTTGAACTGGGTTTTCTGAGTCCACACTGCCATATAATCTGATTCAAAGCAGATAACATGGGATTTTATTCAACTGTGTGGAAAGGACCTCAGATAACCCAGGGCCGGCAGCACTTGGGCGGCGGCGGGAGCCTGCGGGGCGGGACTGAGCCTTCCTCCCGCCCTACCTGCGATCTACCAGGACGCCCTACGCGATCTACCAGTAGATCGCGATCTACCTAATGAGCACCCCTGGCTAAGGACATTACCTTCCCAGCTGGGCTTTATTGAATTTGAATTGCACTTTCGCTCAGCTCTATTTAGGAACCAGTGCACATACCCTGAGCCCTACGTATTAATCACTCAGCCAGGATATTGTTTTAAAATATTTGTTTGTGACTGTGATATATATTTTTTCTAATGAGTTGTTGATTTTATTTTATTGTGTTTGTTTTAATCTGTATTTTTTGGACTTGCCCCCTTGTGTGGCACCCCAAGTCCCATCGGGGAGATGGTGGCGGGTTATACAAATAAAGTTGTTGTTGTTGTTGTTATTATTATTATTATTATTAAAAGAGCATTCTGAACGCCACCAATGATGGAATTGAACCAAACTTGGCACACAGCATTCCCATGTCCAGCAGAAAATATTGGAAGGATTTGGTTGGCACTGACCTTGAGTTTTGGAGTTGTAGTTAATCTACATCCAGACAGAACTGTGGACTCAAACAATGGTGGATCTGTACGAAACTTGGCCTGGATACTCAGTATGCCCAGATGTGAACACCAGTGGAACCTTGATATTTTGGGAGTTATCGTTGTTGGGATTTATAGATCAACTACAACCAAAGAGCATTCTGAACCAACCAACGATAGAATTGGGCCAAACCTCCCACACAGAACCCACACGACCAACAGAAAATATTGTGTTTTCTGATGGTCTTTGGCGACCCCTCTGACACCCCTTTTGCGACACCCCAGGGGTAACAATCCCCAGGTTGAGAAACGCTCATCTCAATACTACTCAGAACAACCCTATAAGGTGGATCAGCACGATTCTTTCTATGTTGAAGCTGCCAGGAAAGGGACTGAGTTAAGGCTTGATTTTGTTTTCATGGACAAGAGGACTTTCTGGTTCACAGCTCAGCCTCTTAACTTCTCTAGTACATTAAATGGCATACACTCTCTTTATATTCTCTTAACAACTGGGCCAAATGTAATCGATAAAGGACAGAAACGGGAAATTGGTGGCAAGACGGAGGTGGGAAAAGTTACTTTTTTGGGCTCCAAGGTCATGCTGGCTGAAGGGCGCTGGAGCTGTAATTAAAAAAAGTAATTTCTCCAAGCACTGGCGTTCACATCCTGCTCTTTCCAGTGTGAGTGCTACTCTTATGTGTCCAGAAACATCACACTTTGATACTAGAATCAGTAATTTTTATTCCCCCTTTGTAATTCCCAGTTGTGCCAATTAATGTCAACCCCTTTTCAATGGCTTTCGCCTGTCCCAGTTTCTCTCGCTTTCTCCCACTTTATCCCTTTGTCCTAGGTTTTCCATTTTGTTTCACACCTGGAAGTCAGACATCAGCATTTTATGGGCTATCAGGCAACATGAGTCTGGTCTATTCCCAGAACCGAAGATCTCAGCACCAAAACCTGAGATTTTTGGATGATCCATGCTGATATCAAGCTGTGATGATGCTACAATGGGGCAATTCTGCTGAAACCATTAAGCATAATACATAATAAGGAATCAACCACAGCGGTCCAGGGTATGCCACTGACATTTAAAACACCATGTGTCACAAATAAGGAGTATATATACATATATACATTACATTACATACATGTATTGTATACATATATGTACACATGGTGTAGTGGTTTGATCACTGGATTACTATTCTGGAGATCAGGTTATAAATTCCCACTCAACCAAAAAACCCACTGGGTGATTGTGGGCAAGTTGCACTTTCTCAGCCTCAGAGAGAGTCAATGGTAAAACTCTTCTGAAGACATTTTGCCAAGAAAACCCGGTGATAGGTGCACTTTAGGGTCACTGTAGGTTGACTTGAAGGCACACATAAATAACAACCAATTGTCCGTTGCCTGGTTGCCACATCTACTTTTTTCTCATGCCAGGAGCAACTTGAGAAACTGCAAGTCACTTCTGGTGTGAGAGAGTTGATCATCCGCAAGGACGTTGTCCAGGGGAAGCCTGGATGTTTTACCGTCCTGTGGGAGGCTTCTCTCGTGTCCCCGCATGGGAAGCTGGAGCTGATAGACGGGAGCTCACCCTGCTCCCTGGATTCAAACTGCTGACCTTTCGATCAGCAGCCCTGCTGGCACAGGGGTTTAACCCATTGTACTACCAAGGGCTTTGGCACACCTGCTGGAATTTCCTCTTCTACATGACTATTAAAGGTACAAGACCCCTCTCCTTGTTTTCAATCTGGCAACCAAAATGTGGGCAAAGTGTAGCCCTTTGAGTTTACTTTTGGAGGGCAGCAGTACCGCAACCCTCACCCATTAAAAAAATAAATATTCCGCATGGCTGAGACAGTGTTGTGTGGTTTCCAGGCTGCATGGCCGAGTTCTAGCAGCATTTTCACCTAATGCTTCACCTGTATCTGTGGCTGGCATCTTCAGAAAGTCTGAAGGCAAAACGTCAGGAAGAAATGCTGCCAGAACACTGCCATTCAGCCCAGACACTACACAACACTCCAGTGATTTCGGCCATTAAAGCCTTCAACAATATATGTTTCAGTCAATTTCTGCACCGAATGATGCAAAAAACTCATCCAAATATGAGAAGATGTATGGAAGTCCCAGCTTATCACTACAAGCACTCCAGACGCCCATGCTACGCCAACATGCCTCCATTTTCCTCAATAGTCCTTGACAGTGACAGTGACTTGGATGTTGAGAAGGATGATAGAAGAATGAATTAACTTGGGTTTGCTGTAGGAAAGAGGTGCAATCTGTGGACAGATCTGGGTTGGAGTGGGACTTTTCCCCAGGCTCCGAGATATGAGTAGAGACCCTTGGAGAAATAAAGGCAGGCAGAACATTGTAGGTGGACAACTACAGTTTGTCTGATTGAAGTATTATCTAAGCTAGTGCTACCCTACCCTTGGTTTTCTAAGTATTTTGGAATTCTGCTTCCAAAACTTTATTTATTTATTTATTATTCAAATTTGTGAGTCGCCACTCCCGGGTGGCCTGGGGCGACTTACACCAAAATTCAGGATTAAAAACAGAATAAAAACACCATAAAACACATAAAAACACAGTAAAATACAATAAGTACGATACACAGCAAGCCAGTGGCACAGGTGTGTGTAACTACATCGGCATACACAATGCAAGGAGGCGGAGTAGCCTACAAATCTCAGCATTAATACCCAAAGGCCTGCCAAAACAGGAGGGTTTTGCATGCCTTCCGGAATGCCACGAAGTCCGTAAGGACACGGACTCCGGAAGGCAGTGCGTTCCACAGGGTGGGGGCAATTATTGAGAAGTCCCTCCTTCTTGTGGCCGTCAGATGGTATATTTTAACGCTGGGCACCTCTAGAAGTTGACCCACCTCTGAACGTAGTGGCCTAGCGGCACAGTATGAGATAAGGTGGTCCCTAAGGTACACTGTCCCCAGATTGTTCAAGGCCTTAAAGGTCAGTACCAGCACTTTGAAGGTGAGCCGGTGTTCCATTGGTAACCAGTGCAGCTCCTGCAAGACAGGTGTTATATGGCTGGTCGTCACGACGCGTCACTTCTGATCATTGTCTTCTGATCACAACCAGACAAAGTGAAGACATCTGCCCTTGGGCTTTGCTAATCTGCTGCTGAGAACGCAAGCCCAGTGTGGAACACATCTCACCACGCTAAAACAGTGGATGTGGCTCTTAATGAGACGTACCACATTATTACAGGGTGTCTGCACCCTACACCACTGAAGAAATTACACTGTTTTAGCTGGTATTGCACCACTTGACATCCGCCAGGAAGTAGCAACCACTAGTGAAAGACCAAGGCAGTGACATCTCTGGCCCATCCCCTGTTCAGATATCAGCCAGCACGCCAACGCCTTAAATCAAGAAATAGTTCCACACTCGCTGGAAAACCTCAGCAAGCAAGAGTCCAAAAGTGGCAGGCTAAAACCCAGAACCTCAATCAATGGCTGATACCAAATGAGAGACTCTCTCCTGAGCACACAGAAAACTGGGTGACTTGGAAGGCACTGAACAGATTGCGCTCTGGCACCAGAAGGTGCATAGCCAACCTTAAGAAATGGGGCTACAAAGTGATGCGAGTGTGGAGAAGAGCAAACCATAGACCACCTACTACAATGCAGTCTGAGCCGTGCCACATGCACAATAGACGACCTTCTCACAGTGACGACAGAAGCACTCCAAGTGGCCAGCTACTGGTCAAAGGACATTTAATATAATGCCAAGTTTTTTGTTTGTTTTTAAATACAATACAAATGTACCCTTGGTTCGCTCCTGATGCGATAAATAAATATTGTACAAGCTGGAAAATGATACCTCAAACACCTGGAGAATCAAAAGTTGGGAACCACTGATCTAAACAATAGTCAACTTTCACCAACTGCAGTGATGGTCACTGCTGATTTTCAACCAGTGTGCCGCAAGAGATCATCAGGTGTGCCGTGGAAAATTATTTTCAAACTTCATTCATATATAAATTATAAGGCGCATCTGTCCCTTTAATAAATGGAACCATAGTACTCTTGTGTCACCAAAGAAGTGACGCGAGAGTGCTATGGTCGCGCCATCTTGGATTCACTCAGACGCGGATAAGTAAACAAAGTTAGAGTTAGTGCTGCAGCTGCATGTCAAGTGACAGTGGCAATTTGGGATCACAGCCCCAGGTTTCACACTAAGTGAGTGTATAAATACATTAAAAACATATTAACTATATGTATTACTGTGTTAGAGTGTCATTTTGTGTCATTTTGGTTGGTAGTGTGTCCCAGGATTTTCTAAATGTAAAAAATGTGCCGCGGCTCAAAAAAAGGTTGAAAATCACTGGTCTATAGGTTCAGACAATATTTGGCATGAAGATCCATGGCACTGCCTGGTCATCTCCCATGTGAGTATTAACCTAGTCCAGGTAGAATATCAGGTGAAGAACTACCTCATTTCAGAAAGGGAAGGAAGGGTTTGGTGGGTAGGAAGGGCAGTGCAATTGCAAATTGAGTGCATCTTCTTGTCGCTTCCTCTCAAAGCTGGTGAGTGTTGGAATGCCGACAAACACAAAGAGTGTTCAGGGTGAATATGAAGGGCAGTAAAAAGTTGGCCCTGACCAAAAAAAAAGGTTTCCAATTAGCTTGAAAGATGTTGATTTTCCTTGCATATTACATCCTTAAGACTTTAGAGCCAGGTGGCATCTTTTCCCTTCGGAGAGTCTTACCTATTCTTATGAACACTATCTCGTCATTTTACAAGTGAATTTAACAGTCACATTTCTTTCTAATAGGTTTACAGCGCGCGTTTCTGCTTGATGTATTTCCCCCCCTCCTCGCTACAAGATAATGGGAAGGCAAACGCCTGCCACTTGAGACAACTGTACCCCTCGGAGGACTTTCCATCCCAGCATGTCGCAGTGTGAGATTCTGTACAGCATTTATGGAATTATTTCTCTGAACACACTGGGGGAGCGAGAGAGTGTGTGTGCGTGTCCTAAGATGCAACCTAAATAATCCTTGGTGTAAAAGGGAAAAAAAGGATGGGGGTAACGTTTCCCTCTTTATCTGCACTGGTGAAATACTAAATACCCTGCTCTTTTACACGCTTGGCGGTTGTTATCATGCCAACCCTTCCTGAGAGACCCTTTCTTCAGGCTCAACCTGCCCATTTCTTTCAACCTTTCTTTGCCATTTTTTCCCTCTCTAATCTTATTGTTCATCCTAAATTAATTCCTTTTCATTCCCTTCCTCTACTCTCCAAACTGCACCAGGGGCTCTCAGACTTCGTCAGTCATGCCGTGAGTAGGACGGGAGGAGGCCTGAGCCTCTCTCTGAGTAATCACAAGCACGGCATCTGTACAACGTGGGTTTTAATAGGTTTTTAGCACCATTTAGCTTCTCCTGAGGGATCCTAGGAGTTAGGCTTTTTGAAGGTGACTTCATGTATCCTGTTATTGCAACCCATGGTTTCTGAAGCCTCCTTCCACTGGTGCTGTATGTTGCAAACTGGAATGGTATATTTGCCATTACAAATATCCTACTTAGGACCTCATCACATGGGGCTCTGTTCTAGGACGCTGCCAGGACAAAGCAAGGACTGAGCCCGCTGGAGCCCATCACATGATGCGGGGCTACTTCCACGAGCTCAGTCCTGACTCCGTCCTGGCAGCATCGTAGGATGGAGCCCTGAGAAAACAGATGGCTACAGGTGTTTTCATTAGCTAAGGCGAAGACAGTGCGGGAGGAAGCTGGGCAGAGACGGTTTTCCCTTTGTGATGGGAAAGGGAGAGATGCAAGAGACGTGGATGGCTTAAGGATGGTTCCCTCACAGCCTGATGGATTTCCGTACTGTCCCTGACTTATGGACCTCAATGTGATGAGGTCCTTACAAACGACTCATAGTTACAACCAGAGGTGAAGCCTCCTTGCACTGGGGCTGTATGTTGCCAACTGGAACAGTATTTTTGCCATTACAAACATCCTACTTAGGACCTCATCACATGGGGTTTGAGATCTGCCCTAAGATGCTAGACAACAGGAAGTGAGAGAAATCTACCCCTTGGAAGGGAAATTCACTTCTTCAAGAGTTATCATGGGGTAAAGGTATCTCCCCACTGAAGCTTTCTCACCAATCCTTGCTTCCACAACGAGCCATTTTTATTCAAAATCCAATTATCACAGGAACATAAAGCAAGGCGAAATCTTTTGAACAGGGACACAGACAGCAAAACAAACACCAAATGGGCGTTAACCCTTTCTATGATATCTGAAGCTTATATATATATATATATATATATATATATATATATATATATATATACACACACACACACACACATATACCTTTTCTGGCTTACATACAAATTCAACTTAAGAACAAACCTAAAGAACCTATCTTGTTTGTAACTTGGAGACTGCCTGTACTTCTGACTTCTCCTTTTCTGGTGCCCTGTGGACTACAATACACAACATCCTCTACCAACGGGGAAGGAACCGGTCTACTCTGGAGCTTTTCAGGAGCACCATTGATGTTACAGACTTCATGCTTTGGTACTGAATCTAAGGGCCCTTCCACACAGCCATATGACCCAGATTATCAAGGCAGAAAGTCCCACAATATCTGCTTTGAACTGGGTTATCTGAGTCCACGCTGACACATATAACAGTTCAAAGCATTCAGCTGTGTGGAAGGGGTTTTGGATGTTGATTCATAAATCACCCTGTCAAGATCAGAGAAGGACAAAGCTACATTTTGGACTACATTTCTTAACTGTAATGGCGAGTGGTCATCCTTTTTGAGAATTCTGGAAGTTCTAGTTCAAAAAGGTAACTTTTCCAAGATGTGGACGAGATTATTATTTGTCCGTTTCCTCCAAATTCCAAGCACTGTGTATACTTTGCAATCCCTGTTACCTGCACCACACCTATTTTCACCATAATTTTATGATACACAAACCAATTATTTGATTAACACATCAGGGGCCCATTCACAATTCTAGTGTAATTATTCCACTTTGCCATGATTCCATCCTGTGGAATCCTGGGAATTGTAGTTTTGGTGAGGCACTAGAGTTCTGGAATTCTGG
The DNA here is from genome assembly GCA_030556195.1 of Anolis apletophallus. Taxonomy (NCBI): domain Eukaryota; kingdom Metazoa; phylum Chordata; class Lepidosauria; order Squamata; family Anolidae; genus Anolis; species Anolis apletophallus. The sequence continues at coordinate 122,598,921 of JARBWK010000008.1, read as the reverse complement.
CACAGAATTCTAATTACCCATCCCTAACCTTCCTATTCCTGGATTCTCCAGGACAGAGCAATGTGAGTTAGACGAGTAACAGCAATATTATTTTACAGTACGCATGGGTCTTGGGCAGGATTTCCTGTTATTACCCATCACAGTAGTCTTCCCCAACCTGCCACCCTCCAGATGTTTTACCCAACGATTTCCATCATCCCTGGCCATTGACTATGCTGGCAAGGGCTGATGGTATTTGTAGTCCTAAATACTCACAGAAAGCGGCACATGAGCAACAGAAACAACGCTAAAATAGAAATAGATCCTTGCCAGGAATGCGCATAGACTTAAGCCACATATTTTCATGCATACTTGCATTAGCCCAAACCAATAGCGCAGTGAAGAGAGAGTACTGCCTGGCGATACACGATCCCTTTACAGCAATTTTTAATACACTGGAGCTTTTAACTTCTCAGGGCTAACATGCTATTAGCTAACTTTAGCAAGTTAATTTTAATCGGCAAATTAAATGCCAGAGCCTCTTGACTCATCCTCTGAGAAAGATATTTTTTCCACTCTTGCCTCAGAGAAGAGCAAAACACAAACTGAAAGTCCTGCCAGAACCTACAGGCCAAAAGCAAGATTCCCACTGAGCAGAGCTGGGAAAATGCTTATGGACTATAGTCCTAGTATGCCACTGCCAGCAAAAACAGTGGCCATGACTAGCCATCAAAGGGGTCCTAAAGAAAGAAAATTGGCCACTTAACCCAATTTGAGGAGGGGAGAAAAGACAACAAAAAGGGGTAAAAAAAGAAACTTTTTTCTGCAGTATCTCCTAGCTTGATAACATTTGCCATCTTGACCAGCTTTCACATTGCTTAGTCTAATTTCCATCTGTGAAATGTTGGGAGGCATGGAACTGGGATTATAAGAATTTCATCTGGATCATTTTTTTTCCATGTCAGGAGCGACTTGAGAAACTACAAATCGCTTTTGGAGAGAATTGGCCGTCTGCAAGGACATTGCTCATGGGATGCCTGGATGTTTTGATGTTTTGAGAAGAGTCTCCTATGTCTCCCCATGGGGAGCTGGAGCTGACAGAGAGAACTCAACCTGCTCTCCATGGATTCAAACCGCTGAACTGTTGGTCAGCAATCCTGATGGCAAACGGATTTAACCCATTGCACCACCAGGGGCCCCATCTGAAACATGAACTTATCTGAAACTGTGGTTTGAAATCAATTAACAAAAGAAACGATATGACAATTAAAACCCATTTTCACACCACCTACTCACTCTAAGACAGTGGTTCTCAACCTTTTTTTGACCAGGGACCACTTTGACCAGGGACCACTCTCCAATATTAGCACCAAAAGGGTTACAAATCAGCTTTTGGTCAACTTTCAATTCAGTTTGATTACTTGGGGTGCTGATTCAGAAAATTGCATTTGAGAGACCACATCAACTCCAGTTGATACAGAACATATGCCATCCAGTAGTTGCCATCTGCTCGCCCACAGAAAACCATATCTAGAGCGGATGGGGTCTATCTAATGCAATTTTCGGAGTCAGCACCCCAAATAACCCCAGAAACACACCTAAAAACAAAGACACCAAGGCCCTCACTTCCAGGTGCCACATGGAACAGCTCTGCTCAGTGGAAGGAAGGAGGAGGAGGAGCAGAAGTCAGGAGGATTGTTGTCACGCTTTTTGTGGGTAGTCAGCCTCTCCCCTCCCGACATCCCCATTGCCTTGGGACTATAAAAGGGTTTTGCAAGAGGAGTCACTCTTTTGCAATGGTGTAGTAATGGTGAGGCCACAGACCATATTTTACTTCTTGGGGACCACTGGTGGTCCATGGACCACAGGTTGGGAACCACTGTCCTAAGAGGATAATCTAAATAAAACATAATTAATCACACAAAAGAGAAAGCCACGAATGTGTCTATAAAATCGGAATGTAGGAGAAAGCAGGGTTAAATCATCCTATATAAACCGACCAATGAAATACTTCCTTCACTTGAATATCTAAAATTTCTTGAGATTTTGTTTATGCAAAATGTGATCCTTTAGGTCGATTAGACACCATTTAGAAAAACAATTATAAAGTGCTAAAAGTTGGCGATGTAACACCGATCATACTTTTCTCACTCATATGACGTGTTAAGCTAGATGTATTACAATATGTAAATTATGGATAGGAGTCTCTCTCTCTCTCTCTCTCTCTCTCTCTCTCTCTCTCTCTCTCTCTCTCTTGCTTGATAACATTGAACGTGCTCTCAGTTATATGTTAAGTGCTAAGACTATGATAGAATTACGCTGGAGGACCTAGAATATGGGTCCCCAAACTAGAAAATGCCAAGAGATGCATACTCTCTATACCTCTGCTGCAATTCTATAGTATTTATTTATTTATTATGTCAGAAGCGAATTGAGAATGCAGTTATAATGTAAATTAAAACTGCAAAGAAAGTTTAAAACTTGGCATTATACTAAATATCCTTTGACCAGAAGCTGGCCACTTGAAATGCCTCTGGTGTTGCTATAAGAAGATCCTCCATGGTACATGTGGCAGGGCTCAGACAGCATTGTAATACACTCGCATGTTGTGGACTCTACTTCATGGCCCTGTTTCTTAAGGTTAGCTCTGCATGTTGTGTTGCCAGAGCGCAGTCTGTTCAGAGCCTCTGAAGTTGTCTGTGTGCCCAGGGGAGATTTTCTCATCTGGTATCAGCCACTTACTGAGGTTCCGGGTTTTAGCCTGCCACTTTTGGAGTCTTGCTTGCTGAGGTGTTCTTGAGAGTATCTCTGTAGATCTCAGGAAGCTATTTCTCGATTTAAGGTGTTGGCTTGCTGGCTGATATCCAAACAGAGGATGGGCCAGAGATGTCAATGCCTTGGTCCTTTCACTACAGGCTGCTACTTCCCAACGGATGTCAGGTGGCGCAATAACAGCTAAACCAGTGTTTCCCAACCAGTGTGCCGTGGCACACTAGTGTGCTGTGAGCGATCATCAGGTGTGCCGTGGGAAATTGGCACTCTCCCTTCTCCAAGCAGCCCCCTCACAGGTTTCCAAGAAACAAATTGAGCCTCTCCGCTTGGAAATGTTTTTTTTAACCATTTTACTGGATTTTTGAAAGTCCCCCCCCCCCCCAGGAACTGTTTATAACTGGAAGCAAGTTTCACTCAGGGTGAAATTTCACAAAGGAGAACAAGCTCTATGAGGAGTGACCTGAAGAGCTGGGCATGTTTAGCCTGAAGAAGAGAAGGCTGGGAGAAGACATGATAGCCATGTATAAATATGTGAAAGGAAGTCATATATATGTTGTGTTCATCGAAACAGGCCCAGGTTTCACACTGAGTGTATAAATACATTTTAAAAAATATTAACTATATGTATTACTGTGTTAGAGTGTCATTTTGTGTCATTTTGGTTGGTGGTGTGCCCCAGGATTTTGTAAATGTAAAAAATGTGCCGCGGCTCAAAAAAGGTTGAAAAACACTGAGCTAAACAGTATAATTTCTCCAGTGGTGCAGGGCGTAGATATCCTATTATAATGCAGCATGTTTTAGCATGGTGAGATGTATTCCACACTGGGCATGCGTATTCAGCAGCAGATTAACAAAGTCTGTGTCTGATTGTGATCCCCAAATTGTGCCAGTCAGCTTTTGTATGATATTATTTCTAGCACCCACTTTTTGCTTGATATTCAAGCAGTATAGTATAAAGAAGGAGAGAAGGAGGGGAAAATGTTTCCCTTCCCTGTACACATAGGCAAAACCAATCTGCTGCAGCTTCTCTTATCTTGTTCTTCTTCATAAAATACAAATCATCCTGACCTTGAAGCGCACCTTGCTTAGCCACACGTGTCCCAGTTTTCGAATGCGAAATGCTGGCGGATGCGGACTGTTTTCCAGAGACCAATACAAGATCTTTTTTCAGTTTAGCCAGGCATATGTTGATGGATGGCATTAGCAATTCATTTAAATGAATGCATTTTATATCTCTTTAGTTTACACACATAATCAATCAGCAAGGGTTTCTTTCTGTGCACCGTAATGCGAGGCTTTCATTCATTTCGAGGAGCCTTCCCCCCTGGATGGTCCTCAATATCCTTCACTTCCAATGATCTAAGCCTCGGAACAAGCTGTCTGCAAAATCTCCAAGTGTTCAGCCCCTGTCAAGCAATTAAGTGGTTCTAGGAAAACGGATTCAAAAGGACGTCTCTGGCAATGCACAATGCCAAGATTCCCAGAGAAAACCCCTCGTATGTTTACTTAATGCCCCAGTTAAGAATTAATATTTTAAAGCGCTATGAAAAATTAATTTCCCCTTCACATTATTGGCAGTCAGAGTCTTCTTAAGGCTGTGTTGATATCAGGCGCAGTCGGTTGCGACTTAAGTCCCTGAATGTACTTCCGGGTGAAGGAAGCTCAGCTGCTTTGGCTCTAAATTGCGGTTCCATGAATATTCTGAGGGACCGGATAAAATGTGCGACTGCACTGTGAAAGAAGCAGCACCATCAAATGTGCTTACAAGAGCAACCTGCCACTCAAAGCTTAGAAAAATAAGGTTTTTTGGATCCCAGCTGCCAAAATCTTCGAGCTGGAATGAAGCATTCTTAGATACTGCAGTCCCCAAAATGACATATTACCGAGCTGTGCCCCCATTGTAGACGCAGGCAGACATGAAAATCTGTATGAAAGAACCGATTATCTAACACGAAGAGATACGCAACACAGCTCATTACGTTTGAGAACATAATATGCTGAGCTTAAGATGAAGACATAAAGAGCTTGCTTGGTGACCTAGTACATTGTTCACGATTCCTGTCCAAGGGAGACTAGCCTACTCCAACACTACTCTATAGTTCTATGAGTGGCAACTTTTGGCAACTGAAGGGGTTTTTGTTTTAATTGGTTGGATATTGTATTTTCTTTCTGCCTTCTTTAAAAAAATGTGTGATTTAATATTTGAATTTGCTTGGAGCTCTAATTGCGTCCTTATTTGATCTTATTCTGAGCGGCTTAGAGTTCTATTTTGAGGACAAAGGTGAGGTATAAAGCCAATGGTTTATTAATTCATTGAGCTGCCTGACACAGAGCAGAACTTTGAATGTTACTTTTTGGACTACACATCCATTTAATGCAGTGGTTCTCAACATTCCTAATGCCACAACCCCTTAATATAGTCCCTTACGTTGTGGTGGCCCCCAACTATTTCATAACTGCAATTTTGCTACTGTTATGAATGGTAACATAAATATCTGATATTTATTTATTTATTTGCTATGCTTCTATACCGCCTCTCTCAGCCCGAAGGCGACTCGAGGCGGTGAACAAGCGGCAGCAAGTGCCCACGTACAACACATCATAATAAGATAAAAACAATCATATAAAACCATATAAATTAACAATTAAAACTACAACATACAAATCTCAGCTCCACAATCTTAAAATCGGTTTCCGTTTCCTCGTCATACTAATCCTTTGATCTTGATTAATTAAAGTTTGTCTGCGAATGCTTGCTCAAACAGCCAAGTCTTGACTTTCTTACGAAATGTCAGGAGGGAGGGGGCTGATCTGATGTCACTAGGAAGGGAGTTCCAAAGCCGAGGAGCCACCACTGAGAAGGCCCTGTCTCTCGTCCCCGCCAGCAGGCGGGACCGAGAGCAGGACCTCTCCGGATGATCTTAAGCATCTTGATGGTTCATAGGGAGAGATGCGTTCAGACAGGTAAGTTGGACCAGAACCGTTTAGAGCTTTAAAGGCCAAAACCAGCACTTTGAATTGTGCCCAGTAGCAAACTGGTAGCCAGTGGAGCTGGCACAAGAGGGGAGTTGTACGCTCCCTGAGTGCCGCTCCTGTTATGCAGGATGAATTTTCATTCACTGGACCAAATTTGGCACAAATACTCAATACGCTCAAATTTGAATCCTGGTGGGCTTTGGGGGGGGGGGGGGGGAGAGATTGATTTTGTCATGTGGGAGTTGTAGTTTCTGGGATTTTAGTTATCCCACAATCAAAACGTAGTCTGAACTCTACCAACAATGGAATTGAACCAAACTTGGCACACAGAACTCCGATGACTATCAGAAAGCATTGGAAGGGTTTGGTAGGCATTGGCCTTGAGTTTTGGAGTTGTAGTTCACCTACATCCAGGGAACACTGTGGACTCAAACAATGATGGATCTGGACCAAACTGTGCACAAATACTCATTATGCCCAAATGTGAGCACTGGTGGAGTTTGGGGAAAATAGACCTTGGCATTTGGGAGTTGTAGTTTCTGGAATTTATAGTTCACTTACAATCAAAGAGCCTCTTGAACCCTACCAAAGATAAAACTGGGCCAAACTTCCTACACAGAATCCCCATGATCAATAGAAAATACTGGAAGGATTTGGGAGGAATTGACAATGATTTAGAGGAGAACATGACTGCTCTCCCCTCCCCTCTCCACCCCGCCTGGAGCCTGAGAAACAGCCCTCCACTTGGCTGAGAGGCCAGCTAAGAGGCCGGCCAATCACAGCAGGAGGAGGGCTTTGGGTGGGAGGATTCTCTATTTCCAAAAAGGAAGAGATAAGTGGAAATATTTTCAGCCTTCTCTGCCAAAGGGGTTCCTAAGACCACCAGAAATATGTTTTCTGATGGTCTTTGGCAACCCCTTTGAGACCCCCAACCCGCCCCCCCCCCCCCACCCCCAGGATCCCGACTGCCAGGTTGAGAAACACTGATTTAACGGCTCCACTTGGATTCCTGCAATCAAACTAAATGCTAGTCAAGGCTAGCTCAAAAAAGTAACTTTCCAAGTTACAGACAAGGTCAAAAGTGATGTTACAAAAGTGCATATTAACCATTTCTTCTCTTCATAACAGGATGTTTATATGTACTTGCTTTAGTTATCAGGCTTCCAAATTACGCCTGTATTGACCTTCCAGTTTTCGATCCGAAAGGAAAGTGTGACAAATGCAAGATACCAATTTGAAGGCAGGCATGTGCTATGATAAACAAACATTTTGCACCACTTGGGAAGCAACCATGCAAAAAACGTAGTGAAGATATCTTCTGGCCTATCCACTGCCCTATTTAGCTCAATATTATCTACTCTAACAGGTAATGGGTCTCCAGAGTTGTAGCAGGTGCCTCTGAACTCTTTAACGGGAGTGGAATGCATACAGAAAACAATATTATTCACTATTTCCAACAAACACTGCTGGAAGCCATTGCTTCTATAGCAAAAACAAAACTACTCCTGCATAGAAGTGAGGTATCAGGAAACTTTGAAGCTCAACCAGTCAATGGAACAAGGGAGATTTTCCCAAATGAGCACTTAGCGACAAAATACTACTGAATTTGTGGGAAGAAAAAGGGGAAAAATGAAAAAATTAGAGAGAAGACTGTGGTGTTACATGCACTGGACAGTTCGCTTTCCATCGTCAATGGGGTTAGCAGTATAGGGCCACTAGGTTATCCAGTGCAATTCTGTGGCCAACTTCAAGCCAAAGCAGGAGCAACAAATGCCCAGAAAAGTATTTCCTCTAGCACAGTGATTTTCAACCTTTTTTTTTTTTTAGTCGCGGCACATTTTTTACATTTACAAAATCCTGGGGCACACTACCAACCAAAATGACACAAAATGACACTCTTAACACAGTAATACGTATAGTTAATATGTTTTTAAATGTATTTATACACTCTTTTTTCTTTTGTCCACCACTCATATTAGGGCCTTCATATGTGTCATAATTTTGTTGAGGGCCCTGTTCAGCATTTGCATTTTCCCTTCTCAAAAACTTCTCTATCACTGTCACTCGCTTGTTTTGCTGTGATCACAAATTGACACGCAGCTGCAGCACTAACTCTAACTTTGTTTACTTAGCCGCATCTGAGCGAATCCAAGATGGCGTGACCATAGCACTCTCGCGTCACTTCTTAGGTGATGTGAGAGTGCTATGGTTCCATTTCTTAAAGGGACAGATGCGCCTTATAGTTTATATATGAATGAAGTTTGAAAATAATTTCCCATGGCACACCTGATGATCTCTCATGGCACACTAGTGTTCCGCGGCACACTGGTTGAAAATCACTGCTTTAGTAAACGCTAGGTCCTTCAACACAACTCTATGGACAACGCATGGCTGAAGTTGACCATAGCATCACAGGGAGGACCTAGTGATTCCTGAAGATTATTCAAACCTGTGAATAATCATTATCTGAAAAAGTTGAACCTGCAAATGTGGAGGGCCAACTATAGCATGTAATATAACCTGTGTCTTTGAAAGAGCGAGTAGTGGAGGTGATGGGGGTGATATTAAGAATGGCCATAAAAACAGATGAAATGGAGAATCTAAGGGTCCTTCTACACTGTCATATAAAATTCAGATTATCTGCTTTGGAACTGGATTATATAGCAGTGTAGACTCATATAATTAAGTTTAAATCCGATAATATGAATTATCTGCTTTTATAATCTGGATTATATGGCACAGAGGAAAGCACTGAACAGGGGACATTCTGCACTTCAAGGTGTTGTCGCAGCTCCTGCTTGAACGAATGGTAGTAGTAATTATTTATTATACCAATACTTGATATCTTTTCTTAGTGGGCAAAGTCTTGATCCCATCTCTATTTCAACATCACAAAGTCTAAGGAAAAATGATAAGGTATCTTGAGAACTGAATGAATAATTGAGATTGGGTCCCTCAACAGACACAGGCCTCTTCTACACTGCCATATAATCCAGATTGTCAAAGCAAATTGTCCACATTATCTACTTTCAAGGAGTCCCTGGTGGTGCGATGGGTTAATGGTCAGTGGTTTGAATCCGGGAAGAGCGGGCTGAGCTTCCTCTGTCAACTCCAGCCTCCCAGAAGGATGGTAAAACATCTGGGCATCCCCTGGGCAACTTCCTTGCAGACGGCCAATTCTCCCACACCAGAAATGACTTGCAATTCTCAAGTCACTCCTGAGATGGAAAAAACTACTTTGAACTGGATTATCTGAGTCTGTACTGCCATATAATCCAGTTCAATGCAGATAATCTGGATTTTATATGGCAGTGTAGAAGAGCCCGGAGACTGGATTTACACTGCGCTATATCCCAAGATCTGACCCCAGATTATCTGTTTTGATTTGGATTATAGGAATCTACACAGCCAGATAACCTGGGATCAGTTCCTGGGATATAGGGCACTGTAGATCCATTTTAAGGCTCTAAACATTTTACTGTACTGAAATGGTGATGCAAGAGACTGCACTTAAAAGCTTTTCTATACAAATTATATGCTCAAACCACTAAACTACTACAGTTTACTCTTCTCTCACTCTCTTAATGCTGTGGAGAGCTCTCTCTCTCTCTCTCTCTCTCTCTCTCTCCATATGCTGCCTGCATTTTTCCCTTGGGGTTTCTATCCCTTAGGAATGACAGCAGTATGAGAAATGATACTTCCACTAAATTGCACCCCATTTAATTTTGTCAGCATCTAGAGAGATGAGGAATGAAACTTTGCTGAGTGGAAACAGATGACCAATAAATATATGAATCCATCCCAACTTCCTACTTTCATAAATTGAAGACTCCCTCCCACTCAGGTGTGATAGTCCAGTGTTTTTCAACCTTTTTTGAGCCGTGGCACATTTTTTACATTTACAAAATCCTGGGGCACACCACCAACCAAAATGACACAAAATGACACTCTAACACAGTAATACATATGGTTAATATGTTTTAAAATGTATTTATACACTCAGTGTAAAGCCTGGGCCTATTTCGATGAACAAAACATATATATGACATATTTATACATGGCTATCATGTCTTCCCTCAGCCTTCTCTTCTTCAGGCTAAACATGCCCAGCTCTTCAAGCCGCTCCTCATAGAACTTGTTCTTCAGACTTTTGTGAAATTTCACCCTGAGTGAAACTTGCTTCCAGCTAACTATAGATGCCATGAAGCTGTTATAAACAGTTCCTTGGGGGGGGCTCTCAAAAAATCCAGTAAAATAGTTTAAAAAACCACAAACATTTCCAAGCGGAGAGGCTCAATTTATTTCTTGGAAACCTGTGAGGGGGCTGCTAGGAGGGGGGAGAGTGCCAGTTTCCCACAGCACACCTGATGATCGCTAACGGCACACTAGTGTGCCACGGCACACTGGTTGGGAAACACTGTGATAGTCAACCAAATCATACTACAATCATATCTACGATGACAATAAAAAAGCAAGGCAGCCAATTTTACCAATTTTCATGGAGCTTAAGCTCATCCATGGGTCATCCTGAAACCAAGAACAAATTAGGTCACTCACCCCAAGCTCCAAAGATTTACTTTTTTGGGCAACCACTGCCAGAATGCCCCAGCCGTCATGGTGGCTGGCTCTGGTTGAGAGATAGGATTTCTCAGAATTCCAAAATAGTATTAATATTATTAGTATTGTACTATGTAACAAAATGTAACTATGAAAAAAATCTGTTCCTGGTTTGAAAGTTATTTCCTGTTTAATTGTGCAAAAAGTTTCATCTATGCTGACGATCGTGCCATCACCGCCCAAGTAGGGAGTTTTGAAATGGTTGAACAGAAGCTCTCGGAAGCCTTAGGTGATTTTACTGCTTATTACAAGGAAAATCAGCTGATTCCTAATCCATCTAAAACACAGACGTGTGCTTTTCATCTTAAGAACAGACAAGCATCTGGAGCTTTGAGGATTACCTGGGAAGGAATTCCACTGGAGCATTGCAGCACACTCAAATACTTGGGAGTGACCCTGACCTAAAATAAGCACTGCTTGAATATCAAGCAAAAAGTGGGCGTTAGAAATAATATCACGCGAAAGCTGACTGGCACAACCTGGGGATCACAGCCAGATACAGTGAAGACATCTGCCCTTGTGCTTTGCTACTCTGCTGCTGAATACGCATGCCGAGTGTGGAACATATCTCATCATACTTAAACAGTGGGTGTGGCATTATCACAGGATGTCTACGCCCTACACCACTGGTGAAATTATACTGTTTAGCCATTATTGCACCACCTGACATCCGAGGTGCAGAGCCAACCTTAAGAAATGGGGCCACAAAGTGGAGTCCATGTCATGCGAGTGTGGAGAAGAGCAAACCACAGACCACGTATTACAACGCTGTCTGAGCCCTGCCACATGCACCATGGAGGATCTTCTTATAGCAACACCAGAGGCACTCCAAGTGGCCAGCTACTGGTAAAAGGACATTTAGTATCATTCCAAGTATTTTTAAAAACATGTTTTTAAATACATGACAACTGTACCCTCAGTTTGCTTCTGATACAATAAACAAAAAATAAATAAATGATAGAACCAATTCAAAAATGCCGTTTATAACAAAATTATGTTACATGGTGTTATTATTTAAAACTCTGGTACATCACACCTAAAAGCATTTGAGGGAAGGGAGGGAAATTGGTGTGTGGCATACAGCTCTGTCTTTCATCATCTTCCTGTTACTTCCCAGCATTTGCCAACCCAGGCAATTACTTTCATCTGCCTACTATTTAGGCCAGGTAAGCACCTTGCTGGATGTGGCACATTTGTTATTGTTGTTATTATGTGCCAGACATTTCTGACTTATGGAGACCCTACCATGGGATTTTCAATGCAAGATTTATCCAGAAAAGGTTTATTTTTATTATTTATTTATTTAAAACTTTTATACCCCGGCCTTCTCACCTCCGTAAAGGGACTCAGACCGGCAACAGCAAGTATTCAATGCTAACATTTAAAATCTAAGAACATCATGAATTTACAATAAAATTATCAGATGCAATACAATAAATACATTTAAAAAGCCTTTCGCCAAAGTAAAATCAAATGCAAGGCAGATGTAGGCAGATGACATCCAACTCTACTACTCCTTTCACCAGATACTAAGGAGGCTGTCCAGGTCGTGAACCAGTACCTGGCCGCTGTGACGGTCTGGATGAGGGCGAGCAAACTGAAGTTGAATCCAGACAAGACAGAGGTCCTCCTGGTCAGTCGCAAGGCTGAACAGGGTATAGGGTTATAGCCTGTGCTGGATGGGGTGCAGGTTCAGAGCTTGAGAGTCCTTCTGGATTCATCACTGAACTTGGAATCTCCGGTTGTGGTGGTAGCTTGGGGGGGGGGGGGGGTTGACACAATCAAAACTTGTGCACCAGTTGCACCCATACATTGGGTAGTCAGACTTGGCCATGGTGGTCCACGCTCCCGTTACATCTAGGACAGACTACTGCAACACACTCTATGTGGGGTTGCTTTTTAAGACTGTTCGAAAGCTTCAGCTAGTCAAACGAGAGGCAGCCAGGTTAATAACTGGGGCGGCATACAGGGAGCACACAACTCGCATGCTACGTCAGCTCCATTGGTTGCCAGTTTGCTACGGACACAATTCAAATTGCTGGCTTTGGCCTATCAAGCCCTAAACAGCCACAGTCCAATCTACCTATTTGAATGCATCTCCCTCTAAGAATCACTATGATTAAGATCTTCCGAGGAGGTCCTGCTCTCCGCCCTGCCATTGATGGGGACGAGAGAGGGGACCTTCTTAGTTATTGCCCCTCAGCTATGGAACTCCTTCATGATATTACATCAGCCCCCTCCTCCTGACTTTCAGAAAGATGGGAAAAACTTCTCTGTGGGACCCAAGCCTTTGGGACAGTGCAATAAGGCAACACTAGAAACCTTACCCTGCCGACCAGATTCGATGTGGATGATTGGAGATGGTTTTAAATAGTGGATTTTAATGTCGAGATAACTGATATTAATGTTTATGTATGTTTATAGTTTATTTTATATCCCGGCATTGAATGTTTGCTGTTTATATGTTGTGCTCCATGAGAAGGGCAGAATATAAATATTATAAATAAATAAATAAATAAGGGGACCCATTGTTGAGAGGTGCCTTTTCCTTTCTGTAGGCCTTCAAACAGAAACAGAAGAGAAAATTTGCAGAAATTTTGCAGAAAATTCAACATCAAGCAGGAAATCAAACCAAATGCATTACATTCAAAGAAAGGCAGCATCACCATTTGTAGATAATGCTCTTGCTTTGAATTTTCTACATCAACTAAAGGACTGAACTACTTGTCTTAAAATAGTGGTCAACATTTCTCCCTCCAGGTGTTTTAGACTTCAATTTCCCTATTCCAGGATAGTCAGTGATCTAGGATTTGATGTTCAAAGCACGTGGAAGGAAAGAGGTTGAACATCACTGGTCCCTACTAGACAAGGTCTAGCTATTAGATATATATATATATATATATATATATAGAGAGAGAGAGAGAGAGAGAGAGAGAGAGAGAGAGAGAGAGAGAGAGAGAGTATTTGTATCCTGTCCTTCTCAACCCCTTCTCTCAGGACGGCTTACAATTGGCAATCATTAGATGCCAACAAAGAAACAGAGCACAACAATTTACACGAACAGCAATAAAAATACATTAAAAAAGCAATAAAATACATTTAAAATATTAACACAACCAAGTCTGAGTCCACAAATCTAAATCATAGTCCAGAGTTCCAGTCCAAGGTCTCTTAATTGACAGTTCTCATGAGTTATTGCAGATGTTGCTCGGCCAGCTGACCAAATGCTTGGTCCCAAAGCCAAGACTTGAGGTTTTTCCTGAAAGAGTTGTCCTGATTTCACTGGCCAGTGCATTCCAGAGACGGGGGGCCACCACCGAGAAGGCCCCGTCTCATCCCCGCCAATCGGGCTTGCAAAGGTGGCAGGATCGAGAGCAGGGCCTCCCCCAATGAGCATAAACTCCGAGGTGGGTCATAGAGGGAGATACGTTCAGACAAGTAAACTGAGCTGGAGCTGTATAGGGCTCTATAGGTCAAGACCAGCACTTTGCATTGTGCTCGGAAATTGACCGGCAGCCAATGGAGCTGATGAAGCAGGGGATGGTATGCTCCCTATAAGTTGCTCCAGTGAATAATCTGGCCACCAACCGTTGGACTAATTGGAGTTTCCAAACAGTCTTCAAAGGCAACCACACATAGGGTGCGTTGCAATAATCTCTATCTCTATCTCTATCTATCTCTATCTCTATACCTTTATAAAGCGGAATGTTTGTATGTATGTTTGTATGTGTCCGGAGGGCGGAAGGATATGTGGCAGCTTTCTGATTGGGTCCCACTGTGGGATTATTTGCATAAACAACTCACATTGGCCAGCCAACACGAACATTCCGAGACTCTAAAGTGCCAGAGGGGGGTAAGGAAAAGGCCTGAGCCAGTCAGGCATGGTGGGAGTTTCAGTCCAAAACACTTTGCAGCCCCCAACAATGAGACAACAAAACCAAACTTGGCACACAGAACCCCCAAGACCCACTTTACATCTTGGTGCGGTTTGAGGGAGGATGGACCATGGATAGACCAGCATTCCAACATCCCAAATCTCAAAGGTGCCAGACAGAGTTCTTTACAAAAAGGCTTCCTTTAGCTGATTTTACAAACTAGGCCTCAGCCTGAATTGACAGTAAGGCTTCCTCAACTTGATTTTCGAGACTAGGCCTCAGCTTGAATTCACAGTAAGGCTTCCTCAACTTGATTCTCCCGACTAGGCCTCAGCCTCCCGAAACCACTGCGAGCCAAATGAACAACTGATACGGACCAACCTTGGCAAACAATGCCTTCCTCAAATAACCCGGGCACCGCCGGGTCCTCAGCTAGTCTATAAATAAAGGTAACAGCGCTCCATGAAGCCATGCTGGCCACATGACCTTGGAGGTGTCTATGGACAACGCTGGCTCTTCGGCTTAGAAATGAAGATGAGCACCACACCCCAGAGTTGGACACGACTGGACTTAGTGTCATGGGATAATCTTTACCTTTACCTACCTCCTCACAAATTTTGGCATCTATGGGTGTGTCTCTCACCAAAACAATAGCTCTTGGTATAACACAAACCAGCTCCAGACATGCTCTTCCAATCCCAAAGAGACTTTTTTTTTAAAAAAAAAAAATCTCTTGCCTAACTTGTTGAACCTTTGGGAGTTTTCTCCCATTCCCTGCCAATATCTGTGATTTCCCTGAACAATTTTTTCCCCAAAGATCCGACGCATTTCAGAAACCTGGAATGGAGGCGAACACTGACGTGCTGAAACGTCTTTGGCAGAGCGCCACAGAATGTAAGAGTTGAAAAGACAAATCCTGTGAGGAAAGGCTAAAGCAAGTGCATATGCAGAGAAAAGAAGATTAAGTGGGGATATCCTGACAGTTTTCAAATATTTAAAAGCATCTCAGAGAGGAAAAAGAGGAGGGAGGGGAGGGGAGGAGGCGACCATGAATCACTTTTATCCACCCAGAACAGGGGAAGAGGAAATCGCTTTGAACTGGAAAGAAAGGCAGATTCAAGCTGAACACGGGGAGGACTGGTGAACTTCGGGAATGACAGAAGCACTGCCCTTGGAGGCCTTTCAGAGGTGGCTTATGCATTTGCACTGCAAATCCCAAAGTTTGACTATCACTCTCTGACAGGGGATCTCCCCAAAAAATAATTTTCCAAAGCACCAACTTTCTGCAAGCAAAGCACACACTGGGCATGCCCTTCACCTGTCCCAATTTGGCAGGGACAATTCCTAATAATCCTCTTCGGTGTCGGTTTTTCAGTTCCTTTAAAAATATCCTGGTTTCTCTTATATCTCCAATTTCTCTTTTTTCCCTGCAGCACATGTAACTGGAGTCCTAAAACCTTCAGATGAGGTCCATAGTCTTGCACAATGTTTACTCAGCAGTGGCACAGTGGGTTAAACCGCTGAGCTGCTGAACTTGCTGACCGAAAGGTAGGCAATTCAAATCCAGGGAACGAGGTGAGCTCCTGCTATTAGGCCCAGCTTCTGCCAATCTAGCAGTTCGAAAACATGCAAATGCAAGTATAGCAATAGGTACCGCTTCTGCAGGAAGGTAATGGAGCTCCATGAAGTCATGCCAGCCACATGGCCTTGGAGGCGTCTACGGACAATGCCGGCTCTTTGGCTTAGAAATGGAGATGAGCCCCACCCTGACTTGGACACAACTGGATTTAGTGTCAAAGGGAAACTTTTACCTTTACCTAAGGAAATGAAGGACAAAGTTTTGCTCTTCCCCGTAGGTTTTAACGAAGGGAAACTGCTGCAGGCTCTCCTAGCTTTTATGTTTCCCTCATATTAATAACAGGCCCTTCTACACTGCCATATAATCCAGATTATCAAGGCAGATCATCCACATGATCTGCTTTGAATTGGATTATCTGAGTTTGCACTGCCATATACTCCAGTTCAAAGCAGGTAATGTAGATTTTATACCTTTGTGTAGAAGGGGCCAGTTGAACTTGCTGACCGAAAAGTTGGCGGTTCGAATCTGGGGAGGGGGATGAGCTCTTGCTGTTAGCTCCAGCTGCTGCCAACCTAGCAATTCGAAAACATGCAAATGTGAGTAAAGCAATAGGTGTCGCTTTGACGGAAAGGTAACGGTGCTCCATGCAGTCATGCCGGCCACATGACCTTGAAGGTGTCTACGGACAACGCCGGCTCTTCAGCTTAGAAATGGAGATGAGCACCAACCCCCAGAATTGGACATGATTAGACTTAATGTCAGGGGAAACCTTTACCTTTACCTTAGAAGGGGCCAACCTCTGCCACCTCAACCACATTCAGTTGCCTCCTGGCTACATTTTTAGCAATGAAGGGTGTGCTATAGTCATTCCAGAGGGTAGAATTGGAATCATTGTGTACAAGTGGGAAGAAAGCAGATTTAGAAGAAACAGGGTAGATCATTTGACAACAGAATAGCTAACCACAGAGTGAAGGTTTGTTGTTTTTTTTACTGGAAGAATTTATGCAGATGATCGGCAGCCAGCCATTGGTCAGGAATATTGTATTTGCCTTTCTCACTAAGACGGAGGGAACTATGTGGCCTCTCAGTTTCCCTTCCAACTCTATTCCGTGCTTCCTCTAACTTCCACAACACTAACCATTCCTTATTACCCACTTCCCTTCCCCAGCTTCATCTGGTACTTGGAGATAGAGGGTTTACACCAAGCAGATATGGTCAGGTTTATAATGTGATACATGAGGGCACTGCCTTTGCTTCCTGGCTGTTTTGTGTGTGTGCTTTTAATGGAGACATAATTTGGTTGCTTTCTGCTTGTAGCTCTATGCTATATGCCAAGGATGGGGAACCTCATTCGGCCTGAAAGCCGAATGCAATTTTAGATAAGTTCTCAAGGGCTGCATTTCCGTGGCGGGTGGACTAAAAGCAAAAAAGGTGAGGCCCAAAATACCAACATATTGTAGCTTATTGCCAGTAACTCGGCCTTAGGAGAGGTATTTCAATTTTTCAGAATGAGGGGAAAACATACAAAAGCTATGAAACCATCAAATGACGGTGGCACAGGGGAAGTGGGGGCGGTGGTCCGGGAATAATCAAAGGGCCAGGTTTGTTTCCAGCTTCCAACTAGACAATGTATAGAGGAGCAGTAAGCATATGCCTCCTGGGCTTTGACTGATCCATCATTCTTTGGGTTTGGATAGGTATGAACATTTATACAAGGGAAGGGGTGTGCAAGGAGCAGTCTGTGGGCTACACGCAGATCCCGGACCCACATTTTTGGTCCCGGAAATCCCTCAACATTGCCCCCCAAGAGCCCTCCATCCCACAACATTTCTATAAGATGACAGTACAATTTTGTGGCAATGTTTGCCGCGAGATTACATAGAAAAGCCCCCTAATGAAAGCATGCAAAAATATATCTCCCCCCGCTCCAGATGAGCACATGAAAATCCCATATCCACTCCAGTTTTCATAGAAGCATTGAGTTGGAAGAGACCTCATGGGCCATCCAATCCAACCCCCTGCCAAGAAGTAGGAAAATCTCATTCAAAGCACCCCACACAGATGGTCATCCAGCCTCTGCTTAAAAGCCTCCAAACAATGGGCCTCCACCACACTCCGAGGTAGAGAGTTCCACTGCTGAACAGCGCTCACAGTCAGGAAGTTCTTCCTAAAGTTCAGGTGGAATATCCTTTACTGTAGTTTGAAGCCATTGTTCTGTATCCAGGGCAGCAGTCTCCCTTGCATACTTATACATGGCCATCATGTCTTCTCAGTCTTCTCTTCTGAAGGGAGCAAGCTTGTTTTCTTTCAGACCCCTTGCCAATGGAGACCAGAAGTGACATTTAAAGGGGCCTGCAGAGGAAAATGGGAAAAAAATGGACTTTGCTCATCCAACATTCTGTATTATCCAACGCAGTCTGCCTCCCGTCCGGATCCACAGCTGTTTTAATACATTGCGATGTTTTGGTGCTAAATTCGTAAATACAGTAATTACTTCATAACATTACTATGTATTGAACTGCTTTTTCTATCAATTTGTTGTAAAACATGATGATTTGGTGCTTAATTTGTAAAATCATAACGTAATTTGACATTTAATAGGCTTTAACCTTTACACCTCCTTATTATCCAACATTTTAGCTTATCCAACGTTCTACTGGTCCGTTTATGTTGGATAAGCGAGACTCTACTGTACTACGGAATTGCCGAAGCTGTACTTTTATGTGGTCTTTAGCCTTCTCTGCCAAAGAATGCTGGTATCTCAGCAAACTACATCTCCCATGATTTAATAGCATTGATTTTTGGCATTACTTCTACAATGTAGATACACCCTGAAATAGATCTGTTTGAACCCTTTCCTCCCTACTCCGATCCTTTCCCAGAAAGTAATGCAGAAAGACATCTATATTGGATAGTGTCTCTTTGGAATATGGATGTATATTGGAGCCCCACTGGAAATCCTAGTGTTGAGGTGGACAACTGTGTATGGCAGGCATGGGCAAACTTTGGTCCTCCAGGTGTTTTGGCCTTCAACTCCCACAATTCCTGACTTAAGCAGCTGAGGGGGGAAATGAAGGGGCCTGAGGCCAGGCATGTAGCCAGGGGGGGCTAAGGGGGCTTCAGCCCCCCCTGAAATTCTCAGGGTGGTCCGCGAAAAGGCCTTACTGGTACATTATTTAAACTGTTATGCTTATTCATATCATGATCTGATCACCATGCTCATTATATCCTACATTAATGGGGTTATTGGGATAACAATACAAAAGGTTTGCTAGGGTAGACCCTCTTCCACCCAGTCTCAGCCCCCTCCCCCGAACCAAACTCAGCCCCCCCCCCCCGAATCAAAATCCTGGCTACGGCCCTGCCTGAGGCTGTTAGGAATTATGGGAGTTGAAGGCCAAAACACCAGGAGGACCAAAGTTTGCCCATGCCTGCCATACACAGTTGTCCACCTCAACACCAGGATTTCCAGTGGGGCTCCAATATACATCCATATTCCAAAGAGACACTATCCAATATAGATGTCTTTCTGCATTACTTTCTGGGAAAGGATCGGAGTAGGGAGGAAAAGGGTTCAAACAGATCTATTTCAGGGTGTATCTACGTTGTAGAAGTAATGCCAAAAATCAATGCTATTAAATCATGGGAGATGTAGTTTGCTGAGATACCAGCACTCTTTGGCAGAGAAGGCTAAAGACCACATAAAAGTACAGCTTCGGCAATTCTGTAGTACAGTAGAGTCTCGCTTATCCAACATAAACGGACCAGTAGAACGTTGGATAAGCTAAAATGTTGGATAATAAGGAGGTGTAAAGGTTAAAGCCTATTAAATGTCAAATTACGTTATGATTTTACAAATTAAGCACCAAATCATCATGTTTTACAACAAATTGATAGAAAAAGCAGTTCAATACATAGTAATGTTATGAAATAATTACTGTATTTACGAATTTAGCACCAAAACATCGCAATGTCTTAAAACAGCTGTGGATCCGGACGGGAGGCAGACTGCGTTGGATAATACAGAATGTTGGATGAGCAAAGGTTGGATAAGCAAGACTCTACTGTACTGAGCAATGGCAGTTAAAGTAATATCAAACTGTATTAATTCTACAGTGTAGATGTGCCCTCTTAAGTAGGGCATCAACTGAAGTGTGAGCTGATTGCTTTCTGGTGTTGTCAGTTCTGTCTATTGAGTAGCCATTGCAATCTGGCAATCAGGATGAAGGAAAGCAGAGGAGAGAGACTTTCAGGTTCAACCGTGTCTGTAAGGAGGAGTGGGAAATATGCAAAATGTATCACCCTAAGCCTTTGTAAACCAATGGTGAGGACTTATAGGAGTTTCAGTGCAACATGTGGTAGATTTATTGTTTACTAGCCATCCCCTGCCACGCATTGCTGTGACCCAGTCTGTGTATATGTGTTTTGTGTGTGTATATATATGTATATGTATGTATATATATATACCGTATGTGTGTGTATGTGTATATATGTGTGTTTGCATATATATATATATGTGGTTTTGTGCATGCGTTGTAATGTATTTTTTTGTTTTTTTAAGTATCTTCTGCTGTGTTTTTCAGTGTTTTTATGAGTGATGGTCGCTCATTGGCCTGATAGGTGTATTGTGTCCAAATTTGGTGTCAATTTATCCAGTGGTTTTTAGGTTATATTAATCCCACAAACTAACAATACATTTATATTTTATATAGATTCTCTCTCTCTCTCTCTCTCTCTCTCTCTCTCTCTCTCTCTCTCTCTCTACCTCACCTTTCTCTACCCCAAAAGGGGCTCAAGGTGGCTTACTTATAGAGGCAATTATTAAATGCCTGAAAAACAGATACAATTCCAAAAATTAAAATTAAATTAGATTAAAAGTAAAGCATATTAAACATTTAAAAACATTCCATTTCCTATTAAAATCACGCCATCCACAGTCATAGTCCAAGCCATTCCATAGCCATCCCAAATATTCCAAATCTGTTAATTGCACTACATTCATTGAGAGTGTGATCCTGCTCACTGAGCTTTGAGGTCAATTCAGTGGCGTATCCTCCAATGTCCAGGGCCAATCCCAATTAATCCTATGCCATCCCACTTTCCCAGCTCTGTTTAAGATATCAATTTTTAAGGGCCGGCTTTAGCACAGCAGGTTAATCACCAGCTGCAGTAAATCTTGCCAATCCAAAAGTTGACAATTCGAAGACAGGTCATGGTGAGCTCCTGACCTTCAGCCCAGCTTCCTGCTCACCTAGCGGATCGAAAACAGCAATGTGAGTAGATAAATAAGAACTGCATTAAAGCAGGGAGGTATTTGATCTCTCTATATGTATTTTATCTATATGTATTTTAACTTTTTATTGTTGTATGTTGTTTTAATGTGTATCAATTGCATTTAATTTTTGCTGTAAGGGCCGGTCTGAGTCCCTCTTCGGAGGTGAGAAGATCGGGATACAAAAGTTTTAAATAAATAAATAAATGAAAAGGAGGAAAAGTTTACAAACAAAGAAAGTACTTGGCAAGGAGATGGAGCAACAGCACCCCTTGTGGCTGGAACAGAGCACAGCCTCCAAAGATGCCGAAAAGATGGGGAAAAGCCTATGTAATACCTCTATCTGTTATCTGTCTTGTCATTGTATAACCAGCATTGAATGTTTGCCGTATATGTGTTGTGTGATTTGCTCTGAATCCCCTTCGGGGTGAGAAGGGCGGAATATAAATACTGTAAATAAATAAATGTGCTGCAGCTGGCTAAGTGTCAGCTGCATAAGATCTCTCTGACCAGTAGGTCATGAGTTTGAGGCCTGCCCGGGTTGAGGTGGGTGCTCAACCTTTAAGTGTAGCCTGCTGTCAACCTTTGCAGCCCAAAAGACAGTTGCATCTGTCAAGTAGGAGATAAAGGTACCACATTAAGTGGGGAGGCAAATTTTGACTGAATTATGAGGTCATTAAGGAACTGCAGGAACGCCGAGGAATGCGGAAGGAACAACAAGGGACGCTGGGAACACTGAGAGATGAGGAGTGCGTCAGCACCCCCTGGTGGCCAGAGTTTGCCTCTGTTCGTCTATATGTGTGTATGTGGAAACGGCAGGGATTGTCTGCTAAGTATGTGTACCTGTAATCCGCTCTGAGTCCCCTTCGGGGTGAGAAGAGCGGAATATAAATAAAGTGTATTATTATTATTATTATTTCTCTCTTCTTCCCATTTCCTCTCTTTGTCCTCGGCTGTCTTCAGTTGCTGCAGACTGAGTTCAAAACATAGAAATAATTGGCATATAGTTAACTCAAGACGAAAAGCCGTAGCTGCTCTTCACTTGTGTGTTCTCCTTTGTAATACCTTTTGCTTTCTTGACCACACTTTGATTATTACTTGGCATACCTGCCTGGTTTTCGCCGGTGCTACATTGGGGGTTATGCAGTGGAGGATTGAGGAGAGCTGCAAATCATTCCTGCCGCTACCTAGAAATAATCGTTACGAAAAATCAGCCCAGGGACGAAGCGGGTTTCTCTGGGTTGCAGGGAAACGAAACTTACCCTTCACACTATAATCTGATGTCATGGCGCAAAGGAACTCGCCCAAGCTTTGGATGATGCTTCCTGGCCTAAACTACTGCAGTCCTAATTTAGCACTAAAGAGGGCAGGAGACTGCAGCGCCGATACCAGTGAAGAAATAATACGTTGTCAAAAACGTTTACACAGCCTGAGGTTTAAATGTAGCTGGGAGAATTTCAGACTTGACAATTGCAAACAACAGGCACACAAGCTGGAAACGAGACGGAGAGCGATTATCTCTCGCCTTCGCACCCCTCCCTTCTCCCAGCAACCCTCAGTTCCTTGCCAGAGATCTTGTTTGCTTGCCAGGTGAAGGTACCACTCTAATCTTATGTGGCCTGAATAATTTCGTTCTGTCTTTAGATTTCTCCGCTGGGAAATGAGATGAGAAGACGGAAAGGGAATGGATGCAAGGGAACAGGGAGAAATAAGGGCAAAGGGAAGAAAAACGATGAAACGAAAGAGTTGAGACGATGTTATCACTAAAACAGAACTGAAAAAAAAAAACCCCCAACACTCAGAACTGGAAAGGCCTTTGTTCAAGTTTCGCCCTTATCAGCATTTCACTAACCACAATTGAACAAAAAGTCATTTATGTATTAACCCATGATTGCGGCCTTAGGTGGAGTTCGACAAGCCACTATTTTGATGTCAGATTTAGAATATTGGCTTATCTTGCAAGATCGTTATCAGGATTAACTAGCTAATGCAAAGTGCTCTTACCACTTAAAAGGAAAGTCTGAAGAAACGAAAACGAAAATCAAGAAGGTGGAAATATTGGAAGCAAGATAGGAGAAATGATAATGCAGGTTGACAATAATGCAGAAGTAGGAGATCTGGGGCGGGAGGGAGAAAATTGGGAGATTAAAGAACAATTAGCAGAGAAACAATGCGTGATGAAAAGAAGGAAAAGACAAATACGAAAAGAAGAAAAAAAAAGAAAACAACACAAAATATGCCATGCATTGCTGAAGGCTTTCGTGGCTGGAATCACTGGGTTGTTGTGTATTTTCCGAGCTGTATGGCCATGTGCCATGCTCCTGACATTTCGCCCATATCTATAGCAGACATCCTCAGAGGTTGTGAGGTCTGTTGGAAATTAGGAAAATGGGATTTATATATCTGTGGAATGTTTGAGGTGGGTATGAATATAGCAACTGGCCACCTTGATTAGCATTTAATGGCCTAGTAGTTTTCAAGGTCTGGCTTCTTACTGCCACCCTGGACATTCTCCCACTCTGGATATTCCATAGATATATAAACTACATTTTCCTAGTTTTCAACAGACCTCACAACCTCTGAGGATGCCTGCCATACAAGAATCAATTAGGGCCAGCTAACACCTCCCATCAAAGAAGGGCACAAGGGAGAGGGCCTTCTCTTCTGTGCCCCCCCCCCGACTCTGGAATGCCTTGCCCGGAGAGATTAGGAGAGCCCCCACTTTGGAAACCTTTTTAAAAACACCTGAAAACCTTGCTGTGCCTTTGGAGAGTAGTTATTTCATTTCTTCCATTGCTTTCCTCAATGCCCCTGGTTC
Source organism: Anolis apletophallus (assembly GCA_030556195.1). Taxonomy (NCBI): domain Eukaryota; kingdom Metazoa; phylum Chordata; class Lepidosauria; order Squamata; family Anolidae; genus Anolis; species Anolis apletophallus. Next base: position 122,575,033 of record JARBWK010000008.1, on the reverse strand, counting down.
TGGTCCACCCCCCCCCCCCCCCCCGAAAAGGATGCTACTTCGCTTACCTCACTCTGAGTTTTTAATATTTTCTCTGTGTACATGCGGCCCGCCCTGACCTTTTGACTTTGGATACTCATTTAGATTATTATTATTTATGTATTTATATGTATGTGTTTTTTATTGCATTTACTGTTGATGTTTGATTTTATTGTAATTTGTTGTTTGTTTGGGCTTGGCCTCATGTGAGCTGCCCCGGGTCCCCATCGAGGAGAGGGAGCGGATTACAAATAAAGATTATTATTATTATTATTAGTATTATTATTAGGACCCCCCAGGCAGGAAGCATCCTGGCTTTGAAGCTGCAAGGCCATTCAATGCTAATCAAGGTGACTAATCACAACAGTCACACTTGCCTCAAACAGACAAGAGTTCTTTCTCCCACCCTGGACGTTCTGCAGATATATAAACCTTGTCTAGTTTCCAACAGACCTCACAACCTCAGAGGACGCCTGCCATAGATGTTGGCAAAATGTCAAGAGAGAATGCTTCTGGAACATGGCCATACAGCCCGGAAAACTCACAGCAACCCACAAAAGATGCCATTTTAAAAAAGAAGAATAAGACAACAAATATAGGAAATCTTGCTTCAATAATAAGTAAAGGTTATAAGAAAAAATATTATATCAAGCAAATGTGATATAGTTCATCTGTAACACCCCCCTCACCCCATTGTTAAAAAACATAGTTCCAGGAAGATACCAAGAATTTGTCTGAATGCACGATAATGCTGGTAAATGTTACAGTTTGGTGGGCAGCTTGCCAGCCAACTGACATGGGATGGGCATGCCTGAGAGAGAAAGCGGGTTGATCCTGCATGGACAGAAGCAGATTTGGATAGAGGAATGAAGACTGAATGGAGAAGAACAAAGAGGCATCTGACAACCCATGTCCACAGGCCCGCTTGTGTTCAGGGAGACAAACCTGACGTAGAGAGCCTATGTAGTGTCGGTGCTGACTTCTTTTTACTAGAATGTCCGGCATTGAAAGAGACTTTAATTTATGTGAAATGGACACAGAGATGCATTTGTAAGCCGCTCCGAGTCCCTGTTTGGAAGATGGGACAGGGTATACATTATTATTATTATTATTATTTCACAACCATTTCACAACCAGAACTTGGGGAAGTTGCCTTTCCCCTACCAACGTGAGCCCCCAGAATCCACTAGGCAGCATAGCAAGTTGCAGTGAGCATGCTGGCTGGAGAATCTGGGGAGTTAAGAATCCACTGCAATACATAGGAAGGATCCACTAATGAGCAACAGAGTGGGGACCCTTCCACACAGCTGAATAAAATCCCACATTATTGGCTTTGAACTGGAATATATGGCAGTGTGGACCCAGATATTCCAGTTCAAAGCAGATATTGTGGGATTTTCTGCCTTGATATTCTGGGTTATATGGCTGTGTGGAAGGCTCCTGGGAAAACTCGGGCACTCCAGCTGTGATTGATATGTAGGGTTAGCTAATTAAGGTACTAAAATCCTATTGGTCACTTGCATTAAATTTAATCCATAAGTCACTTTTTAGCTGAATGTAGTAGCAGGGAGATGGCAACAAAACCAATTCTCATTAGGAAGCACTGCTACCTTGATGGCTTGTGGATACAGCTTTAATACCCACCCCTTGCTTTCATAGTGCCCACATCCCTTTTTGCCCTGCCTGAGCTCTCCTCTTGGTTTCATCCCCAACAGCATATCCTCAAACCATACAAATTATGTCATCTTTTTTTCAGCTGCTTTTAAAGTTGGCCAGTCCTCCTCCCACTGTACCCCTTTGTCCTCACTTCGTTTCAATGGCTGCAAACTGAGTTCAAAGTGCACAAGTAGTTTGCACTCATCTCATCAAGGAGGAAAGGAGAAGAAGCTCAGATAAAAGCAAAATACTGCTGCCTCTCCTAGCTTGCGTGTCCTTCCTCATTTGCAGTTTTTGTCCGTAGACGTCTTCAATGTTATGTGGCTGGCAAGATTGCATGAAGCGCCATTAACTTCCTACAGAAGTGGAACCTATTGATCTACTCAGATTTGCATGTTTTTTAACTGCTCGGTTGGCAGAAGCTGGGGCTAACAGCAGGAACTCACCCTGCTTCTGGAATTTGAACTGCCAACCTTTCAGTCAGCAAGTTAAGCGGCTCAGCGGTATAGGATGATGACGAAAATCTGCGATTGTCTGAATGTTTTTCTACTGTTTTCATATTGTTTTTTTAAATTTAATTTGTATATTTATGCTTTTGTTGTGGGCACCATGCTGTGCCGGTTGTTAGCCGCCCTGAGTCCCTCTGCGGAGGTTGAGATAGGACGGGATATTAATGTCTGAAATGAATAAATAATAAATAAACTCGCTGCGCCACCTTGGGTTACTGGAAGATAGTGGCTCAGTTTAGCAGAGACAGTCCTGATTGAGCATCTGCTGTTCCAACTTTTCAGCTGTCCCCGATTCTCTCAATGTGTTACTTTCCCCTTTGGTCCACACATTTATTTCACTAGCTGCAAACTGGATGTGATTTCTAAAGAAAGGAAATATCAGAAAACAGTGAAGAACTCTTACACCTCTTCCAGTGCCCATCCGTAACACTATGTAACAACATTTGAATTTTTTTCTGTTCCTAGTTTGAAAGTATTATTTCTTGTTTAATTGTGTGGGATATACTTTGCAACTAGTTGTTATACCCTAGAGAGAGCTTTGTTTTTGTGGCTGCTACAAACTATGCTGACTTGATTGAGACTCTGTGAGATACTCATTGGAAAACTATAGCAAAATGTATTGCAGGTTTAATAAACTTTCCCCATGTTTTTATGATAGACTCAATTAGGAAATGCAATTTATAACACAGGAACAAAAATTGTGTTACATTGTGTAATTGCATCTTTACTCTAACCTTAGTCTTCTTTCCAGCTCAGCTGAGAGACCTCTCTAAGCTTTTGCCCCCTTCCTGCCTTATCCTGGGTCTCTGGAGAAGGCTTCTATGCCATTAATGGTTGTGTAGAAGAGGGCATTTCAGCAGTTTCTGCTTGTCACACAACCAGGAAATTAGCAATGCCTACTGAAATTAGCTCCCGGTGGCTATGACTTCACTCAGATGGGGCAGGCACAACTACTGAGCTGCTGAACTTGCTGACCAAAAGGTTGGCAGTTCAAATCCAGAGTGGGGTGAGCTCCCGCTGTTAGCCCCAGCTTCTGCCAATCTAGCAGTTTGAAATCATGTAAATGTGAGTAGAGCAATAGGTACCCCTCCAGTGGAAGGGTAACTGCACTCCATGCAGTCATGCTGGCTACATGACCTTGGAGGTGTCTATGGAAAATGCCGGCTCTTTGGCTTAGAAATGGAAATTAGCACCATCCCTAAGAGTCGGACATGATTAGATTTAATGTCAAGGGGAAACCTGTATCTTAACTTACTAAAATTTCGCCTTCTACACAACCATTAAAGGTAGAAAACTTCTGTGTAGTTTTCACTCTGAAAACTACAATCCATAAACTAATTTCTCAAAATACAGCCAAAATAGTGTTATTACTTACAGTAAGGAGGTAGCAAACCTAAGGTTTATATAAATATATCATCATCATACCCCAGTTTACACAAAGGAAACTACAATGTCAAACTATACCTCATCCTTCAAAACCTGTAAAACATTCAGACCTTGGAAAAAACTACCTGTCAACTAGAGGGTTCTAAGATTTATAGTCCAAAACAGGACCATTTCAAGTCCTCGAAATATTAATGCCAAATAGCACACACATATTCCGGCAAATGTAGCCCAAGTGGATAAACGCAGAAGGAAATCCCAGGAAATCATAGTAAGATTCTAAGCCAAAGCTGTCTCCTGAACATCTGAAAGCATTAATCTATAATAAAACACCTCTCTTGTGTGTATCTTTGCTATAGCTCCGAGGCCATGAAAGGAAAATACTCAAAATTGAAAGACTGAGGAGAGAACTCCAATGCTACCTTGGTCCAAAAGTTTATTTTGTTTTTGAATTAATTAATGAATTAATTTTCATTCATTAATATGAACCATAGTGCTTAAAGCCTGAAGTATTAACTTTTGCCCCTAGGTGGCAGACTTCCTTAATCAGTGCATAGTTTTGCAGTCCATATAATTTGAATACAATAGGATACAGTCTGGGAGATGGAGTTAAATAATATGCTTGCTGTTGGTTCTCCTCTCCAGTGAGCATAGATTCTTCGCTCAAAGGATTGTAGGGGTGCACATGCCAGTGCTATGACTTCACTCAGATGGGGCAGGCACAACATGTCCATCTCTGACAACTATGCCATTTTAGTTGAGCAAATGAGTATATATCAAACTAATGGCTTTCTTAATCTATGTGAAGTCGGTCATTTTCAATAGCAGCTATATAATACAGAAGAGGGCAAAGTTCAGCCCTACAGACGTGTGCAGCCCTTCAAGCCTGCTTTTGAGATTCCCACTTCTATCGTCCTTTGTAGTGGCCAAAAAGAGGGTGAACAATCCCTCCAGGAGCTGCCACTCGCCTTTCAAATAGGTTGCTCTATTTCATCAAAAAATAACCTACTTTCCCCCAAAACCAGAAATGGACATCTGACCACTTTTAGTATTTACCCTCTTTTTCTATTTTGGCAACCTAGCTGCCCCCAGAAAGCCCTAGTAAGAGAAAACTGTCTGTCAGACCCACTGAAAATGCCTGCCCTAATGTTTTGTTTTGTAATAAAACAAAGGACTACAAATCTAATATATATATATACAGTTCAAAAAGCAAATAAAGATGAACACACTGCTGTCAAAATGAATACTAAATTTCTGCAAACTGTAAGAAGAAACCAGGATGAATGTAGATCAAAGGTGGGCAAAGTGTTGCGGAACTGCAACTCCCATCAACCCTAGCCAGCATAGCCAATGGTAAAGAATGATGAGATCTGTAGTCAAGCAACATCTAGATCACTGATTCTTAAACTGTGAGTTCCCTTAGCTCAGTGTTTCCCAACCTTTTTTGAGCCGCGGCACACTTTTAACATTAAAAAAATCTGGGGGCACGCCACCAACCAAACCAACACAAAATGACACTCTAACACAGTAAAGAACAGCTGGGGGATGGTGACCTGCTGGGAGCAGCTGCTGGGAGTGCCGAAGCCAGGGGAGGGGGCAGAGCCAGGCCACGCCATGCCCCACCCCTTTTCCCCAGCTTCAGCTCTCCCACAGCTTCTCCAGCCAGGCCGCGCCATGCCTCTCCCCCTCCCACCGGGTTCAGTTCTCCCATAGCTTCTCCAGCCTTGAAGGGGCAATGCCAAGCCAGCATTGTGCTGGCTCTGCCACCGCTGGCTTGGCACTGCCCCCTCAAGGCTCGTGAAGCTGTGGGAGCACTGAACCCAGGGCGTAGCCAGGCCGCGCCATGCCCCGCCCCCTCCCCCGGCTTCAGCTTTCCCACAGAGGAGGAGCATGAGCGGTGGACGGGCTTCAGTGGGCGGGGGCTCCTCCTCCGCATGGCTTCAGCAAGCGAGGGGTGAGAGTCATGGCGGGAGTCATGGCGGATTGGAGGCTGGCTGGGGAAACGGCCGAAGGAGGCAGTGCCCCGGCCCCTTCTTTTGCTTCGCCGCCGCCCAGCCCTTCCTCCCCCCCCCAAGCAGCAGGAGTTCGGCAGGAGGAGAGGGGAAGGAAGGGAGGCAGAGAGCTTTTCTCACGGCACAGCAGGAGGTCCGTCACGGCACACTACTGTGCCGCGTCACACTGGTTGGGAAACACTGCCTTAGCTCAATGTTGGGGACCTGAAAAATTGGCAACAGTAAAAGGTTTCTGAGTGCCACTTAGTGGCTGTTTAAGACTCTTACATAAATATTTTGTGCAGTATTTAACAGTGGGCTCTGCAGAAAACACCTCAGTTGTATTCCACAAAAAGGAAAATCAAGCTGTTTAGCAAGCCTTTGCAAATATTAATTTGTTATCTCTGCCATTGCACCTGGGCTGTAAATACCCAGTAAAGGGCAAGGACATGGTCTCTCTATACTGGGGGATTGGTTCTTGCCTTCCTTTAAAGGCTTGGGCATCTCAAGGACCAAGCTGGACACTCTAGTTAACTCAAACAGGCTTTATTGTTCATACATGAGTTAACTTAACTCAGGCACTTCGGTTAGTTCCCTGAAATGATAAAGGAAAGATCTTACTTTACAGTCTCTCTTAGTCCAGGAAGCTTTAGCCGGATGGCTCTCCAAGTCCTTTCCTTCTCTATGGCTTCGAGGTAAGGACATTCGAAGCCCCAGTCAGATGGCCTATATTGAAGGCATGAAACCTTCCTCTGGGTGCTACCTGACTGGTATGAAGGCGCTTGAAACACCTCAGAGCTACCCAACCTTCCGGTATACTGGGTTCTGTTTGAGTCCCAAGGAAAATCAGTCTGGTGTTGGAAGATAGCCTGACCAAGGCCTGGTCTGGCAAACTTTCATTCACGTCCTCTCTGGAGAAATCCTGGTGGTCTAATGAATATAAAAATTGCATTATTCCCAGATCCCTGGGAAAGGGGGTGGAACAAACTCAACTGGGATCTGTGAATGATGATTGACAGGTACTAGGGACCAATCAATGCAACCTTGCTGTTAACAAACTGTGCAAGCTGCAAAACACATTTCAACAATGCTAAACTTTACAAACTCAAGATCCTTTATGTAGGGGGTGCTTACCATGCCGTCACATTATCAGCAAGTGTTTAATTTGTATACCGATTTGATATACCAATATTCCTGGGGTCGCATGAATATTTCTCAGGCCAAAACAAGTTCCAAATGGAAAAGTTTAAGAAGCCTTGATCTAGATGACCATTTGATTAAGATGTGCCTTTCATTTCTGTGAAAATCAAAGCATCATATAATTTGACAGAAATTATCATCATTGTGAAACTATTTAATGTTTCACAATAATGATTGCTTCAGTAAATTTAATGAAACAGGCATTAGTCCAGGACGTTTATACAGTTCCACATCTCTGATCACATATTTGCCCAGAGTGAGGGCACTAGTCTACATAGACTACTCCTTCCCTCCCCATGTATCCTACATTTCATTCCTAGGAGGAAAAGCATTGTAATGATGTAGTAGGGAATGAGCTCCTTCCCAAGGACTAGCTGACTCAGAACCCATACTTCCTAGTTACACCTGATCCACTGAACACAATATGCAATGAAGTATCAATTCAAATATGATCCGAAGCAGCTCAAAGAAACCGCATCTTATAATTCAGGATTCACAAACACCATGCAAATTCCATTGCAGAGTGGAGTTGATTAATATAGTACAGATACCAGCTTAACAAGATGAACAACAAACCAAGTCTTCCTTGATTCAATCTAGATTTATGGCCCAAGACTGCCAAGAGCTGAGATGATTTAGTTTCCCTGTTCCAACACCCCATGTGGATGTATCTGATCCACTTTAAACTTGATTTATTCGACTTAGTACTAAGTACTATTCATAGTAAATATTTACAGTAAAAGATGGCTGCTGATTTCCATTTTCTGTTTTGGAATTCCGAGCGGGCAGCGTCAATATGAATAAAAAGATAGCACATTTAGGAATGCAGAGTGCTCCCTTACATCAAGTCTTGCCAGAGCTTGGAGAGCTTTTACAGCCCGAATCTCCCAGCCATTATGGTTACTGGTCATACTGGCAAAAGGATTCTGTTTAATATCTATATGCGTCCACTCGCCCGACTGGTCCGCAATTTTGGTCTGGAGTGTCATCAGTACGCTGATGACACCCAGCTGGTGCGGAGAATGGATGGCAGGCCGGACACCGTACCCGATTGTTTCCATCAATGCTTTGAAGCCGTGACTGGATGGCTGCGTACCAGCCAGTTGAAGGTGAACCCATTGAAGACGGAGATCCTATGGCTGGGTCGTCCTGGTATCGGTGAGTGCCAGTTGCCTACTCTGGATGGCGAGCGGTTAAGCCCGTCGTCTTTGGTAAAAAGCCTGGTGGTCCAACTAGACCCACTGCTATCGATGGAGACTCAGATATCCACGGTTAGCAGGTCCGCATTTCTCCATCTCCGACAGGCTAGGTGACTGGCTCCTTACCTATCCATGAACGACCTAGCTATGGTGATCCAGGCGACGGTCATCTCGAGGCTAGACTCCTGTAACGCCCTCTACATTGGCTTTCCCTTGTCGACAACCTGGAAACTTAAGCTAGTGCAAAATGCTGCTGCTCGATTGCTGGTGGGAACATCGGCAAGAGAGCACATCACACCAATCTTACAGCAATTGCACTGGCTACCAATAGAGTACCGGATTGTCTTCAAGGTGCTGGTTTTAACCTTTAAGGCCTTGTATGGTCTAGGGCTGGTGTACCTGAGGGACTGCCTCACCCCATATGTTCCCCCGAGATTGTTGCGATCAGAAGAACAAAATCTTCTGGTGAATCCCTCAATCTGTTCCTGCCGCCTCTCAGTAACAAGACAAAGAGCCTTCTCTGTGGTGGCGCCGACATTATGGAACGAGTTACCAGACGGAGTTCGCTCTATCACGGAGTTAGCCCCCCTTCCGGAGGGCCTGCAAGACGACCCTTTTTAAGCAGGCCTTCAATCTGAGCGCCTCCTGATAATTCTGTCCATATCCTTGTGTTTTATATAATCAAACTGTTTTATGCGTATTTTATATTGTTTTTATGTAAACCGCCCTGAGCCTGCAGGGAGGAGCGGTATATAAAAGTGAACAATAAATAAAATATAAATAAATAAATAAAATGTAGCCAGAAACAAAACAGGTAAGTTTTCAAAGGTTTGGTATTCATCCATCTACTTGAGACAGAAGAAGCAACTTCCTGTATAGAGCATAACATATGAATATTATTTTCTGCAGTGAAAATTGTGTTTTCCATTCAAAAATGCAATGTGCAAATTTGCATAGAATAAGCCCCTAATTGTGAAAACTGTGTGGCTTTTGTAGACTTCCTCACAATAAGAAAAAAATGCTCAAATTATATGTTGATTCTTCGGGGAAGAACCACAATGAAGACTTTACATTCCTATCACATCCTAACCGGGGATTATAGGTGCCAGGACATCTACAGGAGACAAGATGGGAATCTGTCTTTTCAAGCCCTACCCCTACAGCCTGAATGTAGTTTGAGAACGTTCCTTTTAATTACCGTTACTGTTCCAAGCTCCCAAAAGTCACAATATTTATTTTATATATTTACATTTTTTCTCATTGTACAAAATTGCTACCTAATTACTTTTAGTTGTTTAAATGATGTTTGACCACTGTAAACTATTCTATCTTGACCTCCACTTTGACACTCATAAGATAATGCGAGATAGATCAGAAAGTACAGCACAGGGAGGAATATAAAGTACAGTAGAGTCTTGCTTATCCAACATAAACAGGCCGGCAGAACTTTGGATAAGCGAAAATGTTGGATAATAAGGAGGGATTAAGGAAAAGCCTATTAAACATCAAATTACGTTATGATTTTACAAATTAAGCACCAAAACATCATGTTTTACATCAAATCGACAGAAAAAGCAGTTCAATACACAGTAATGTTATGTGTAGTTATTGTATTTATTATTTATTTATTTATTTCGATTTATTCGTCGCCACTCCCGTCAGGCTCGGGGCGACTTACAAGTGTTAAAAAGACCATAAAATACAGATAAAAACACAAGATTAAAACTATACAATTAAAATTATACAATAGTGCACGGGCACCAGAAATTACTCCCATGGCCTACGACTACATAGTAAAGGCCTGGGGTTATTTACTGACCCAATGCCTGTACAAACAGAAAGGTCTTGCAAGCCTTCCGGAAGGCTAGTAAGTCAGACAGCGCGCGAATTGTGCGAGGAAGATCGTTTCAAAGTACTGGAGCGATGACACTGAAGGCTCCCCTCCGCGTTGAAGTCAGGTGAAGGGTTTTACAGCTTGGCACCGCATGAAGGTTCAGGGACTCTGATCGCAGTGGTCTTACGGGACAATAAAGGAGAGGCAGTCCCTTAGGTACACTGGCCCCAGACCATTCAAGGCCTTAAAGGTTTGATATGAATGTAGCACCGAACCATCACATTATAATGAAACAGCTGTGGATTCGGGTGGGAGGCAGACTGCATTGGATAAAACCGAATGCTGGATGAGCGAAGGTTGGATAAGCAAGACTACTGTATGTGATATCATTCCTCCATCATTTAGTAAGGCCACATTCCTCTAGCACAGTGATTCTCAGCTTTCCTAATTCTGCGACCCCTTAATACAGTTCCTCGTGTTGTGGTGACCCCCAACTATAAAATTATTTTCGTTGCTACTTCATAACTGTAATTTTGCTACTGTTATGAATCATAATATAAATATCTGATATGCAGGATGTATTTTCATTCACTGGACTAAATTTGGCACAAATACCTGATACACCCAAATTTGAATACTGGTGCGGTTGGGGGGAATTGATTTTTTTCATTTGGGAGTAGTAGTTGCTGGGATTTATAGTTCACCTACAATCAAAGAATATTCTGAACTCCACCAACAATGGAATTGAACCAAACTTGGCACACAGAACTCCCATGACCAGGGCCGTAGCCAGATTTTGATTCGGGAGGGCTAAGTCTGATTCGGGGGGGGCTGAGTCTGGGTGGGAGGGGGTCTACCCTACCAAATCTTTTGTATCGCTATCCCAATTCCCCCATGCATATATTGAGCATGGTGATAAGATCATGATATGAATAAGCATAACAGTTTAAATAATGTACCAGTAAGGTCTTCTCATGGACCACCTTGAGAATTCCTGCCCATGACCAACAGAAAATACTGGAAGGGTTTGGTGGGCATTGACCTTGGGCTTTGGAGTTGTAGTTCACCTACATCCAGAGTGCACTGTGGACTCACACAATGATGGATCTGGACCAAACTTGGCACGAATACTCAATATGTCCAAATGTAAACACTGGTGGAGTTTGGGGAAAATAGACCTTAAATCTGGGAGTTGTAATTGCTGGGATTTATAGTTCACTTACAATCAAAGACCGTTCTGAGCCCCACCAAGGATAGAACTGTGTCAAACTTCCCACACAGAACCCCAATGACCAAGAGAAAATACTAGGTTTTGTGATGGTCTATGTGGCGACCCCTCTGACACCCTCGCAACCCCTCCCCAGTGTTCCTGACCTCCAGAAATACTGGTCTACATGCTATTGGTGATCTAGAAACTCCTTTTGAGTAGCTCCTAGAATGGCTGCCGAAAAGGGAAGACTGTACTTTATCCCACATTTAAGCACTCAATGTTATTGGATAGCCCCCAGTAGAGCAAAACTATGAGAGTCAATGATTGAATAGTGAGTCAACACATAAGTAAAATTTATTGATCCAATGGAGCTACACAAGGTAGGGCTCACAATGGGATTTAGACCTATAGCAATTTTTTTCCTAATGGCAGAAATTGAAGCTATTTCTGAGTACAGTGATTATTGGATAGGGTGAAAAAGCGTCGGTTTATGAGCTGTGATTTTCATGTTATGATGCTGTCTTTGATGCTGGTGCTGAAGGAAAAAAATTAAATTAGCAGTTATGTACGTGCTTTGATTTGTAGAGCAAAAAGGGGGGGAGAAAGAGAGAAATGCTTATTAAGTAGTCCACTGAGACCCCCAGCAATTTTCAAGTGGTCCGTGGAGAGAAAAATTGTTTGAGAATTGCTGTCATACACTATTTCAGTCTGTCTGAAAAGGATCGACATCTTCAAGAAAAATTTAAACAGCTAGCAATTTGAGTCCTTAAAGCAAATCCTATACTTGTCTATTAAGAAGCAAGTCTCTGCGATTTCTGTGGGGCTTGCTCCCAGGTAAGTAAGTATTGGATTGAAGAATCTTGCTAAATTAAATCTACAAGACTAGGAACATTCCTATTATACCTGTCCCTTGAATATCAATGCTGGAAAAAATTGCCCCATCGTCTCCCTTCTCTACAGTGAACATAGGTTGAGAGTTCCATCATGGAAATGAGTTCTCGCAGCCTCTAAAATCAACCTGGTAGAACAATTTCTGAATAAGGATAGTACTAATAAATGCCAATGAGAAGAATGCTCGTACCGTGGATTTGATTCAAGCTGTCATGCCCACATCAGATCCACAGATATCAATGGGACTCAAACAAGTCACAGTTTATTCATCCTTTATTTATTTATTTATTTATTTGCCATGCTTCTATACCGCCTCTCTCAGCCCGAAGGCGACTCTAGGCGATGAACAGGCGGGACCTTGAGCAGGGCCTCTCCGGATGATCTTAAGCATCTTGATGGTTCATAGGGAGAGATGCATTCGGACAGGTAAGCTGGACCAGAACCGTTTAGAGCTTTAAATGCCAAAACCAGCACGTTGAATTGTGCCCGGTAGCAAACTGGTAGCCAGTGGAGCTGGCACAACAGGGGAGTTGTACGCTCCCTGAGTGCCACTCCTGTTATCAACCTGGCTGCTGTCCGTTGGACCAACTGAAGCTTCCGAGCAGTCTTCAAAGGCAGCCCCACGTAGAGAGCGTTGCAGTAATCTATATGGGATGTAACCAGAGCATGGACTACCGTGGCCAAGTCAGACTTCCCAAGGTATGGGCACAGCTGGCGCACAAGTTTTAATTGTGCAAATGCTCCCCTGGTCACCGCCGAAACCTGGGGTTCCAGGCTCAGTGATGAGTCCAGGATCACACCCAGACTGCAAACCTGCGTCTTCAGGGGGAGTGTAACCCCGTCCAACACAGGCTGTAACCCTATGCCCTGTTTGGCCTTTCGACTGACCAGGAGTGCCTCTGTCTTGTCTGGATTCAATTTCAATTTGTTCGCCCTCATCCAGTCCGACACAGCGGCCAAGCACCGGTTCAGGACCAAAACAGCCTCCTTAGTAGTAGGTGGAAAGGAGTGACAGAGTTGGACGTCATCTGCATACAGATAACACCGCACCCCGAAACTCCGGATGACCTCCCCCAGCGGCTTCATGTAGATGTTAAACAACGTGGGAGATAGTATTGAACCCTGAGGAACCCCACAAGACAACGGTTGAGGGGTTGCGCAGGTATCTCCCAGTAACACCTTCTGAGATCGGCCTCCAGAAAGGACCGGAGCCATTGCAAGACAGTACCTCCAAGGCCCATTTCCGCGAGGCGTCCCAGAAGGATACCGTGGTCAATGGTATCGAAGACCGCTGAGAGGTCCAGAAGAACCAACAGGGACACACTCCCCCTGTCCAGCTCCCAGCGTAGATCATCCACTAAGGCGACCAAGGCTGTCTCGGTACCATGCCCTGGCCTAAAACCAGACTGCGCCGGATCAAGATAATCCATGTCTACCAAGAATACCTGGAGTTGTGAGGCCACCACACGTTCCAGGACTTTGCCCTTTTACTTTCAATAAGTCGTGTCTAAGCTTAACTAAGAGTACAATCCTAACAGGCAAAAACAGGTTAAGGACCTGGCATTAGGCCAGCTGAGAAAGATTGTGCTAAATACAAAATCTAGCTATCTTATGGATATTGGTCTATTTACGTGCCAACACTGTGGCTGTGTGCCTGGGCTGGAGGAAGTTTGAATACTGTAACTCAGTTTTCAATATCTTTGAATTATTCCAGTTCAACAAGCTAAGTCTTGATTCATCCTCTATCCTCTATCCTCTATCTTGATTCATCCTCTATCCTTGATTCATCTCCAGCTTACTTCCAAGGAAAAGGAAAGCGGAATAGCTTTCCATTTGCAAGGAGCCCAGTGGTGCAATGGGGTAAACTTTTGTGCCGACAGGACTGAAGACGGGGTAGGTCGGAGTTTCAAACTCGGGGAGAATGTGGATGAGCTCCCTCTGTCAGCTCCAGCTCCCCATGTTGGGACATGAGAGAAGCTTCCCACAAGGTTGGTAAAACATCAAAACATCCAGGCGTCCCCTAGGCGACATCCTTGCAGATGGCCAATTCTCTCACACCAGAAGTAACTTGCAGTTTCTCAAGTCGCGCTTGACATGAATTTTTTTCGCAAGGCTAGCACTTAGCAGAGGCATTTTTAATTTGGGAATGTCAGTATGGTTTTTTAAAAAAATCGTGTCAGAAGTGAATTGGAGTTGTTTCTGGTGTGAGATAATTGGCCATCTGCAAGAATGTTACCCAGGGGGACACCCAGATGTGTTATCATCCTGTGGGAGGTTTCTCTCATGTCCCCACATGGGAAGCTGGAGCTGACAGATGGGAGCTCAACCTGTCTCTCAGATTCAAACTGTTGAGCATGTAAAAGAGTAGAGGAGGCCTCTATATTTAAAGTTTCTGTCATTACATCAAAGTCTAAACTAGATCATTTCTTAACCCATTTCTTAATCCACTTTAGGGAAATGTTTGATAGTTTCCTATGATAAAGCATGGGATTATACACACAAAACATGCCTCAGCTGCCACTGTACGGTTTTTCTAAAGGTTTAAGCATACACAGAGGCTGTCTCACAGGCATGGGTAAACCTCAGCCCTCCAGGTGTTTTGGACATCAACTCCCACAATTCCTAACAGCCAGTAGGCTGTTAGGAATTGTGGGAGTTGAAGTCCAAAACACCTGGAGGGATCAAGTTTGCCCATGGCTGTTGTATCAGGATGGCATAAGATTTTAAGCCAGATGTAGGGAACCTTTGCCCATCTATATGTTTGATCTATAGCTTCCATCTGGGCTTCCTAGCATGGCTAATGAGAAGGAATTGTGTGAGTTGTAAACCCAAAATATTTGGAAGTCCAAAATATGCTCCGATGCTGCAACAGGGCAAAGAGAAGCAATGGTTTCATCATATTTTGCATTGGAAATCCAAAAATCCAGATGGAGCTCGGTGTGCTTTATGCTTTAAAAACAATCACAGTACACCCATATTCTTCATATATAATTTTGCACATAACCATTCCAAACTGCGTACCAAGAAAGGTTCCATGGTGTGTATAAATTATGGAAGTTGAGTGGATTTCAGAATTTGCTAATGGAGTAGGAAGGATGATCGATGGAGAAGGAAATATGAAATGCACAGAAGTCATGGCCTCAGCACTGCAAATTTTAATCAGTCACATTTCCATCTTTCAGATACTTCAGAATCTTCCATATTCAAGCTTGTCTTTGCAGCCTTGAGCAAATGGTTTCAAAGCTTTCTCAGAACAATTACAACTGAGATTCCTACCAAGTTCAGTTCCATAATTATTACTACATTTTGCATTTTCCCCTTGACTATCCACTTAGATTATCCACTTATACGTTAGAAAAATGAAGACTAAAGAGGGCAGAGATTTGCATAAAATGTGCACAGTCTAATTTCCATGTATAGATGTAACAGTAGAGACATTGGCCGAGATCCTGATCATCAAACGCAACCACCATGAGAGTTCCATCACGGTTGTTATGTCTTATGATGCCACTCTTCCTCCTGAATACTTTATCATCCCGGTGGGAACCCCAACTGAAAGTTTCCAAGACACTACAGATTGAGGCAGAAGTCCAGTCCTGTAACTTCTGGGATCCACGCTCTGGTTACATCTCGAATAGACTACTGCAACACTCTCTATGTGGGGTTGCCTCTGAAGACTGCTCAGAAGCTGCAATTAGTCCAACGTTCGGCAGCCAGGTTACTAACAGGAGCGGGGCACAGGGAACATACAACTCCCTTGCTGTGCCAGCTCCACTGGCTGCCAATTAGCTTCCGGGCACAATTCAAAGTGCTGGTTTTAACCTACAAAACCCTATACGGTTCTGGCCCAGTTTACCTGTCAGAACGGATTCTCCCCTATGAACCATCAAGAACATTACGATCCTCCGGAGAGGCCCTGCTCTCAGTTCTGCCAGTTTTGCAAACGCGGCTGGTGGGGACGAGAGACAGAGCCTTCTCTGTGGTCGCCCCTTGGCTGTGGAACTCTCTCCCAAGTGATGCTAGATCTGCCCCCTCTCTGTTGTCTTTTAGAAGGCTGGTGAAGACTTGGATATGGAACCAAGCCTTCCCAGAATAGGCTGAGATTGGCTTTTATCTGAATGAATGACCACGTTTACAGATTGAGTCGAATTGTTTTAATGGCGATGTGGTTTTATGCTGGGTATTTATGCATTTTAATATGTTGTTGTAGTTGTTTTTAAATTGTATCGCATTGAATTTTGCTGTAATGCCAGTCTGAGTCCCCCAATAGAGGTGAGAAGGTCTGGGTACAAAAGTTTTAAATAAATAAATAATTAATAAATAAATCCACCTTTATGCCCATTAATGACTGAATGTGAGCCCCAAACAATACCTCATCAATGTATTGTCGAAGGCTTTCATGACCAGAATCACTGGGTTGTTGTAGGTTTTCCGGGCAGTATGGCCCGGAAAACCTACAACAATGTTTCCTTACCCAGCGCCTTCTTCCCCCTCGCCCTCCATCTGCCAGTGGGCTTCCCAGGTGGCGCAGAGGAGGCTTTGGGTGGCGTGGGGCTGGGCCAGGTCTGTGGGGAGGGCGTGCGGGCGGAGGCGCGGCCAGTCCCGGCGGAGCAGCGCCTCCACCTCCCGCAGCAGGCCCTCTGCCCAGCCCGAGAGGAGCAGCGCCGAGCCCAGGGAGAGGAGCATAGCCAGGCGGAGGCACACGGCCCGGCCCAGGCCCCGTGATGCCCCTGTCACCACGCACAGGCTCCAGTCCAAGCCGCGCACCTCCATCGCCCCTGAGAAGTCAGGCAGGCAGGCAGGCAGGCAGGAGGGAAAGAAGGAAGAGAGAGGGGCCTGGACCGAAAGGGGGTGGGGCCTGGGTGGAGGCCACGCCCTGAGTGACCAGGTGTGCTGCGGCTCAAAAAATGTTGGGAAACACTGCACTAAGGTGACAAAGCTGTCTCTGTCCCATAACCAGGCTTGACGCCAGACTGAACTGGATCCAGATAATCAGTGTCATTCAGAAACCCCTGGGAAGTAGAAGGCCACCACACTTTCCAGAATCTTGGGGTATTGGACACTGGCTGAATTGAACTGTTTGTTCTTGCTCCGGGCTGTACAGGAGCTATCCAGTGCTGAAACTCAGTTAGAAACACAGTCCAAAGTTTGACTGGCTCCCATACAAACAAAAGCAAATACAGCAGAGATCTGCCATAAATCCGATCATGGATTCATCATCCCCACAGCAAGGAAACAAGCAACTGCCCTTACTCGGGATGCAATATAGGCCAATTCCGAAGACAGAATGAATTATTTTTGTCACACAGTGCAACAGAAGGCATCTCTCACAGGGCCAATCCTCCAAAGGCAATGAACATGCAAAATCCTGGCTAGAACATGACTTTTTTTTGCTGCTTGAGGCAAAGAACAAGAAAATGATCCTGCACCGACTTATGCGTGATCTGGTATGTGTACCGACCAGCAATGGGATAGAGTTCTCCATTGCACATAAAGGTAGCAGGGCAGTTTAAGAGGTGTGTGACAGACTATGTAGTGTGTATATAGCTCTCTCCTGCATGATGTGAGAATCCAAGGGGCTCAGGAGCAATAGCCAGAGTTAGCATGACTTCCCCAAGCTGCAAATTGGTAGGATACTAGTGTTGCCCTTATCCCAGCATGTGCTAGTTGAAGTAGTCGTTTTGCTCTGCCCATCCGGCCTGCTCTCTATTTATCCAGCATAGCTTATAAATCCCATGAACAGCATCATGTCCACCTGGAGCATCTAAGAGTAAGTTGATGCTAAACTTCCACTGCAATGCATATCTCTAACTCCTTGCATTGTTGAATCCACTCCTGGCAAGCATAAAAAGTGCTGAGTACTGATGAGAAGCTTTAAGAAAAGAAGAAGAGGAAGAAAGCGAAAAGGACTCCCTCCAGCTAGCAATGGGCTTGCAACAATACCAGGACTGCGCAGGCTGTAATCGGATTTATAACCTTGTTGCTATATCAGTTTTTAATCTCGACCAGTGCCAGTGAAAGTGATATGAGTCCCCTCCCCGCTACTAAATGGATTGTGCTGCCACAGACAGCCTTCCGATGGTTTAACTAAATCAGATTAAAGCTAAACCAAGGTAGTTGCGAAGATCCGCCAGGCATCATCTGCTTCTAATACCACTCATTCAAAGTCTAGCCACTGTTCTTTCTCTCTCCCCCCCCCCCTCCTTGTGCTTGTACATGAGTCGTTCTAGCAGTGACGCTGGGATGGAGACCCATGCTG
The DNA here is from genome assembly GCA_030556195.1 of Anolis apletophallus. Taxonomy (NCBI): domain Eukaryota; kingdom Metazoa; phylum Chordata; class Lepidosauria; order Squamata; family Anolidae; genus Anolis; species Anolis apletophallus. The sequence continues at coordinate 122,556,883 of JARBWK010000008.1, read as the reverse complement.
AGTTGGAAGCTGAACAGACAAAGAACAACTGCAACTGGGGTCTCATCGTGACGAGCTGCTCAAAGACAAGGCAGCCAAGACTAAGCACTGTGTAAGAAGCATTCAGAAGGATGTACCCTTCTATCGCAGGCATACAGCTGTAGGCACGTATTTGCATGGATAAACAGGCGGTTTACATGTAGAAGACTGCAGATTCTCCATCTTATCTGGTTATAGCAATGCTGGACAGTGCATGGCTTGGACACGATATGCGGAATCCCACTATCCATTTTTGTATCCCTTTCTGGTTGCTCTCATGAAATACAGCACATGGTAGCAGTGGGAAAATATCTCACATTTTATCTGTAAAAATGAGTCGCACTGAGAGCATGCCTTGCTTTAAAGGAGAGTCCTACACATAGAAACCACCTGGAAGCACAATTCACCTTCAAAACAAGGGGCAAGCTTCCAATATATATTGTTCAGACTGGGTATTGTTTTGAAACTGTGGTTCACTGTGGTTTGGCATTACACAGCAAGTGGTACCTGTCAGCCATTTCCAGGGAATTAAATCAGATCTACAAAAGTTGTCCACCATGGTTTACTGGCATCTAGAAATAATTCCTACCTAAGACTTTAAGAGTATTGCTGTTGGACAGAGCTGATAATACTATACTGAATGGACCAGTGGAATGATTCACACCAAGACAATTTTGCATAATAATGATGATGATGATGATGATTTAAAGTTCGAACTGCAAAGACTCTGCCACAAGCCAGTAAAAGTGGTCCCAGTGATGATCGGCACACTGGGTGCAGTGCCTAAAGACCTTGGCCTGCACTTAAACACAATCAGCACTGGCAAAATTACTCTCTGCCAGCTGCAAAAGGCCACCTTACTGGGATCTGCACACATTATTTGCCGATACATCACACAGTCCTAGACACTTGGGAAGTGTCCGACATGTGATCCAATACAACAGCCAGCAGAGTGATATTATTTGAGGTGGTCTCATCTTGTGTTTCTAATTAATAATAATAATAATAATTTATTTATATACCGCTCTATCTTCCCTAGGGGACTCAGGACTGTTTCCAATGTTTCAGTATTAACAAAGATTTGGTGTCAAATTTATGCAGACGACACCCAACTCTATTACTCCGTTCTACCGAATGCCAAGGATGCTGTCCTGCTCCTAAACCAGTGCCTGTCATTAGTGATGGACTGGATGAAGCCTAATAAGTTGAAAGTAAATCCACACAAAACAGAGGGGCTCCTGTTCAGTTGGAAGGAGGATCAGGATGGGAGATTACAGCCTGTGTTTCACTCCCCTGAAGACGCAAGTTCAAATCATGGGAGTGATCTTGGACTCATTGCTGACCCTGGAACCTCAGGTGACGACAGTGTTCAGGAGAGCCTTTGCACAATTAAAACTGGTTCGCCTACTGAGAGCATACCTTGAGACATTAGACTTGGTCATAGTAGTACATGCCTTGGTAACATCCTGTTTGGACTTCTGCAATGCTCTCTATGTGGTGCTGCCTTTGAAGACAGCTTGGAAGCTACAACTGCCTCAGAGATCCGTAGCCAGGCTACTAGCTGGAGGGAGAGAGCAGACAACTTCTATGTTACGTCAGCTCCACTGTCTGTTGATCTGCTTCCGAACTAAATACAAAGTGCTGGTTATGACCTATAAAGACTTAAGACCCAGACTATTTGAAAGACCGCATCATCATATATAAACCAAAACGAGTGCTGAAGTCAGCAGAGGAGGCCCTTCTCTTGGTCCCACCCCTGTGACAAGTGTGGTTGGTGGGAACGAGAGAGAGGGCCTTTTCTGTCATCGCTTCGCACCTCTGGAACTCCTTCCATAAAGAGTTAAAAATGGCTCCCTCTTTCCTCTCTTTCAAAAAACTATTAAAAACACATCTGTACAATTTAGCTTACAGAGAGGAGGCGGATGAAGTACATCTATTTGCACCTAACCTGGATGCTAGCATCCAACCTGTTAATCTGCTGTGTTCCATCTCTCCCCCAACAATTTTAGCCCAATTTTAGAGGTTTTAAATAATATTTTAAGAATGTAATATGTTATTAATTATGTTGAACACTTTATGTCTTGTTCATTTATGTTGGTTTATAACTTGTTGCACTGTTTTTGATTTGTTTATTGATTTGTTTACATATTATTGTTGGCATTGAATGTGTATTTTGTTGTGAGTCTCCCTGAGTCCCTTCAGGGAGATAGGCCGGGCCATAAATAAAGTTTCATTTCATTCATTTCATTTCATGGGGCCCATCTCATCTCCATATGGTTTCCACATTTCAGATTTCAATACTGCAGTAGTGGGACAGGGGCTGATCAGCAAGATCTGAACCCCCACTTTGGACAAACTTAAGCTATCTCGAAAGATGGTTTGTCAATCTCACCTTGTGGAAAATATGGCTCCCTGATTATTAGATAGTTGGAACAGATGAAGATAGTATGATACCCATTGCACTGGTTCCTAGTGTGTTTCTCTGCTCAGTTTAAAGTGTTGGTTTCTGGATTTGTGAAAGATCAGCAAGGTTTTCCATATGTTCACTGTTTAATTACTGTAGCCACAAAATGACTCCCACACAACCCCTCCCTCAAAAGCATACTCAAAATGTGTGAGTAACAAGGTGTGAGTTTTTCGAGGGGTGGATTTTGAGCTTCGTTCAGTTCTGGTAGCCAAAACAGATGCCAAGATTCAGAATGATTTTATATTAAGCACAGAAAGCTCTGGTTGGTAGATTTCAGGTTCTAGTGAAAAATAAAGTAGATCTTTCAAACTGAGCATGCTTGCTGATTCTAAAAGCTGTGGTCCAAAATAATCACTTTTAGTATGTGCCTGTATAATATATTTCCCCGGATACCGAGTGATCTGTTAACTCCTGTATGTTATCAATTTAACAGATGCAGGTCCATGGACCGTAATAACGGTTGTTGTTGTTGTTGTTGAATCACTTGTATAAGTTCCAGGCTGGTTACTTTTTCTCAGTTCAACCGACTTTGCAAGGCATCTTATGGAAACACCTTGAGCGGCTTGGAAGCTATCAGTCCTAAACAGTATTTCCAGTAATTCTACACAAACCCAGACATATTGCTATGAACAGTAATCATGTCATCAAAACAGTTCAACAGATTTTGGTATGGATAGATATTAGGTAATCATGTCTAGCTGTATTGTAGTGTTGATTGAGCTGCAGCACACTTTTTACATTTACAAAATCCTGGGGCACACCACCAACCAAAATGACACAAAATGACACTCTAACACAGTAATACATATAGTTAATATGTTTTTAAATGTATTTATTCACTCAGTCTGAAACCTGGACCCATTTTGATGAACACAACATAGATATCCTGGCAGGAATGGCAGAAAGACACAAACTTCCCACACAGAACTCCCATAACCAAGAGAAAATACTATAAGAGTTTGGTGGGCATTGACCTTGGGTTTTGGAGTTGTAGTTCACCTATATCCAGAGAGCACTGTGGACTGAAACAATGTTGGATCAGGACCAAACTTGGCATGAATATTCAATATGCCCAAATGTGAACACAGATGGAGTTTGGGGAAAATAGACCTTGACATTTGGGAGTTACAGTTTCTGGGATTTATAGTTAACAATTTCCCACGGCACACCTGATGATTACTCACGGCACACTAGTGTGCAACGGCACACTAGTTGGGAAACACTGGATTATACTTTGTGTTGCTATACTGTTATCTTATTTGTCATTATATACATTTTGTTCTTGTTGTTGTTATTATTAGTCCCCTTTGCTGTATTATGTTCAATTGTGTTGTATTGTTTTTTTAGGCTTGGCCTCATGTTAGCCGCCCCAAGTCCCCTTTGGGGAAATGGAAGCGGGTTATTAATAAAGATTATTATTATTATCATCAGTTAATTAAAATCCTTCAACTATCCTGATTTGACAATGTCAGTCACGATTAATCCTCTGCCATTCCATGTGTACAGCTGCTTTCAAAATGTTCCAGTTTCACTCTGCTACTTCTCCTTTCTCCTTTGCTTATCTCTGTTGTCATAAATAGAGACTCCATCCACATTGCCATATAATCCAGTTTGACTGAAGTTCAATTAAGTTAAACTGCATTATATGTCCACACTGACCATATAATGCAGTTTGAAACTGGATTATATGGCAATGTAGATGGGGCTTGAGTTCAAAGGAACTCATTGTAAAAGGAATGAAAATTACTGGCATATACAGTGGCATAACTGTTTAGCACCCCACTACCTGAGCCATAATGTTGTAGTAATTTGGGTTTTGAACTAAAAATCCAGGTAACTGGCATTCAAATCTCTTATCAGGCCCATCTACACTGCCATATAATCCAGTCTATCAAAGCAGATAATACACATTACCTGGCAGTGTAGAAGGGGTCTCACATAATCCAGTTCAAATCAGATAATCTGGATTTTATAGTGTAGACAGGGCCTCTTATAATCCAGTGCAGATAAAGTGTAGACGGGGGCATATAATCCAGTTCAATGCACATAATCTGGATTGTATAGGGTACTAGACGGGGTTCCAGTTCAAATCTCAATCTGGATTTTCAGCAGTGCAGAAGGGGCTTCAGTATGGAAAATCAAAACCCTCAACCTCATGGGGTGGCAAAAAAACTGCATGATAACACAGAAATGACTTGAAGGCATACAGCTGAATTTCACTACATCTAAACTCTGAAATATTAGAAGCAAATTGCAATGTATGAAGCTGTCCTATAATGAATATTTCTACACCTAGACCAGAACTATGAATTCTGTCGGGCCATATAACTCCAGAATGTGTGATAGAAATGTTTCCAGCCCTATGTGGGAAATGCCAGGGACTAAATATAGGACATTTCTACATCCCAAGCACATGATTCGTTTTGAAGTATAGTGTGATCCTACTTCTTAGGAATCACACACAGTCAAGAGCCATGTCTATGTGGATTTCCCCTATACTATATCACTTGCAAGTAGCAGAAATACATTTCAGTGCCTTGGCCTATTTCCTCTTCTTGGATGGGGACTTGCATAGGAATGGATTGTGCCCAAAGAACTGTTTCTTAGAGAGACAAATCAAGACATATCTTGATTTTATACTCCCATGGTTTTCCTTTGCAAAAATGCTCAAAAGCCCTTTTAACTCTTCCATGAGTATTCATACAGATCTACATTACTTCAAGTATATTCTCTGTTTTTCCCCAGAACAGATCCACAGACCCACCACAACTGAAACATTTTTTCCTTATGGTTTGATGCAGACTCAGGGCATATATGTACACTACAAATCTGACTATGGGTGCCGCGGTGGCACAATAGTTTAAACCGTTGAGCTTCTGAACTTTGAATCCATGGAACAGGGTGAGCTCCTGCTATTAGCCCCAGCTCCTGCCAACCTAGCAGTTCAAAAACATGCAAATGTGAGTAGATCAATAGGTACCGCCTCGGCGAGAAGGTAAATGGTGCTCCATGCAGTCATGCTAGCCACATGACCTAGGAGGCGTCTATGGACAACGCCAGCTCTTCTGCTTAGAAATGGAGATGTGCAGCACCCCAGAGCCGGAGATGAAGGGCAAGCCAATGCCTTTGTGTATCTGTGTTTCATTGTTTTGAGGCATTGAATGTTTGCCTTGCATCTGTATATGCTGGAATCTGCCCTGAGTCCCCTCAGGGAGATAGGGCAGAACACAAAAAAGTGTTGTTATTATTATTACTATGTATTTGTCAGCAAAACTAAACAAGGCCTTTATCAGCTTCATGGGTAGTTTTGAGATAATTCTGGCAACATTCATACAATTTCGTGATGCCATGAATGGCTAGTAGATAATGGAAGTTGTAATACAGAAATCAACACTTCCAAATCGTGCTTTTTTTCATCGTGCTGAATTTGTGTGAGCAGAAAAGAGATCTCATCGTGTCATACAACTGATTGTGTGATTGTATTGGAAGTGTATGATAATAATCAGCTGATAGTTGGGTGACTGATCACAATCAGCTGTCTGATTTGATGTTGATCAGTTGGATCCAGAAGAGTCTTGCTGAAAGGAATCAACGTGAAAGGAATTGCAACCACATATCTCAAGTCACATTGATTTCAGCAGGTCAGCTTGAAGCATGGTTAAGTCTGGATCCATACCAATGCAGTTGCAGAGCTTGAAAAAGCTACTATTGGAAGCTGCAACTCTTGAAATCTAATTTTTTTTAAATGAATATATATTTCAACACATCAGGTATATCCAATACAAACGGACCATATAGAAAATTGCCAAACTCATCCAACAGGCATTAAAATATTGATGAAGGAAAACAACTACATTATTGGGTTGCTGCGAGTTTTCCGGGCTGTATGGCCATGTTCCAGAACCCTTCTTTCCTGATTATTTATTTATTTATTATTTTGATTTATATACCACCCTTCCCAAAGAGGCTCAGGGTGGTTCACACCAGTGAACAACATAATCACAACATAGTTAAAAACATAATAAAACAGATTGAGGCAAGAGTGGAATTTAACAGCCTTAAAGGTTAAACGCCTGTCTGAAGAGATTGGTCTTGCAAGCCCTCCGGAAGGCCTGTAGATCAGTTATTGCTCGAGCCTTCTCTCCAAAGGGTAGGCGCTACTACAGAGAAAGTACACTGCTGCATCGAGGACAGGCGGCAGATCTTAAGTGATGGAACCTCCAATAGGTTTTGATCCATGGACCGTAGTGGTCTCTGGGGAATGTGCAGGGATAGGCGGTCCTTCAGGTATACTGGCCCCAGGCCATGCAAGGCCTTAAAGGTTAACACCAGCACTTTGAAGGCAATCCAGTACTCGATGGGGAGCCAGTGCAATTGCTGTAGGACTGGAGTGATGTGGCACGATAGTGCTGCACCAACCAGTAGTCGAGCCGCAGAGTATTGCACCAGCTTAAGTTTCCGGATTACCGACAGAGGAAGGCCAATGTAAAGGGCGTTACAGTAGTCCAGTCTCAAGATGACCATGGCCTGGATTACCGTGGCCAAGTTGTCACCGGAAAGGTAGGGTGCCAGCCGCCTTGCCTGGCGCGGATGGAAAAACACTGCTCTGCTCACGGTGGAGACCTGAGCCTCCATCGTCAGCAGAGGGTCCAGTTGGACCCCCAGGCTTTTAACCAGGCCTGACGGGTTAACCACCTCACCATCCATTATTGACAGCTGGAGCTCACCCCACCCCCCCCCTCGCCCCGTGGGGAGACCCAGCCACAGGACCTCCATCTTCGACGGGTTCACCTTCAACCTGCTGGCCCGTAGCCACCCAGTCACGGCTTCAAGGCACTGATGGAAATAATCGGGTACAGAGTCCGGCCGGCCCTCCATCCTCAGCACCAGCTGGGTGTCATCAGCGTACTGATGACACTCCAGACCAAAGCTACGCACCAGGTGGGCCAGTGGACGCATGTAGATGTTAAATATTAGAGGAGAGAGGATAGCCCCTTGGGGGACCCCACAATATAGACCAGCACGGTCTCTGTCCTGAGCCCCAAGCGGAAGCCGGACTGGAAGGGATCTAATCCGGCTGTATTGTCCAAAAACCGCTGCAGCTGTCCCACTGCTGCCCTCTTAATTACCTTGCCCAGAAACATCTATAGCAGGCATTCTCTCAGAGGTTGAGGGGTCTGTTGGAAACTAAGCAAGTGGAGTTTATATATCTGTGGAATATCCATGGTGAGAGAAAGAATTCTTGTCTGCTTGAGGCAAGTGTGAATATTGCAATTGGCCACTTTGATTAGCATTGATTAGCCTTGTAGCTTCAAAGCCTGGTGGGTTGCTGCCTGGGGATCCTTTGTTGAGAAGTATTAGCTGCCCCTCACTTGCCTAGTTTCCAACTGACCTCACAACCTCTGGAGATGCCTGCCACAGATGTGGGTGAAACGACAGGAGAGAATGCTACTGAAACATGGCCATAATCCCAAAAGCTCACAGCAACCCAGTGATTCCAGCATGAAAGCCTTCGACAACACACTGAACACTGATTACATTATTACTGTCACTATGTATTTTTCCTTTTAGATTGTTCAGAGATGCTCCCGAAAGTAACTTTCCCAGATTCTGTTTTTCAGTAGTTTAAACAATTATTTGCAATGTGGACAGAAGGTAGATCTGGGCTGAGTCCATAAATCTCTTGAGTGATCTGTAAGCAGTTTGCCAAAGCTTTCTGATTCCCAGTAGTTTAACAATAGCAACAACAAAATGACTTTTTTTCCTCACCTAATTTAGGCTGCTGAAATGCTGAAAGCTTCACATAACCAGCCGTGGACTTTTGTGTGAAAGGATTTTGAGCTCACCATACCGTTGCAGCACATAAAACACTCTCAAATTTAGAATTCACTCATTCTTTCATCTTGAATGCATGGCTTCTGCACCCAGCTCTGCCTCGTAGATCTTGTGGTTTTGCTGAAAGAACCTATCTGTACCTGTTGTACAATTTCTCAATATTAGAACCAATTGTCTATGTATCTATGTATCTATCTATCTATCATATCTATCTATCTATCTTCTATGCACATAATAAAGATGAAAATCAGTATGTGTGTATGTGGCTGGTGTGCCCACTTCCACAGACAGGCTCCCGCTTCCACAAATAGCTATAACCCACAGTGCTGAGAAGCCACCTAAAGCCTTCCAATGACATTTCAGGTTATAGCAAGCACCATGAACATGTTGCCCAACACCCAGGCCCGGATTAACCCCTTTTGGCAACCTAGGCCAAAGTCAAGGAAGGAGTCAAGGAAGGAGGACGCGCGAGGAGGAGTAGGCGAAGGGAAGCCCCACCCCCAGGCCCAGTAGCGGCCCCGGGGGTGGGGCTTCCCTCCGCCGCCTCCTCTTTGCGGCACACCCCCTTCCTTGAGTCAAGGAAGGAGGGCATGCGAGGAGGAGGAGGCGAAGGGAAGCCCCGTCCCTGGTGCTGGCAGCGGCCCTGGGGGCGGGGCTTCCCTCTGCCTCCTCTTCGCGGCGCACCCTCCCTCTGCCAGGGCTCTTCCACACATCCTATTTTACAGTTGAAACGACATGGGAGCAATGCTAGTCAAGCCGCCGCCACTCTGTCTGGCCGGCAACACATGGGTGGCGTTGGGAGCCTGTGGGGCGGGACTGAGCCTTCCTCCCACCCTGCCTGCGATCTACCAGGACGCCCTACGAGATCTACCAGTAGATCGCGATCTACCTAATGAGCACCCCTGATCTAGAGCAAATCTGCCCAAACTACCTAATGAGCACCCCTGAACTAGAGCAAATCTGCCCAAACTTTAAGTATTGATGGAGTTTCAGGGAGTTAATATTGCATGATGTAAGTTGTAGTACACCCATAACCTTATGCATTTTGTAAAATTAAAAAAAATGACTTCTAATAACCCAGGCAATGCTGGCTACCCAAGTTAGTACAAAATATCATCTACTCATTTATGATATAATCACACAGTATCAGTTAACAGACATAAGAGAAGTCTCATATGAATGATGAAAAATGCATTTTGGCAAAAGTGGGTGTATCCACACCAAACAATTATAGCACTTTAATGCCACTTTAACAGCTATGGCTCCATTCTATAGCATCCTGGGATTTCTAATTCGGGGCACATCTACACTGTGGAATTAATGAAGTCTGACACCACTTGAACTGCCAGGGCTTAATGGTACAAGCATTCTGGGATTTGCAGTTTAGTGAGGCACCAACACTTTATATATATACTCTATCTCTCTCTCTCTCTCTCTCTCTCTCTATATATATATATATATATATATATAATTAAGATTTCCATAACAATAAAATACAAACAATACATACAGAACACTTAACATGTTGTGAACTCTGGAATACTTCCCGGAGGGGAAAGGAAAAAGGAAATAGTCTCCATCAAGGAAAGGTAAAGACAAAGTAAAGAAAGAGAGTAAAGAAAGAGTAAAGAAATTTCAGATCTGTGGGATCTGAATCTTAGTGTTGGTGCTCAAGACATGTGAGTACTCTGTGGTATAATTGACTAATTTATCAACTTTCATTCAGATGCTATATATTACTCTTTCTTGTTGTATTCTTGTTTTTTCTTAATATTTCAGCATAATACCTATAACAATAACATAGAAAAGTATCATAGTTAATTTTTTTTCTTTCTTATAACTTATTAATTATTTTAAAATCCATTTTTAATTTAGGTCTATGTTACATTTTATCCTATAATATTTTTTCAATAAACTCCAGTCCCATTTATTAGGTGTTTCAACGTTTCTATTTTTTTTCCTTTAATGCCTCCAAAAGGCTTTCCATTTGTACTGTGACTAAGATTTTTAAAACCTACTCTTCTTTCGAGGGTGTTTTGTCAGCTTTCCAATATTTTGCGTACAACATTTTGGCCGCAGTGGTCACTAAGATAAACATTTTTTTCTTGAGTTTTGAAATCAGGATCCACTATTTCCAACAGATATGACTCTGGTTTCCTCACAAATCTTTTTTGAAACATTTTCTCTATTTCTGCATGTATCATTTTCCAGAATTTATTTACTTTTGGGCATAGCCACCAGAGATGGAAAAATATTCCACTTTTTTCATTGCAATTCCAAAAATTCAGTTTGGAATTTTTATACATTTTAGCCAAATTTTCAGGGGTGAGATACCATATATAATATAATAATAATAATAATAAAACTTTATTTATAACTCGCATCCATCTCCCCGGAGGGGACTCGGAGTGGCTTACATGGGGCCGTGCCCAAACAACACATCATAAAATATAACAGCATAAAAAAATAAACATAATAAAAACAATAAACACAATAACATACATCTGTGAAAAACACAACAATACAAATGAATCTAAAAACAAAACCAACAGTGCGGTCCGCATGGACATATAGGGTATTTTAAAAACTCGGGGGAGAACTGGATATATAGGCCTATATCCATTTAATGGATATATATATCCATTTAATCCAATTTTCCTTATATTTATGGCAGTAAGATATATTAATGTTGTTTTTTCATATTGATTTCCATGTCTCATAGTTTACTTTGAATCCTATATTCCTTGACCATTTTTTTCATATAATTTCTTTCTTGGTCATCTTCATTTTCCCATCTCAGTAATATTTTATATATTTCCCCCACTAATTTTTGATTCTTTCCAAATAACACTTCTTCTAGTTCATTATGATTGACCTCAAAGCCTAATTTTTCATCTTCTTTATATTTTTCTCTGATTTGGAGGTAAGGAAACCAGTTCATCCTGTATCCTCTGTTCAGTTGAGATCTGGCCAGGCACCAACACTTTTTGGGAGAGAAAGCAAAAGGCCCTGGAAAACTACAGCTCCATGATTCCATAGCATGGAACCCTGGCAGTTCAAGTGGTGTGAAACTGCATAAATTCCTCTGTGTAGTTCAGGCATGGGCAAACTTGGGCCCTCCAGGTGTTTTGGACTTCAACTCCCACAATTCCTAACAGTCTCAGGCCCTTTCCTTTCCCCCCTCAGCCACTTAAGGAAGGAGCCTGAGACTGTTAGGAATTGTGGGAGTTGAAGTCCAAAACACCTGGAGGGCCTAAGTTTGCCCTCCAGGTGCTTGATGAGCTATTTAGAATTCTCTACTTAAGGAACGCTGATGCATTACCGTGATCTATGACAGAGAATGCCAAAAGCCTCGCCAAACTATAAACCCCAGAATGCCACAGAATGGGTATTTAGCGAATATGGCGTGGATTGACCCAGTACTGGGAATTTTGCTAAATGATCCTTAGCCCAACCTCATAAAACCACAGTTTGCAGAATTCCCTGGGAGGCAGGAGGAAGAATAATGACTATTAAGTCAGTTTAAATCTGTAGTACATGTGTCTGATTCACACTTAATTCTTCACACTTGACTATAAATAGCTACGTCCAAACATCTATGTAGGAGAGGAATGGGCAAAGTACAGGCTACGGGCTTCACATAGCCTCAAAGACATTTCTGTGCCCACTAATGGCTTCCCCAGAAAGAATCAACATTGTGGTTGGTCACTGAAAGTCAGAAGCAAATCAATTTGATTTTGTTTTGTTCTGTTTGTTTGTAACGTGCCTTCGAATGGACTCTGATTGGCAGCAACCCTCTTGTAGGGTTTTCTTGGCATGACCGGTTGAGAAAAGGTTTTCCACTTTAAGGCTGAGATATTGCAACTTTCCCCCAGATAATAGATAGCCAAGCAGGGGTTTGAACCCATGTCACACTCCAATCACCCTGAATTCCTTTGACGGAATATCAATAGTCAATGTCAGAGTCAATATCATATTAATTAAAGTCAGCCTCAGTACATTTTAAGGTTCATTTAAGCTTAACTATAAATTTAATAATGATCCATCAAGTATGAATGGGGGGTTTATTTGATAATAATGATTGGGTGAATTTTAACAAATTCAATTATATTTAATGAGGATTTCTTTTCTAATTAATTTCAGCTAATTTCAGTCCATTTTATGTGTGTAGCTAATTGTTATGCATTTGAGGAAAAAAACACACATTAAATAGCCCCTTTGTACAAAAACAAACAAAATATATAATCCGTCAGCATGGCTCTCAGTCCTGTATCTGCCCATCACGGGCGGCAGCAGTGACTCACTATTTCAATGTCTCAGTTTCCTCAAAGTGTATTTGTTTGATTTATTGTAGAAGTGGCCATATTCTGACACGGGTAGTACAGATGTCACAGGCCATTTCTGGACAGAATATAGACTACCTAGATTACAAACTGGAGAAGGCTCCTATTATGTGTAATGGTTATAAAGAAGAGGGGAATTTCAGCAGGTTACCTGGCTATGTGACAAGTCAACACACATTTCTGCACAAGTATTAAATGCACAAGACCCCCTGCAATTGGGCAACCATAACACAGTCTAGAGAACTATATGGCTTAGTAAAGGTAGAGGTTTCCCCTGACATTAAGTCTAGTCATGTCCGACTCTGAGGGGGTGTGTGCTCATATTCATTTCCAAGCCAAAGAGCCGACGTTGTCCGTAGACACCTCCAAGATCATGTGGCCAGCATGACTGCATGGAGTGCTGATACCTTCCCGCGGAAGTAGTACCTATTGATCTACTCACATTTGAATGTTTTCTAACTGCTAGGTTGGCAGAAGCTGGGGCTAACAGATTCAGAACGTCAACCTTTCGGTCAGCTACTAAATAAATCTGACCTTAGCACTGAAGTCTAAATGGCAAGACCTGGTGGTCTTGTATAGCTACCCAGATTAGACTCCCCATCTCTCAGGGACTGGATCTTCTTCTGAAGTCCATAAGGCAAGGGGAGGGATCCCAAGGAAAGAGTGCTGCCTTGAAAAGTGTGAATGTATGGGCTGCAATGGCACAATGAGTTAAACCACTAAGTTGCTGAACTTGCTGACTGGAAGGTCGGTGGTTGAAATCTGCAGGATGGGATGAGCTCCCACTGTTAGCCCCAGCTTCTACCAATCTAATAGTTTAAAAACATGCAAATGTGAGTAGATCAATAGATACCACGTCTGTGGGAAGGTAAATGGTGCTGGCCACATGACCTAGGAGGTGTCTACAGACAATGGGGACTCTTTGGCTTAGAAATGGAGATGAGCACCATCCCCAGAGAGGGAGATGAGGACCACCCTCAAATACAGAAGGGGAAGCCTTTACCTTTATCTGTGTTTCATTGTTTCTAGGCACTGAATGTTTGCCTTTGCCTGGAATCCACCCTGAGTCCGCTCGGCGAGATAGGACAGAATACAAATAAAGTAATGTTGTTGCTGTTGTTGTTATTTATTGCTGATGTGTGACTTTAAGTTATTTACAAACCCAACATGGACTTTTCTTGGCATGATCTGTTCAGGATTTTGGAAAATTTGGCTTGTTGTGGAATATGGTAATAAAGCTTCAGGTGAGATTCCCTTTTCCCATGATAATTCTTCCCAGGGGTAGATTTCTCTCACTTTCTGTGAGCCCAATTATTAACTATGAATTGTTTGTAAGGCTGGTGTTTGTAACTCAGGGACTGCATGTATACATATATAGATATATGCAGTTATACCTTCATATTCACTAAGGTTAAGAGCACAGGACACCCATGAAATAAAAAGCAAGCAGAAATAAGAGATTGCTATTATTTTTAACCTGAGCAAACACCTCTGTAGGAATATCTAGGTTCTCCAGAGTCCAGCAGAAATGGAGAACCACATTAGAGGACATACAGATTCCTACAGAAATATTATCTCTAGGTTCTCCATCAACTGTATAGACGACTTCTAGTGGAAGTTGACCACAGAGTCACACTGGAAGACTTAGAGATTCCTAGAGAACATTTAAATCAAATTCATGAATAATCAAATCTTCAAATGTAGAGGGTGGACTGCATATGTATTCCTTATTTATGTAAAGAATGTAAGACCTTAAATTTCAGCAGTATACTTTGTGCAATTGTGGCTGATGCTTAATGTAACTTGCTACTACTAGCCCACAACTAACCCTTGTAACATCACCACAACTAGCCCTCTTTGACATCAGCAGGGGTGATCGATACAATTCAAGTTTTAGTGCTAGAATAAATCTCAGGTTTTCGGGTTGCGGCTACGTCAGTCCTATGTTGTCTGGTGGTTGCAATAATGCAGGTACCTGAACTGCCTGACCTCTTTTCAAGGTGTGAATGAAAACCAAAGCATAAACAGGAAAGTAAATGCAATTTTAAAGCCCCCAACAAGTGTCAACCTGTGACAAAGGATGATAGTAAAATGGTGGCCATGATCCCATATGACTTAGATGAAGGCTTAGAAGGCATGATCATCAAGTTTGAAGATGACACCAAATTGGGAGGGATAGCCAATACGCCAGAAGACAGGAGCAGAATTCAAAATGATCTTAACAGATTAGAGAGATGGGCCAAAACTAACAAAATGTTCAACAGTGACAAATGCAAAATACTCCACTTAGACAGAAAAAATGAAATGCAAAGATACAGAATGGAGGATGAATGGCTCAAGAGCGATATGTGTGAAAAAGATCTTGGGGTTCTTGTGGACAACAAGTTAAACATGAGCCAACAATGTGATGCAGCGGCAAAAAAAGCCAATGGGATTTTGGCCTGCATCAATAGGAGTAAAGTGTCTAGATCCAGGGAAGTCATGCTACCCTTCTATTCTGCCTTGGTTAGATCACATCTGCAATACTGTGTCCAATTTTGGGCACCACAATTGAAGAGAGATTTTGACAAGCTGGAAAGTGTCCAGAAGAGGACAACTAAAATGATCAAGAGTCTGGAGAACAAGCCCTATGAGGAGAGGCTTAAAGAGCTGGGCATGTTTAGCCTGAAGAAGAGCTGAGAGGAGACATGATGAAGGCCATGTATAAGTATGTGAGAAGAAGTCACAGGGAGGAGGGAGCAAGCTTGTTTTCTGCTGCCCTGGAGACTAGGACGCAGAACAATGGCTTCAAACTACAAGAAAGGAGATTCCATCTGAACATTAGGAAGAACTTCCTGACTGTGAGAGCTGTTCATCAGTGGAACTCTCTGCCCCAGAGTGTGTGGAGGCTCCTTCTTTGGAGGCTTTTAAACAGAGTCTGGATGGCCATCTGTCGGGGGTGATTTGAATGCAATTTTCCAGTTTCTTGGCAGGGGGTTGGACTGGAGGTCTCTTCCAACTCTATGATTCTATATTCTGATGCAAAGTAAACCAACAGCTAAGGAGAGGACGGAGGAAGGCCTCCCTCCAATTTGAAGTTAGCCATATCTCCATTGCAATGTTGCAGCTTTCTCTCATCTCAGCACAATCATGAAAGGCCCTTCCTAAGGTCAGGTAATATGCACCCTTCTAATTTGGAATGAGACTACAGTGGACAAAAAGATTGGCTAATAATGGCTTGCCATAGTTCTATCTCATCCTTTCAACACGGAGCGCAGAACGGACTAATGGAGTTTTATCCAATTTTATCTCCATTATAATCCAGCCAAATAGGCTTAACCTGCAAGACTGTGACTGACTCAAAATCACACAAGCTTGCTTTCACAACTGGATCCCCTCGAACCAGCATTTACTGCAGGGCAACCGATAGACCTGCATACCATTCACATCCGATGATCTGTGCATGTGTTTTGCATTCTCCTATACCAATATTCACAACAATTTCAATGTGAATCACCCCTTAACAACCATGACAACATGAATCGATATGTTCTTAAATCAAGGAAATATCAATGCAGCCTTTCCCATTCATATAAAGAGCCCTGCAAAGGATTATCTAATCCAACATCATGTTTTTTTCTCATAATGGACACCCAGACACTGCTGGGAAAGCGCACAAATAGGGGTTGCGCCCAACAGAACTCCCTTACTCGTTTTTCCAGCAACTAGCCACAAGATATACTACCTTTGATGCTAGATGTAATATATAACCATCATTATTAGTAGGCATTGATAGCCTTCTCCTCCATGAATTTGTCTAATCCCTCTTTAAACCTTTCCACACTGAAAGCCATCAATACAGCTGGCACTTGCAAAATGCACTGTTCCTCTATGCACCAAAATCCAGCATGTTGGTTTCCACAGTGCCCAATGAAGGGCCTGCAGAAAGCTCACAAGCAGGAGGTAAAGCTAGAGGCAGATGGTGTCTCTGATGCCAGTGGGGCAGTCATTCCACTCTGGATTTTAATCTGAACTTTAATGATGCTACCCAATGTGTTAAAGCTATTGCGGGCTATCCAGGGTGCTAACTCCTGCCAATAAGATGTTCAGCACCTTGGATAGCACTTTCTAAGGATGGCATGTGGAGTCACTGGCTGCTCCACAGAGCAGTCTTCCACGATTGCTTTCTCAGCCACAGATATTCAAAAGGCACAGCGCCTCTGTACCCAGGGGTTCGAAATAGCCATTATGATTCATGACTACAATGAACAGATTTCCCCAGCCAGCATGAAAATGGTCCAGGTAGGCTCGGAGCACTCCCCCTCCCAATCCATGGACTCAATATCCATGATTTCATTTTGCCTATGCTCCAAAAAAATCACTCTCAGATGCTCCATGTTATTCCAAGGTATGATTGCAGCCTAAGTATGCTCAGAATACAAGGTTTCCCAATTATTTGTGGTTTCAGGAATCTATGTGTGGCATGGGATGTATCCACTGTAGATAGGGGGATTGTACTGTCTTTTTTACCTCTCCATTGAAGCCCCCTTGCAGTGGGGGAGAGGCTTGCGTACCTTAATGAAGTTGCAAGCTATGCATAGCCACCGATAGGGCCTCCCATGCCAGGCAGGTCACAACTGAAGGGTCTGACAAAGAGCGTCAACAGGCTCTCTAGCCTTTTGGCAACCATCCTAAGAGAAGGAAAACTCTAAATTTAAACCCGGGCAGATGGTGCTTGTCTAACCCTGAAGGGCCACCATCTAAGAGAAGGAAACTCTAATCAAACCTACGACCTGAGGACCTCGCTGCCACCGTCCAAGCTTGCTAGGCCCCGGCAGACAAACCTTTGGTTTTTAAGGGTGAGGCCAGTTCTGTGCACGCTGCGCTCCACCAGAAAAATCCATTGCACAGGCTCGAAGGCCATATCCAACTTCTGAAAAAACCCTGTAGCGATAGGCGAGGGACGAAACGGCAGGTGTAAAGATGCACTGGAAGCCGCAGACCCAACCTTGCATGCAGGCGGTTCAGGACTTTGGTTGCTCAAGACTGATCTGGGAGATGAGGGTCTTGTTCGGCAGCATCCTGAATGACCAAGCAGCCTTTTTTAAGGAGAGCACTGCTTGCTCAATATGGAGAGGGACCTAGAAAAGGTGGCCTCTCGAAGAGAAACGACAACGCAGAAAGAACCGCAACTTGGAAACAACATCACCCAAGGAGACTTTCTGCTGTGCTTTCTGCAACCAAACTTGCCTATCTCAGATTGGCCTTTTTAGTCATCAACGCGCTTGTAAAAAGCGTGGGATGAGTCCTTCTTAAAGAATCTTCGTTCGCGAAGTAATGCCGAGAGAGACTGTCTTTTTTAGTTCTATGGATCTTCTTTAAAGCCATTTAAGTACAGTAACTATTGACCGATATTGTGACAAAAAAGTCCAGAAATAAATTCTGTGAGTTCTTTTTCCCTCTGTCCACAGTTTCCTGCAAATCGTTTTTATTGGATGACCCTAAGGTCTAGCACTACAAGAAATGGTTCGGTCTCTCTTCTTTTTCTCCAAACCCTGTATTTTTCTGCACATTTCATTCATCCACTGACACTGAAAATGTAAACAGTTATTTTGGGGTGAAGAAAGGAGAACAATCCCAACACAATCAGCATTGTTATCCATTACACTTTGCTGCCTGAGATAGATCATCAAGAGATGTTCCCAATGACTCCCTGCAACCCAAGTCAAATTATTTATTTATTCATTCATTTTATTTGGTACATTTGTATACCGCTCCTCTCAGTCCGGAGGCAACTCGGGGCGGTTCACAAGGCAACAATTCAATGCCAACAACATCACTTAAAAAAACATTTAAAACAATTAAAAACATTAACATATCAATTAAAACCGTAAGAGTAGTAAAAAAAAATATAATTTCTTCTCCTACTAAAAACATAATCTGATCTCACAGTCCAATTATTCCATAATCCTATGTCTGTTACACTTCCTTTTCAAACGCCTGCTCAAATAGCCAGCTTTTGACATTTTTCAGAAGGTCAAAAGGGAGTGGGCTGATCTAATGTCCCTGGGAAGGGCGTTCCATAGCTGAGGGGCCACCGCTGAGAAGGCCCTGTCTCTCATCCCCGCCAAACGTATTTGTGACGTAGACGGAGTCGAGAGCAGGGCCTTCCCAGATGATCTTAAATTCCACAGTCCCACTAGCAATTATCCCCCCCGTTTGCAGAAAAATAATAATAATGGTGAATCGGACACAACTGGACTTAATGTCAGAGGAAAACTTTTACCTTTAACTTGCAGTAAAACATAATAAAAATGAATAGATCAACAACATGCTTCACTTTGCACCCAAAATGTGTTTTTTGAACCAGCTGCCTCACTCCTGCCTCTGATGCTGGAGTACAGAAAAAGTACACGGATAAGAGGCTGACAGTATAAGAGACTTGAAGCCCCATGTTTGTTTCTCCACTCCGATCAAGAAGTTCAGGATATATGTGTAATATAAATCAATAACGCAGATACTATTGTAGCTCTGAGTTCCTCGGCACTAGCAATCATGCCCTACTTATCACTTATCACTTTTATCAAGGTACGGACATTGTTATCCAGGTTGTACTCGGCGTTCCCTGATTTCCTTCTCCATGGGTGACTCAAGAGATGCTTCCCCTTCCCAATTTCAACGCAGGAAGCTGCCTCATTCCAGGTCAGACTGCCCGTTTATTGAGTCCAGCGTTATCTCTTCTGAGTGGCAAAAACTCTCTGGGCGTAAGGAAGGAAGAGGCCATTCCACTGGCACGGCAGCTTCTGCCTTTGAGCAGGGAGAGGAAGGGGTGCTCAGAGCAGTGGGCCTGTACCGTGGATCACGCACCCCAACCACACACACCTCCACAGCAAAAAAGAAACAGAATACAAACAGTTGTCCCCAAACATCCTTCGACATGCACTAGGGCAGTGGTTCTCAACCTTCCTAATGCCGCGACCCCTTAATACAGTTCTTCAGGTTGTGGTGACCCCAACCATAACATTATTTTCATTGCTACTTCATAACTGTAATTTTGCTATTGTTATGAATCATAATGTAAATATCTGATATGCAGGATGTATTTTCATTCACTGGACCAAATTGGGCACAAATACCAGATACGCCCAAATTTGAATACTGGAGGGGAGGATTGAATTTCTCATTTGGGATTTGTAGTTTCTGGGATTTATAATTCACGTACAACCAAAGAGCACTCTGAACTCCACCAACGACGGAATTCAACCAAACTTGGCACACAGAGCTCCTACGACAAACAGAAAATACTGGGAAGGTTTGGTGGCCATTGGCCTTGCGTTTTGAGTTGTAGTTCACCTACATCCAGAGAGCACTGTGGACTCAAACAATCATGGACCTGGACCAAACTTGGAACGAATACTCAATACGCCCAAATGTGAACACTGGTGGAGTTTGGGGGAAACAGACCTTGACATTTGGTAGTTGTGGCTGTTTGGATTTATAGTTCATCTACAATCAAGGAGCAGTCTGAACCCCACCAACAATAGAATTGGGCCAAACTTCCCACACAGAACACCCATGGCCAACAGAAAATACAGTGTTTTCTGATTGTTTTTGGCAATCCCCCTCACACCCCCTTGTGACCCAGCCAGGGGTCCTGACCCCCAGGCAGAGAAATGCTGCACTAGGGGCTGTATGGAACATTTTGTTACTAACCCCCACTGGGCAGGCCCGGATTAACCCTTTTTGGTGCCCTAGGCCACACTTTGGAATTACGCCCCCAAACCAACCTCTACCACACACCCCCCCACCTCCTCCTCCTCCTTGCAGCGCCACACACCCTCCTTCCTTGAGTCAAGGAAGGAGGGTGTGCGGCGCTGCAAGGAGGAGTCAAGGAAGGAGGGCACATGCGAGGAGGAGGAAGTGAAGTCCCACCCCCAGTGCCGGCATCGGCCCCGGGGGCGAGGCTTCCCTCTTCCTCCTCCTCTTCGTGGCGCGCCCTCCTTTCTTGAGTCAAGGAAGGAGGGCGAGAGGAGGAGACGGCGGGAAGCCCTGCCCCTGGTGCCAGCATTGGCCCCGGGGGCGGGGCTTGCCTCCGCCTCCTCCTCTTCGTGGCACGCCTCGCCTCGCGCCCTCCTTCCTTGACAAGGGGGTAGGGACGATGGTGAGGGGGGCGCTATTCCCTCCTCCCCTGCCCCGTCACAGCGCTCTCCCCCCGCCCTCCCCCGAGAGAGTTGTGTTGCGGTGCTTTGTTTGGGAGGTCCATGTGAATTGCACCCCCTTGGCTTGCGCCCCTAGGCCTTATGGGTAATCCGGGCCTGCCACTGGGTCATTTTAAATGCAGAAAAAGTCTCTACTTTTACCCTCAAAACACAACTGACCAAAAGTCACTTCTGGTTGACTTTCAAAACAAAAAGCATTTTCTTTGACCTAGAAACTTCCAAAAAGGCCCAAAGCATGCCCCTCTTGTGAGACCCAGCTATTTGTAAGACCCGGAAGATCCCAGAGAGAACAACATTGACTCTTTGGCCACATCGAACCACACTTTGACCACTCCTGGGCCAAGTGGTGCTTTCAACTGACAATGCCAAAAATTGAACTAGAGCCAGCCAATAAAACATAGAAAATGGATATGGGACAAGAAACAGGCATTGGAAGAGGAAGGGGAAAAGGAAATAAGGAGAAGGTGGAAAAAGGGAGGCTGATAATGGGACGCAAAAGTAGGATGGCTGGATGAACTGGGACAAACTGGGCAAGAGGTAACGTGTTGTTGAATGCTTTCATGGGCAGAATCACTGGGTTTCTGTGAGTTTTCTGGGATGTATGGCCGTTCCAGAAGCATTCTCTCCTGATGTTTCGCCCACATCTATGACAGGCATCCTCAGAGGTTGTGAGGTCTGTTGGAAACTAGTGAAGTGGAGTTTATATATCTCTGGAATGTCCAGGGTGGGAGAAAGAACTCTTGTCTGCTTGAGGCAAGTGTGAATGTTGAAACTGGCCACCTTGATTAGCACTGAATGGCTTTGCAGCTTCAAAGTCTGGCTGCTTGCTGCTTGGGATGATCCTTTTTTGGGTGGTATTGGCTAGCCCTGATACAGGGCCGTAGCCAGGATTTTGATTCGGGAGGGGCTGAGTTTGATGGGGGGGGGCTGAGTCTGAGTGAGAGAGGGTCTACCCTAGCAAACCTTTTCTATCGTTATCCCAATAGCCCCATGCATATGGGATATACTGAGCATGGTGATCAGATCATGATATGAATACACATAACAGTTTAAATAATGTACCAGTAAGGCCTTCTCGCGGACCACCCTGAGAATTTCGGGGGGGCTGAAGCCCCTCAAGCCCCCCCCCCCCCGGCTACATGCCTGTCCTGATAGATTCTATATACAACTCACTTGCCTAGTTTCCAACTGACCTCACAACCTCTGAGGGTGCCTGTCATAATGTTGAAATTAGCAAAAAAAAAAGAGCTAATGACTGGCAGTTGCATGGACTGCGAGAAGACTGGCAAGGCTTTGGTAAACCGGCTTCCTATGTTTCCCCAGCATCATAAGGGGCCGGAAACCTCTCTAGCAGAGCACCCATTCGCCTGTCAGCTGAGGCAGAGATGCTATCAGCTCCATCAGTGCAAGACAGACCAGATTTGGCCACTAGCATGGAAAACATGCATCACAGAGGGGGTGTGGGAGGCAGAGGTGGGAAGCAACGTTTGTCTATAGCCGACGAAGCAGGCGCATCATGACATGATAAATACCGTACTCTTTAGTGTGTCACGGAAACCATTGGGGTTTTTTTTTAAAAAAACAAACAAACAAACAAACAGCCTAAGCCAGTCATGAACAAGCTTGGGCCCTCCCTCCAGGTGTTTTGGACTTCAACTCCCACAATTCCTAACAGCCTCAGGCCCCTTCCTTTTCCCCTCAGCCGCAAGCGGCTGAGGGGGAAAAAAGGAAGGGGCCTGAGGCTGTTAGGAATTGTGGGAGTTGAAGTCCAAAACACTTGGAGGACCAAAGTTTGCCCCTTCGTGCCCTACACAGTTGTCCAACTCTACACTAGGGTTTTCAATGGGGCTCCAACATACATCCATTTTCCAAAGGGACACTATCGAATGTAGATGTCTTTCTGCACGAGTATTTAGAAAAGGATTGGGGTAGGGAATAAAGGGTTCGAACAGATTTATTCAAAGGGTCTATCTACACTGTAGAATTAATGCCAAAACTCAATGTTAATAAATCATGGGAGTTGTAGTTTGGTAAGATACCACCACTCTTTGGCAGAGAAGGCTAAAGACCACATAAAAGTACAGTTTCTGCTATTCCATAGAACTGGGCTATGGCAATTTAAGTAATATCAAAGTGTATTAATTCTACAGAGGGGGCCAGGCCTGGATTAACCCCTTTTGGCGCCCTAGGCCACACTTTGGAATTATGCCCTCAAACCAACCTCTACCGCACCCCCCTCCTTCTTTGACAAGGGGTGCTGCGTATGCCTGGCAGCGGCCCCGGGGGCGGGGCTTCCCTCCTCCTCCTCTTCCCGCCCTTCTTCCTTGAGTCAAGGAAGGAGGAAGGAAGGGAAGCCCCCGGGGCTGCTGCCAGGAATGCGCAGCAGGAGGGCGCGAGCACCTCTGCCTCCTTCGCCATGTTCCTGGGTGCCATGTGCGCATGCCCAGCAGCGGCCCCGGGGGCTTCCCTCTGCCTCCTCCTCCTTGCACCCTCCTTCCTTGACAAGGGGGCGGGGGCGATGGCGAGGGGAGGAACTATTCCCTTCTCCCCTGCCCCCTCACAGCGCTCTCCCCCCACCCTCTCCCGAGAGAGAGAGAGAGAGAGTAATCTCCATGCCGCGCGTTGCGGTTTTGTTTCATCATTTTTTTGGTCCGTGAACTGCGCCCCCCTCGGCTTTGCGCCCCTAGGCCATGGCCTAGGGTGGCCTTATGGGTAATCCGGGCATGGAGAGGGCCCAAGCTTTTCCAGGCCTGGCCTAGACTATGGAGCCCAGCTTGAGTAAGCAAGCCAAGCCATACTCAGCCTAGGTCACCGTTTGACTCTAGGGGTCGGAAGGAGGTGCAAAATTCCTGACTGAGCTCAAAGATGACAACAATACGAATAAAACTCACCCTTTGCCTATTGTCCAGTGCAAATTAAACACATCCCTTGACGATTGTTTATTTATTTTTCCTATTGAAAAGGAGCTACCCAACCTGAAAGCAAATGAAAATGCCAAGTGTGGGGATTGGAGCGCCCTATTGAGTTAAACTAATTTGTTCTAAATGGTTTTATTTTACTGTGATTTTATATTGATTGTACCTGAGGCAAAGCACCAAAATCAGTGTGTACAGAGCTATCATACTGTCTATTCTCCTCTATGGGTCTGAAACATGGGTTACTTATCGCCAAAACCTATGACTCCTCGAATGCTTTCATCAGCGCTGTCTTCGCACAATCCTAAATATACACTGGACCGACAATGTGACGAATGTTACTGTCCTTGAGCAAGCAGGGATCACCAGCATTGAGGCCATGCTATTGAGAACACAGCTGTGCTGGGCAGGGCACATCTCTAGAATGGAGGACCACCGCCTCCCAAAGATATTACTCTATGGTGAACTCGCCACGGATCAGCGCAAGAGAGGCGCTCCCCAAAAGAGATATAAGGACTCCCTGAAACAACATCTCAGGCTCGGCCAAATTGATCACCAAAAATGGTCCACTCTGGCCTCACATCAGGAGGCATGGAGACGCACTATCCACAATGCTGCGGCCTCTTTCGAGGAGACACGCCGAATGGGTCTCGAAGAGAAACGACAACGCAGAGAGAACCGCAACTTGGAAACAACATCACCCAAGGAGACTTTCTGCTGTGCTTTCTGCAACCGGACTTGCCTTTCTCAGATTGGCTTTTTTAGTCATCAACGCGCTTGTAAAAAGCGTGGGATGAGTCCTTCCTAAGAATCTTCGTTCGCGAAGTAATGCCGAGAGATTTTAGCGTATGTTCTATTTAATTGATTATGTTGTTTTTTGATTGTTTTTATTTTGCGGTTGTGTTGTTCGGCTTGGCCTCATGTAAGCCGCCCCGAGTCCCCATTGGGGAGATGGTGGCGGAGTACAAATAAAGATTATTATTATTATTATTATTATTATTTGAACGGGGTAGCTGTTTCCTCCCAAGAGGCAGCTAGGCCTTGAAGAGCATGCATGATGGGAAGAAGGGAGAAAAGACGGAAAAAGAGGAAGATAGGGAAGGTAGGGAGCATGTGGAAGGGAGGTTCAAGGGGAAGGAGCTGCAGAGATCCCCAAAGATGATGGCTCAGAGTTCAAGGGATGGGGCTAAAAAGGCATCACCCTCCAGAGACAGGCTCCAAGGCTTCCATGCCCAAATTTTGGCTGAGGACGAAGGTGGGGGTGTGGGGAGCTTAGCTGCAAACAGCGAAGGCGGCCGGCAAAAGGGGAAGCAAACCAATGGGTCCTAGCAGGCATCCCTCCATCCCGGGTCCATCCATTCCTGCATCCCTGGTACCCCTCCCGGTTTTTTCCCCACCCGCGCCGCATCCCCATGGCAACCGCTCACCATCTCCTCCCTTGGTCTTGCTTCCTTCGCTACGGCTGTCGCGCTTCTCTCTCTCTCTCTCTCTCGACCCCCCCTCCTCGCCTCTTGCGATGGGGAAAGAGAGTGAGGGGGGGCGATGAATCAGGCTCTGCCGCCCCCCTCCTGACAGGGGAAGGGGCTCGGCATGGAGGAGCTGCGCGGATGGATGGATGGCTGGATGGATGGAGGAAAAGCGGGGGGGGACGGAAACACCGCGCATCCTCCCAGAGGCAGCGCGGCCGGGGGAGGGAAGGAGGGAGGAGGAGGAGGAGAGGAGGGTGGGCTTCTCTTGCTTCCCTCCCTCCCTCCCTTCCCACAAGCCTTTCCCACCTCCTCCCTTGCTCTCCTCCAATTCTCCTTCCGCCGTCCCCCCTTCCTTTCCTCCCCTCTCCCCCCATCCGCTCTAGCTTTTCTCCCATTTATCCATCACCTCCTCGGCTTCTATATTCTCCACCTCTCCTTCCTTCCTTCCTTCCTTCCTTCCTTCCTTCCTTCCTTCCTTCCTTCCTTCCTTCCTTCCTTCCTTCCTTCCTTCCTTCCTCCTCCCTCCCCTCCCTCCCTCCCTCCCCTCCCTCCCTCCCTCCCTCCTTTTCTTCCACCCCTTCGACCTTCCTTCCCCTTTTCCTCCCCTCTTCCCCCTCTCTTTCTCCTTCCTTCCTTCCCTCCCCCTCCCCCTTCCTTCCTCCCCTTCCACCCTTTCATTCTTCCTTCTCCCTTCCTTCCCCCTCTCTCTTTCCTTCTTTCCTCCTTCCTTTCCTTTCACCTTTTTGTCCTTCCTTCCTTCCCCTTTCTCTCCATTCTTCTCTCTCTCTTTCTTCTCCCTCCCTCACTTTCCTCCCTCCCCTTCCACTCTTTCATTCTTCCTTCTCCCTTCCCTCCCTTCTTCCCTCTCTCTCATTTCCCTTCCTTCCCTCCTCCCCTTCCACCCTTTCATTCTTCCTTCTCCCTTCCCTCCCTCCTTCTTCTCTCTCTTTTGCCTTCCCTCCTTCCTGCCTCCCTCCCCTTCCACCCTTTTCTTCTTCCTTCCTTCCTTCCCCTTTCCTCCCTTCTTCCCTCTCTCATCTTCCTTCCTTCCTTCCTTCCTCCCCTTCCAACCTTTCGTTATTACTTCCTTCTTTTTCTTCCCTTCTTTCCTCTCTCTCTTTCTCCTTTCTTCCGTCCCTCCTTCCTTCCTCCCCTTCCACCCTTTCATTCTTCCTTCTCCCTTCCCTCCCTTATTCCCTCTCTTTTTCCTTCCTTCCTTCCTTCCTCTGCTTCTACCTTTCATTCTTACATCCTTCCCCCTTTCCTCCCTTCTTCCCTCTCTATCTTTCTCCTCCCTTCCACCCTTTTATCCTTGCCCCTTTTCTTCCTTCTTCCCTCTCTCTTTCTCCTTCCTTCTTCTCCTTATCTTTCCTTCTTCCCTCTCTCTTTCTCCTTCCTTCCTTCTTCTCCTTATCTTTCCTTCTTCCCTCTTTCTTTCTCCTTCCTTCCATCCTCCACTTATCTTTCCTTCCTCTCTCCTCCATTCCACTGACAACAATTGCAAGCTGCCCTCTACCCTCCGATTCCCCCCCCCCCCCCAACCTTGCTTACTCCAACATGGCTATACCAGACGGAAAAACCCTGCAGAAATAAACCCATCTCATATGGATGCAGCCCCTTGGGCTCTTTTTTCAGACCCTTCTCTCTATCTCACCATCCTATGCTTTATTCCTTCTTTCTTTCCTTCCTCTTTCCCTCCTGCCCTCCTTTCTTGCTGTTCTCTTTCTCTCCCTCCCTCCCTCCTTCCCTTCCACCCTTCCACCCCCCCTTTCTCTTTCCTTCCTATTTCCTCCATCCCACTGACAAGACCTGCAAGCCACCTTCTCCCCTCTGATTCCCAAATCCCCCCACTTCAACCTTGCTACTCCAACATGGATATCCCAGATGGGAAAAACCCTGCAGAAAGAAACCTATCTGCATATGGTAATCAGAGTTCTGTGGATGCAGATTTCTTTCTTTCTTTTTTTTTACATCTGCCAGGACTGAGCATAGCAAGCAATGTGAAACACAAACTGACTGAGCAGTAGAGTCCTCCAACATCATACAGAGGTCTGACTTAAAGAACTAACCCCATTCCCCATCTTGGAGGCTAAGCAGGGTCAGCCCTGGTTGGGACTTGGATGGGAGACAGCAGGCTAATACCAACAGCTATAGAAGGTTCCCAACTTTTTTTGACCAGGGATCACTTTGACCAGGGACCACTTTGACCAGGGACCACATGACCAGAGACCACTTTGACCAGGGACCACTTGACCAGGGACCACATGACCAGGTATCACTTTGACCAGGGACCATTTTGACCAGAGACCACTTTAACCAGAGACCATACCAGGGACCAGTTTGACCAGGGACTTTGACCAGGGACCATTTTGACCAGAGACCACATGACCAGGGACCAGACCATGACCAGAGACCACTTTGACCAGAGACCACTTTGACCAAGGACCACTTTGACCAGGGACCATATGACTATGGACCATTTTGACCAGAGACCACTTTGACCAGGGACCATATGACCAGGGACCATTTTGACCAGAGACCACTTTAACCAGGGACCATATGATGAGAGACCACTTTGACCAGGGACCATATGACCACTTTGACCAGGGACCATGGCCACTTTGACCAGGGACCACATGACCAGGGACAATTTTGACCAGAGACCACTTTGACCAGGGACCATTTTGACCAGAGACCACTTTAACCAGGGACCATATGATGAGAGACCAGTTTGACCAGGGATCACTTTGACCAGGGACCATATGACCAGGGACCACTTTGACCAGAGACCACTTTGACCAGGGACCACTTGACCAGGGACCACATGACCAGGTATCACTTTGACCAGGTACCATTTTGACCAGAGACCACTTTGACCAGGGACCATATGACTAGGGACCATTTTGACCAGAGACCACTTTGACCAGGGACCATATGACCAGGGACCATTTTGACTAGAGACCACTTTGACCAGGGACCACTTCAACCAGAGGCCACTTGGCCAGGGACCACTTTGATCAGGGATGACTTGACCATGGACCATGGACCATTTCACAAGGGACCACTGACAAGGGACCACTTGACCAGTGACATCCCAATTGCCTCGGCATTTTAAGAGGGTTTTGCAAGACCAGTTGTTCTTGCGGACCACTGGTGGGCCACGGACCAACAGTTGAGAAGCACTGAGCTATAGGATGTGTTTCAGAGGAAGGAATTGGCAAAACTACCTCTGAGTATCCCTTGCTGAGGAAAACCCTATGAAACCCATAAGTGGACAGTTGACTTCAAGGCACATATGCCTACATGCCATCTCACACACATCCTATCCCATGCTCCACCATCTCCCCCAAAGGCCACGTTCCTGTGTGCATCGCCCTCGCACCCTGTGCTATCTTTCCCCATGGTATTCCAATCTGTCCCTTTCTGCACAGATACATCAGATGGCACCCATCTGCCTTGCCAACGTTTGCGTGTCTAAAATATCCTAACCCAATCTGGGAGGAGAACATTTAAGGGTAGGCTTTCAGATGCCTTGTATCACAATTCCCATCATCGCTATCATGGACATATGTCCAACTCTCATAATCTGGAGGAACCAGGTTGGAGAAGGTGGGCTCGCCCAATTCTTCCCCCTCCATCTCTGATCACCGCCACACACACAGGTGTCTCTCACCGCTTTGTGTTACTGCACACTCACCCCTGTCCTTCCTCCTTATTAAAACTCTAGCCTGCCTTTCTACTTACCCTCACCTTGCCCTCCCTCCCTATTAGCTGGCTGATCTGCCCACCCTCTCAACCCATTTTTGTTCCGTGGAGAAGCATCTCTTGCTCTTCTCCCCATTTATCTCCTTCTCTCCCCCCCCATCTCGACTGTTCCCACTCCCTGCTTGTCACACCGCCATTCCATTCATTCCCTGGTCACCTGCCAGAGAAGAGCAGCTGTTTTAGTCTGTTTTAGCAAAAATAACAAAGAGTCCTGACTATGGCAGCTGAGAATCAGACACATTTATTGTGGCACCAGCTTGGGAAGGCAACAGCTCCTTCGCGGGATACACAAAGGGTGCCGAATATTTGCCTCTTCTGGCTCCATCTCGCAAATAATAATTTGAGCGCATCGCACACCATCTCACCCTTATCTTGCATTAATTCGTTCAGAATAATTACCACCCCTGTGTGCAAAATATTACACCCAGTCATGCCCAACGAGTTAACAAGCAACACAAATGATGTTGACGGGGGGGAAAAAGGGGCGACATTCACATTTGGTGGCAGAAAAAGTACCGTGAATGTCAAAGAGTCGTACCATATTCACACACACCCATAAACACACACTCACACACTGACAACAAATCTTTTTTCAAAAAAACCCACATTGCAATATTTTTGATGAAGCATTGGGGGGGGGGAGCTTGCAGGGGATGCATCTTCAAAAGTATGGTCACAAGAACTTAAAATCCAGCTTTTTTCGTGAATCATTTCCTTCTACAAAATGTTTATACAGGTGCTATGTCATTCAGGGCACACTGAAGCAGACCTATTTTCCAATTCAAGGTTCTCTCTCATTTAAGGGCAAAATCAATGCTCCGAACTTATATTGGTCTCATACCAGTTTTAGCTGTCACGCCTACTCCACAGAATCCTGTGAATTATAGTTTAGTGAAGAGGCTGAGGATTTATCCTTAGCACCTACCTCTTCATAAAACCGAAAAGAATAAAATTCTCTGGAGAGATAGAATGCTTGTCAGATCAGTCTATCAATATATATACACACATATACTTATACATATACATATATACATATACACACATAATCATACATCCATATACACACACACACATGTATACATATACTTCCATATATACATATACATCCATACACACATATATACACACACACTCTCACAGACACACACATAGAGTCCCCAAATTACAAACGAGACAGGGGTTGTAGGTTTGGTCTTAAATTGAATTTTTTTGTAAGTCAGAACAGATACATTTTAAGTGCAAAATATTTCACCTCACATTCTGTCCCTGTGATAATTGGATTTTGAAAAAATTAGGCTTGTTGTGGAAATAAGGATTGGCGATAAAACTTCAGTTGAGACACATTTCTCCCATGATCACTCTTTGAGGAGTGAATTTCCCTTTCTGGGGATAGATATCTCTCAATTCTTCTTGTCTCACCCTTGTTCTTAACTATAAGTTGTTTGTATGTCAGATGTTTGTAACTCGGGGATTGTCTGTACTCAAGTGAGTCCTACAACAAAATGTTGCCACAAAGAGCTCTCTTTTTCAGGATTACACACATCTGTTAGGATATACAGTGTTCCCTCACTACTTCGTGGTTCACTTATTGCGGACTCGCTGTTTCGTGGATTTCAAAAAATATTAATTAAAATATATGGTATTTTTGCTGTTTTGTGGGGTTTTGCCACTGCTGCTTTCCAAGGCGCTTTCCCTCCTCAGTCTGCCCTCCCTCTCCCCAGTCTTGAAGGGCCCTTCCTTCCTTCCTTCCTTCCTTCCTTCCTTCCTTTCCTTCTTTCCTTCACTTTATTTTATGTTTATAAAGACTTAAAATAGTGTATAACTATTAAAATAATGTATAAATATTAAAATAAATAGGGTATCCCTATATCGCGGTTTTTCACTTATTGTGGGAGGTCCTGGAACCTAACCCCAGCAATAAGTGAGGGAACACTGTACTATTCAAGTCCACACTCTAACCAGTTTTCTTAGCCCCATCTCCAAAACCCCCCCAAAACACCAGGATTTCATGCTCACTGAGCATGCTCTGTTCTCACTGCTGACTTGTGGGGAACATTATAAAGTCCTACATAGAAGCATAGAATCATTGAGCTGGAAGAGACCTTCTTGGGCATCCACTCCTACCCCCTGCCAAGAAGCACAAAAATTTCATTCAAAGCACCCCCAACAGATGGCCCTCCAGCCTCTGTTTAAATGCCTCCAAAGAAGGAGCCTCCACCACACTCCGGAGCAGAGAGTTCCACTGCTGAACAGCTCTCACAGTTAGGAAGTTCTTCCTAATGTTCAGGCTGAATATCCTTTCCTGTAGTTTGAAGCCTATAAATGTTATGTTCTTCTGCAAACAATGAAGAGGTTCTCCTAAGTGTGCTGATACAACTTCTGTACATTAACAATGCAGTTTGGTCTGTATAAGATTTTACACTTAGAGGAGTGAGACCAAAAAAGAGACCGACAGATTTCTAGTCAACAGTTGATAGATGATGGATGGATAGATATTAAATTATAAATAGACAAAGGGTAGATGGGTAAATACTGGATATAGATGATAGAGCAATCAATTGATTGATATATAGATTAGATTAGATAGATCATCTGTCTACCTGTTTGGATTAACAACTGGAAGAAAATAGCTCCCCTATGATCAGCAACTATGTCCAAAACTGGTAAGGTTTAAAATGCAATACAAATAAAATCCGGTGGCTAAAAAAGTGAGATATTCTGGAAGTGTCACCTCCCACTTTCTCCTCCCTAATCACAGAAGTGCACAAATTCAGGACTATTCATAAATTCCCAGCAGCAGTGTATGAAAACACAGCGGCAGCTCCATTGCTGAGCCACTACAAAAGAAGAAAAAATGTTTGAGGAAAGAAACAGAAATTAAAAACCACTTCAGAAATAACCACCTTTACCATTTATTCAAGGGAGGCAGAATAGTGTGGTTTGAAAGGATCTTGGTTTCTGTTCATTGATCCATTCACAGTCAAAGCCACGATGGACTATAGCAAGTCCACATAAGGTGCAACTCATGGGCACCATCCGGCCCATTTTTGTGCCCCCCTTGAAAACATAAAGCCCCCAGATTCCAGGGTGTCCCCCCCCCCCAACCTATTAGCCCAAGTGGGACAATGCTACTGCAAAATATAGTAGTTTTGCCTCATGCTTGGGGAAAAACTACTATGTAGAGCAGTGGTTCCCAACCTTTTCTCTTTTTTTTGACCAGGGACCACTTTGACCAGGGACCACTCTCCAACATTAGTACCAAAAGGGTGATGAATCTGTTTTTGGTCAACTTTAGATTCGGTTGGGTTATTTGGAGGTGCTGATTCAGAAAATTGATTGGTTAGACCAGTGTTTCCCAACCAGTGTGCCGCGACACACTAGTGTGCCATGAGTGATTATCAGATGTGCCGTGGGAAATTGGCACTCTCCCCCCTCCTAGCAGCCCGCTCACAGGTTTCCAAGAAACAAATTGAGCCTCTCTGCTTGGGAATGTTGTTTTTTTTTTACTATTTTACTGGATTTTTTGAGAGTTGCCTCCCCCCCCCCAAGAAACTGTTTATAAAAGCTTTGTGACATCCATAGTTAACTGGAAGCAAGTTTCCCTCAGGGTGAAATTTCACAAAGGTCTGGAGAACAAGCTCTATGAGGAGCAGCTTGAAGAGCTGGGCATGTTTAGCCTGAAGAAGAGAAGGCTGAGAGAAGACATTGTAGCCATGTATAAATATGTGAGAGGACGTCTTATATATGTTGTGTTCATCGAAACAGGCCCAGGTTTTACACTGAGTGTATAAATACATTTAAAAACATATTAACTATATGCATTACTGTGTTCGAGTGTCATTTTGTGTCATTTTGGTTGGTGGTGTGCCTCAGGATTTTGTAAATGTAAAAAATGTGCTCAAAAAAGGTTGAAAAACATTGGGTTAGACCACATCGGCTCTAGTTTCTCACACAGAACGCATACCATCCAGTAGTCACCATCTAATTACCCACAGAAAACCATATTTAATAAGCCTCAGCACTATAAGAGGGTTTTGCGGGACCAGTAATTTTTGTTGCAATGGTGTAGTAACAGTGAGGCCTCAGACCACATTTTAATTTTTTCGCGGACCACTGATAGTCCACGGACAACAGGTTGGGAACCACTGATGTAGGGTGTGTTGGTATTGTTCACCAAAGTTGGGATAATGGGTTTCCGTCCTTTTCTCCATTGGCCATTCCTGGTTCATAGCCACCCTATTTCACGCTAGAACCTCTGTTGTGGACATCAGTGGAAAATTAAAAGTACAGGACTGCCTGGTGCTACTTAGAAAGACAGATAAGAGGAGAACAAAATGAACGTGTGTGGAGGAAGCACAGCAGGCATCAGAAATGGCTACTGCCAACAATTTGGGCAACTGACCAAACTGGGCTTCAGACCAATGAAGCAAGGCCTTGATGTTGACTTGGGAGCAGGAACCCCCAGGGGTTCCCTCTTTGATCCCCTGATTGGTAAAGCAACCCATGTGGAGTTTAAAAACTACACACACACACACACACACACACACACACACACACTGACAATAGTGGCGACAAAGTCATAATTTCATTATGCAGCCTTAAGAGGACAACTAAAGATGCGAGAAGACCTGGAAGATATTGTCTTTGCATCCCCTGTATCCAAACAATGATTTTATACCTTCTTGGGAAGCTGCCACCCACAGCTTGGAAAAGTTACATTTTTGTCCTAAAACTCCCAGAATTTTCTTTGCAGCTGTCGTTCAAAAAAAAAAAGCAACGTTTCCAAAATTTTGTTCCCATTCCACTATATAAGAACCAAATCTTTTGACTAATGTATCCACACAAAGCCAGACTGAGATAGCGGCAATGCAGAAATATATAAAATGAGCCATAATAGCAGCTGTTGCTCTAAAATTCACAGACAGAAGAGCCGTTGCATAATATTATGAGACGTCCAAAGCCTGTCTAACACAGAGAATGATTCTCAGAAACATGAGACCCAAGTTCTTATACTCTTATACTACCTCTTATGGCGGAGCTATGAATGCTTTGGCCAAGCCACTTCAGACCAATGAAAAGTAAGGCTGGCACTTCCCATTGGATCCCTCCCCTGTTTAATCACCAACTTTCAACCCAAGCCAAGTCATGGTTAGTGTCTTTGGTTCTCATTAGAGTAAATCCTTCCTGGAATTGACACAGAGCTCATGCCCGTTATACAACTTCTTCTGAGTCTGTTCCAGAAGAATGAACTAAAGCAAGATTAGCACTGAACCTGAAAGAACTCTGATCTCCTAAGCTTGCCCTCCACAGTGGTGATTCCCAAATGTTAGTCGTCTGGTTGTTTTGGTAGATTTTA
Source organism: Anolis apletophallus (assembly GCA_030556195.1). Lineage (NCBI taxonomy): Eukaryota > Metazoa > Chordata > Lepidosauria > Squamata > Anolidae > Anolis > Anolis apletophallus. Next base: position 122,522,517 of record JARBWK010000008.1, on the reverse strand, counting down.
TTTTACAGGACTCACAGTGAATAGTGTCGGAAGTCATGGGTGGTGGGCCCATGGGTTGGGGGTAGGAGAGGAAAGATTGGATAGAATATTGCAACATATTTGTTTGGGGGAACAACATATTTGTTTTAGATGTATTTGATTATTTCTAGATGCTTCTCCTTTTTAATATGATGTATCCCACTAATTTCACTCAATAAAAATCATTTAAAAATTATTTTTAACTACCAGAAGCCTCAGCTGCCTTGGCACATGATCAGGGTTTCTGGGAGCTGAAGACCAAAACAACAGGAAGACCAGAGTTTGGAAAACACTGCCTTACAGCATTCATGGCACAGAACTAAGCAGGGAACATCTCCCTTGTATCACATTAATGCAGGTCTCGGGTGCCAGGAAGGGATGAGAGTGCCATGCTAAAGGCTTTAGGTAGGGTCAGCTTCAATGTTATTTTGAGGTTAAGGTTTCCCCTGACATTAAATCTAGTAATGTTCGACTCTGGGTGGTGGTGCTAATTTCCATTTCTAGGCCAAAGAGTCAGCATTGTCCACAGACACCTCCATGTCATGTGGCCAGCATGACTGCATGGAGCACCGTTACCTTCCCGCAGAAGCGGTACATATTGATCTACTCACATTTGCATGGATCACCTTCAAGGTGATGGTGTTAACCTTCAAGGCCTTGCATGGTCTGGGACCGTTGTATTTGAGGGACCGTCTTACCCCCTACCAACCCCGGAGATCACTCCACTCCGAACACCTGAACCTCTTCGAGGTACCTAGTGTTAAATCTATCCACCTGGTGTCCACTCGGTGTAGAGCCTTTTCGGTGGTGGCACCAGCAATTTGGAACACCCTCCCAAATGAAGTCTGGGCCTTGCAAGACCTACCATCATTCTGCAAGGCCTGCAAGACTTATCTCTTTCGGTTAGCATTTGACTGCTAAATTGTGTAACTATTTTTGGTCAATTTAAATGCTGTTTGATTGTAGTATGTTTTTATGTAACTGTAAGCCGCTCCGAGCCCTCGGGGAGTGGCGGCATACAAGTTCAAATAATAAATAAATAAATGTTTGCTAGGTTGGCAGACCAGCGGGAGTTCACCCCATTCCCCAGATTCGAACTGCCAAAACTTTGGCCAGCAAGTTTAGCAGCTCAGGGTTTAACCCGCTGTGCCATCAGATGGCCCCCAATGTTATACAGTGAGGGAGTTGTCATATCTGGTAGGGAGTCCAGGAACAGCGATAGATAATGCTTGAAGATTCAATGAGATGTGGTGCTACTTTGAGTCTCAAAGAGAAGAGACAAATTTCAAGTCAAATGGCACTAGAGAAGGAAGATGTCTGATTTTTGTACATGAGCTGATTTTAAGGTCTGGGCACCTGGCCACCCTAATTTGAAATGTGGCCAGGCATCCTTAGCTTCAGGTAGCAAAATGTCTTGAGTCAGCCATAATTTCAGGGTAGGGTATCAAGCAACCATCCAGGTGTGGTTGCAATGCAATTTCCACTATCACCAAAGAATGGTAAGGAATGCTTGGGGTTGCATTTCAACTTCAGTTCAAGGACTACCCAGTTCTTACCCATGCCTCTGGACAGACACAGACATCTATAAACACTCATTACGCCTCTTAATTGGAATGATATATAGAATCTTTTCCAGGTCACATCACTCATTCCGGAGTCTGAATCAAAGGATTCTGTTCCATATTCCAACAGAACATTTCAGGGATGAGATATTTCTAAAAGGTGGCAACATCTCTAATGAAAAGTCTCATTGGTTGGTTGTCTGGGAATGTACGATATTGGCAGGTGGGAAAGAATGCATTACCTGTCAACTCGCGCAATCATATAATGGAGCCAGGATTCAAAGGGTCAAAGCCCAGAGACTTTATCATTAGCAGGAGCTACAACATTGCCTGTCACCCCTTTGAACTCCACTGTGTGAGTTAAGCGGCAATCCCTACACTAACTGGAGAGGAAATGGGTTTTTCCAGCACAAAATGCATTCTTAAGAGCTATGCTTGTTGCAATCCAAAGTATTTATGGATGGTTCAGTCCTGAGTGGCTGAGACTCATTAGCTTTACCAAAGACCTGTTCCTGCTTGGATGAAAACTACTAAACGTATTTATGTATACATGCTGAAAATAGATAGTGATATATCAAGATGAATTGACAGATGAGGTAGGTAGGTAAATAGAAATGTGGACAGATAGGTGGATAGGTGGACAGATAGAAAAAGAATGGATAGGCCTGCATTGTTTAAACCTGGAGTGTTGCCACGGAGACTGTTATGATGGCTAGTGTTTTAAGACTTATCATTGGATCACTGGATTTATAGGACAATTGAAATCAGTCTTGCTGGCCCTACTATTTGGCAGTGAATAGTTGGCTACTATTTGGCTAGATGACTCTCTTATTAGTAGCATGCATTTGTATACCTTTTAGAATGTTGTACAAGAATGATACCCTGATTGTGGTTGCAGCTCTTTCTACAAAGTGGTGCAGGCTCTGAGATCGATGGGGAGGCCCTTCTCTCGATTCCACCCAGGCCCAGATCAACACCTTTTGGCGCCCTAGGCCACAGTTTGGAATTATGCCCCCGGCCTCGCGCTGCCGCATTAGAGAGGCCTATCCCCATTCCCCCCGCTCCCCCTTAGCCCTTCCTCCTCTTCTCCCCCGACATCCATCCAGTCACCGCTGAGGCTCCTCCCCACGCCGGGAACGCGCACATGGTGATCCCAAAGAACTACAGGTCCCAGCATACCCCGCAACTGAGAGGCTGGCGCCGCCGCCGCATCCTGGCAGCCCCCGCAGCCTTGAAGGCGGCTCTGCGGCCTCGCGCTGGGTGCGTGGAGGGCAGCGGCTGCAGAGAGTCAGGGCCTTCTTCCGCCTCAGGAGCCAATTGCGACCAGCATGGGCTGAAGGAAGAGGCCTCCTTGGAGTCTTTTCCTTGGAGGAGGCCTCTTCCTTCAGCCCATGCTGGTCGCAATGCTCCTCCTCTTCCTCCTCATGCTGCTGCTGCTGCTGCCTCTGCAAAAAGCAACCCTGGGAGGAAGGAAGGAAGGCAGGAAGGAAGGCCGGCCTGGGAACCCGCGTCCCTCCTTCTGCTGCACTCCTCCTCGGCTCCTCCCTCCCTCCTCAAGCCATGCGGAGACTCGTCTTGTCCCAGAGGCAGCGGAAGCGGAAGGAAGGTGCGCAGCGCTGCATGGATGGGGGCCGCGCAGCTGTCGCTGCAGCCTCTGGGAGTCTTAGCATGGCCTGAGGAGGGAGGGAGGAGCCAAGGAGGAGTGCAGCAAGGGGGGTGTCGGGCGGGCGTGGATGGCGTTCTGCGCTATGTGCAGGTGCAGAAGCACCTGAAGATCGACTTTTAAAAAACTTTTTTGGGGGGTCCTGATCTGGCGCCCCCCCCCCCCCTTGGCTGCACCCCTAGGCCATGGCCTAGTGTGGTTTTATGGGTAATCCGGGCCTGATTCCACCACTGTCTCAAGCGTAGTTGATGGGGATGAGAGAATGGGCCTTCTCTGTGGTGGCCCCCTGGCTCTGGAATACCTTCCCAAAAGAGATTAGATTAACCCCTACCTTTCAATCCTTCAATTCAAACCCAAAAACACAGAAGTTCAGACAGGCCTTTGACCTTTAGTGGGCTGAATTGGCCCATATGAAGCTGACACTTGGCACCTTGTGAATTGATGCAGTTAGTTTTACCTACTGTTGTTTTAAAATTGTATTATTTGGATTTTATGCTACATGTGTTGATGGAGGTTGTTGTTATAATTTTATGTGACTTGTTTTACACTTGCATACTGTTTTTACTTGTATGTTATATGTGTACCCTGGAGTGCCTAGTAAGCCACCCCGAGTCCCTTTGGGGAGATGGTGGCAGGATATAAATAAAGAAGATTATTATTATTTTACTGACACAGAAACAAAGTATGTCATAGCAAATGAGATATATATGCTGGATTTCATATCACGAAATCACAAGTCGAACACTTCCCAAGCGTCTAGGACTGTGTGATTATTATTATTATTATTATTGGGACTCTACTGGCACAAGCATTGTGTGAATGATTGTGATTTTAAAGGAAAAACAGAACTCCTTCAACTGCAGTACACTTTGGCTGGGAATATATCAGTCACTAAGTTATGAAAGTATGCATTTCTTATGGGACACTGCTTATATGCCGGTGCAATCTAGTATAGAAGTAGCTTAGTACATTCACAGCACATCCATGCTGGTCTACTAAAGTATTTTGACCTGAAGCAGAAGATTGTGTGTGTCAAAACCAAGCAATACATTGTTATTTGCTTTTATGTTGATTTCATCTTATGCTGAACCTATGAATGAGAGACATCCAGGACCCCTGCTCATTGCTCATGGTTGTGGCTTTCCTTTCCCCCCACTGACTTTCACTTTACCAAGTACGGTAAACTTTTCAATTTAATTATTATGACCTGTGGTGGTGCAATGGGTTACACCCTTGTGCCGGCTGAAGATCAGCAGTTCAAATCAAGGGAGTGGGGTGAGTTCCCATCTGTCAGCTCTAGCTTCCCATGCATGATAGAAGCCTCCCAAAGGATGATAAAACATCTGGGCGCCCCCTGGGCAACGTCCTTGCAAACGGCCAATTCTCTCACACCAAAAGCGACTTGCAGTTTCTCAAGCCGCTTCTGGGCACAATAAAAAAAATTATTCCATTTTATGATATGCTAAAATTATGCCAGTGACAGTTTAGTTATTTTGGCTTCAAGTCGGTGCCTAGGCTTGATTTCTTCTCAGACCCCTTTATTTGCCCTTTTAGCAGTCCATAGTCCCATGGAGCTCTTCTTCAGCACTGCATTTCCAATTCTCTTTTAGTCGGCTTTCAAAACCCTTGCACAGATCTTTCTCAATTTGGTATTCAATTATCTATCTTTACTCTTGAGGGATTATCAAGATCTTTCACAATTGTCTTTCCCTGTATTTGTCTTCTGATTTTCGACTTCAATCTCTATTTTGTCTATTTTGATTAATTTCTGAGAAAATATGTAAATATTTTGGCATCCTCTTCATCTACTTTTAAGTTGCATAAATCTTTTTATGGTCATTCTTTTTATTTGACTCCTGTACAGCTGCCAGTGGTGCAGTGCATTAAACCACTGAGTTGCTGAACTTGTTGACCAAAAGGTCGGCGGTTTGAATCCGGGGAGCAGAGTGAGCTCCCGCTGTTAGCCCCAGCTTCTGCCAACCTAGCAGTTTGAAAAGATGCAAATGTGAGTAGATCAATAGGTACCGCTCTGGAGGGAAAGTACTGGCGCTCCATGGAGTCATGCTGGCCACATGACCTTGGACGTGTCTACAGACAATGCCTGCTCTTCAGTTTAAGAATTGAAATGAGCACCATCCCCCAGAGTCGGACACGACTAGACTTTATGTCAAGGGAAAACTTTTATCTTTACCTTACAACTGTAATCTTGATGTTGCACTTTCTTCCTTCGCTTTCACCAGGAGTCACTCCAAGCATTTTTTTTTGTTATTTTCTACTAGTGATATGGTGTCATCTGCTTATCTTAAATTACCGGTGTTCCTTCCTCCAGCTTTCACACTTCCTTCCTCCAAGTGTAATCTTGTTTTTTTTGTATGACATGTTCTGCAAATAAATTAAGCAGCCGTGTCTGACACCCTTGCTAACTGTTTTTTCCATATTCTATCCTGACAGTGTCTTCTTATTCAAAGTGCAAGCTACACATCACAACAATCAGAGCCCCTGGTGCAATGAGCCGTTAAACCCTTGTGCTGGCAGGACTGAAGACTGACAGGTCACAGGTTCGAATTTGGGGAGAGCGAGGATGAGCTCCCTGTGTCAGCTCCAGCTTCCTAGCAGGGACATGAGAGAAGCCTCCCACAAGGATGATAAAACATCAAACATCCAGGCGTCCCCTAGGCAATGTCGTTGCAGACGGCCAATTTTCTCACACCAGAAATGACTTGCAGTTTCTCAAGTCACTCCTGACATGAAAAAAAAAATCACAACAATCAAAGAGTGCATTATTGCCATTTCCTTCATTGCAACCCATAACTTTTCAGAACTCATAGAATCTAATTCTTCTCCTTCTGATGCTTTGATGAGCTCCATTAGCAAACTTATATTTGTGATCTGCTCTCCAGGGCCTCTTCTTTCTCAGAAGGAGTTTGGAACATTCCTTGCTCAATATAGAAAATCCCTGGCTCAATATATAGAATCATATTAAATGTCACCAACAATGGTCCACCCTGGCCTCACATCGGGAGGCGTGGAGATGCACTATCCACAATGCTGCAACCTCTTTTGAGAAGATACGCCGAATGGGTCTCGAAGAGAAACGACAACGCAGAAAGAACCGCAACTTGGAAACAACATCACCCAAGGAGACTTTCTGCTGTGCTTTCTGCAACCGAACTTGCCTATCTCAGATTGGCCTTTTTAGTCATCAACGCGTGGGATGAGTCCTTCCTAAGAATCTTCGTTTGTGAAGTAATGCCGAGAGAGAAATGTAGGAATCAGAGAAGGCCACAAGGGCCATCCAATCCAACCCCCTGCCAGGTAGAAATACACACTGGAAGCACTCCCAACAGATGGCCATCAAACCTATGTTTCAAAAAACGTTTTAAAAGACTGGGAAAAGTCTTTATTGTGAAACCGTGAGCATCACTTTACTTGTATATGACATTAGTGCAATGGCTCGGTGCTTACTACCATCTCTGATGCCCCCTTTTTCTTGGAGACTGGAATGTATATTGAGCCATTCTAGTCTGTGGATCATTGTTTTGTGTTCCATATTTGCTGGCAGATTTTTGTTAGAATATGAATGGATTCTTTCTCTACAGCTCGAAACTGTTCTACTGGTATGCCATCTGTTCCTGGTGATTTATTTTTTTTTCTTCCAAATGCTTTGAGAGCAGCTTCCAGTTGCACTCCAAAATAAAGGAAATTGTTAGTTTGTTATTATTATATTTTTGCAGCCAGGTATAGGGGACGGCACTTGTAGGATTTCTGCCTTTAGTGCCAAAATAACATGGGTGGGTTGGGATACATTTTGCCGCTTTGCTTCAGGCAGCAAAGTATCTCAGGCTGACCCTGGGATTCAATCGCATGAGAAAACATCAAGCACAACATGCTGGCAACAAACAAATCACACACTCTCTATTTTTCAGCTCAGCATCAGCATTGTGGGAAAAGCATTTGTAAAACACAGAAAAGGGCAGTAGAAGTAATTATGCAAAATTACAGCACAGTGGTGCCTAACTAGTTAGTCTCTGATGGCATCGGATGATGGACAGAAAAGGGGAGAAGGTTGGAAAGAGGTTAATCTTCTGAGGCTAAAACCTCGCGCTCATTTGTCTATCACTTCCGATTCCCAAACCAGATTGTTTCCTTCCTTACTAGGATTAAATGAAATTCTGGGGTTAGGACTAAAGAGAGAAGGTGGGGATTGATATCCTAAACAAAAGTAACCCCCACATGTTTAATGCCTTTGCACGTCCACAAGTAAATGTCACAACGTTGGGGATCATGCAGACGACACCAAATTGGGAGAGATAGCCAGAAGGAGCAGAATTAAAAATGAACTTAATAGATTAGAGAGATGGGCCAAAATGAACGAAATGAAGTCCAACCGGGCCAAATGCAAAATACTCCATTTAGGCAGGAAAAAAATGGAATGCAAAAGATACAGAATGGGGGATGATGCCTGGCTCGATAGCAGTACGTGTGAAAAAAATATGGCCATCCTCATGGACAACAAGTTAAACATGAGTCAACAATGTTATGTGGTGGCAAAAAAGCCAATGGAATTTTGGTCTGCATAAATAGGAGTCCAAGCCACAGTCATCTCAAGATTGGACTACTGTAATGATCTCTACATTGGCCTTCCCTTGTCAGTGATCTGGAAGCTGAAGCTGGTGCAGAATGCTGCAGCTCGTCTACTGGCAGGTTTACCATCTTCCTGCCACGTGATGCCTGTCCTGCGCGAACTGCACTGGCTTACGATTAAGCACCGGATCACCTTCAAGATGGTTTTAACTTTCAAGGCCTTGAATGGTCTGGGGCCAGTGTACTTAAGGGACCGCCTCTCCCTATATTGTCCCGCAAGACCACTGCGTTCAGAGTCCTTGAACCTGCTTGTGGTTCCAAGCGCCAAAACCCTCCATCTGACCTCGACGCAGAGAAGAGCCTTTAGTGCCATAGCTCCAACTCTTTGGAATGCTCTTCCTCCCAAGGTCCGCGCACTCACCAACCTACTAGCCTTCAGGAAGGCCTGCAAAACTTTCCTATTTGGTCAGGCATTCGGCTAACAACTCTGGCCATATGCTGGGAGCATCTACTAGGTGATATGTTCCATGTATGTTTTAATTCTGGTGCTAATTATGATGTTTTAATTGTTTTTATTGTGCTAGTTTTTATTGTGTTAGTATTTTACTGTGTTTTTACCTTGTGTAAGTCGCCCCGAGCCACACGGAAGTGGCGACTAACAAATCAAAATAAATAAATAAATAAATAATGCCTAGATCCAGGGAACTCATGCTATCCCTCTATTCTGCCTTGGTCAGACCACACCTGGAATCACATTGTAGCCAATTCAGGGCACTGCAATGGAAGGGAGATGTTGACAAGCTGGAATGTGTCCAGAGGTGGTGATTAAAATGATCAAGAGTCTGGAGAACAAGCCCTATGAGGAGCGGCTTAAAGAGCTGGGCATGTTTAGCCTGCAGAAAAGAAGGCTGAAAGAAGTCATGATGGCCATGTATAAATATGTGAAGAGAAGTCACAGGGAGACTAGGACACGGAACAATGGCTTCAAACTACAGGAAAGGAGATTCCACCTGAACATTAGGAAGAACTCGTAACTGAGAGCTGTTCAGCAGTGGAACTCTCTGCCTCGAAGTGTGGTGGGGACGCTTTCTTTGAAGGCTTTTAAACAGAGGCTGGATGGCCATCTGTTAAGGGTGCTTTGGATGCAATTTTCCTGCTTCTTGGAAGGGGGTTGGATTGGATGGCCGACGAGGTCTCTTCCAGCTCAATGATTCTATGTTTTTAATGGAGGCTCTTGGTATTATGGAAACTGAAGCTGTGAGCTGGGGTAGCCCAAAGTATTTTGCTGTCTGAAATGTATGGCAAAATGGCACCTTTGCCATTTTGTGTGTAGAAGATCTGACCAGATTGGCAGTTGAAGATGAAATAATCCAGCACTGGTTACGGAATTGCGTCCTATAATGAACACTTGAGGGAAGCAAGCACAGTTAGATCAGGAGAGCCCATGTGCCACAAACTTCCCTATTTTCCAACCAAAGGGAGGCAACAATTCACGAGGAATGGCCACTGCCCCCATCCCTACCTGAGATGGCTGCCTCATTCTGATTTATGGTAGAGCCTTAGTGAGAAATCCTAATGCCATCTTCCTGGCTGGGGAAAAAAAAACCTCCCAATCGTGCACCATCTTCAAATGGCACCTCTGATAAAATCAGTTCTAAACCTGTACTGGAGCTTTTGCTCGTGATATCAACATCCTTCTCTCTCCTCCCAAACTCAGACAAGAGCAGTGCTGGACTAGGATCAATTTTTTGTTTTTTTTTCCTTTAACTCACTAGCTGGATTTGTACAAGTCTCCATTTGTAGCAGGAAGATAAATAAGATTGATAAAACACATGTACCCCGTTCAAAACTAAGCCCCTTTACAGATGTTCAAGCTGAGCAAAATGGATGCATGTGAACTCTCTTCACATATCCAGGCCCAGCATGGCAATCGATGCATCTTAAGTTATCTCAAGTGGAAAACCAGCAGGTTTTTCCTTCCCAATGGCCTGGGAACAAGTACCATATTTGTGCCTATTGCCTACAACTGGTTCTTGCTTTCCCGGACACCTGTGACAAACTGGTAGCCAATGGCTCAGAGAGTAGTAAGGTGAAAATAAAGGTTTCCCCTGACATTAATTAAGTCTAGTGATGTCCGACTCTGGGGGTTGGCGCTCATCTCCATTTCTAAGCCGAACAGCCGGCATAGTCCATAGACACCTCCAAGGTCATGTGGCCAGCATTTCTATCAGGATTGCGTTACCTTCCCACTAAGGCGGTACCTATTGATCTACTCACATTTACCTGTTTTTGAGCTGCTAGGTTGGCAGAAGCAGAGACTAGTAGCACTCCACAAACCCTCATTTTGTGTAGCACTGGCAGGACAGCTGGACTGAAGGGATGTATGAGATCCAGGTCCAAATCCACATGTGTCCAGGTAGCTTACAGCAGTGTTTCCCAACCTTTTTTGAGCCGTGGCACATTTTTTACATTTACAAAATCTGGGGGGCATACCACCAATCAAAATGACACAAAATGACACTCTAACACAGTAATACATAGAGTTAATATGTTTTTAAATGTATTTATACACTCAGTGTGAAACCTGGGCCTGTTTCGATGAACACAACATAGATATCCTGGCAGGAATGGCAGAAAGACACAAACTTCCCACACAGAACTCCCATAACCAAGAGAAAATACTATAAGAGTTTGGTGGGCATTGACCTTGAGTTTTGGAGTTGTAGTTCACCTATATCCAGAGAGCACTGTGGACTCAAACAATGTTGGATCAGGACCAAACTTGGCATGAATACTCAATATGCCCAAATGTGAACACAGATGGAGTTTGGGGAAAATAGACCTTGACATTTGGGAATTACAGTTCCTGGGACTTATAGTTAACACACAAACAAAGAGCATCCTGAACTCTTGCAACAGTGGAATTGAACCAAACTTGGCATATTGAACTCTCATTGCCAACAGAAAGTACTGAAAGGGTTTGCTTGAGAATTGACCTTGAGTTTGGTAGATGTAGTTCACCTACACCCAGAGAGCACTGTGGACTGAAATAATGATGGATCTGGACCACACTTGAAATGAATACTCAATATGCCCAAATATGAACGCAGATGGAGTTCAGGGGAAATAGACCTTGCCATTTGGGAGTTGTCTTTGCTGGGATTTATAGTTCCCCTACAATCAAAGAGCATTCTGAACCCCACCAATGATAGAACTGGGCCAAACTTTCCACACAGAACCTCCAGGTGGCTCTCTTCCTGAATGGCTCTCTCCCTCTTCCACACCAGAAGGGAAGGCACTCACTTGGTCTGCGGTTGCCTGCCTTCCTTCCTTCATTCCTGTGGTTCGAAAGAAGCCAGTGGGCCTGCCTCGGACAGCGCTCCTCACTTTCACTTCCATTCCCCACCCTCCCTCGATTGGAGGCTGGCTGGCTAGGGAAACAGCTGAAGGAGGCGGCGCCCCGGCCCCTTCTTCTTCTTTGCCACCCGGCCCTTCCTCCCCTCCCCCAGCAGCAGCAGCAGCAGGAGTTCGGCAGGAGGGGAAGAAAGGGGGGAAGAGAGGTTTTTCCATGGCACACCAGGTGATCGCTCACAGCACACTAGTGTGCCGCGGAACAGTGGTTGGGAAACACTGGCTGACAGGATGACCATTGGAAATAGCTTAGTCTTTCCACTCAGTGTTATTGTGAAGGTAAAGACAGAGCAGGGCGAGAAAATCCACAAACACTGCTTTGATCACCTTGAAGAAAAGGCAAAATATACTTGCAACAACTTTGAAACAATCCGGTGGAATGTCTGACTGAGGTGCCTTTTGCCACTAATGTCACTCCACCATCACACATACTGGTTGTTTCCAGTCTTCACACTTGCAGAGGATTTAATCCTAGTGACAAACAAGTATACAATTCTGAACAAAGAATGTGCATATTTAAGTCCTGTATGAAATCAAATCCTGGAGGAATCTGACCATCCCCAGAACCTGTTTTGTTTCATCTTTAAAATAGCTACAAATGACAACTGAGGCTCAGATTAGGAAGACAACCTATAATCATAACATACAATTTTTAAAAAGCTACCAAATCCCCGACACCAACATGCTGAATGAAGTAGCCAATGTGCAGCTGAAAAATAAAGAGAAATCCTGATTTGGAAGACCTTCCTAAAAAGGTTTTAACTTCATCAGAATCCAAACCTATGATTGCCTCGAGGATGAACAGCTTCCCAGTTTATTCTTCTTCTCAGCGAACAACAATAGGGTTACCACATGCGCCCCAGCCTTCATTGGCATTGGAGCATGTCATAAGGCATATCTGAATTGCAAATATAAGCCAGGTCTTGTGTCTTTTCAACTAGCATGGCTCCCAGTCAAGGAATTCTTTGCATTATTGTTCTGAGTAAGAGTTAGGAATTCCTGCCATCTATATATATAATTTTGGTCAGTCCGTTTAATGTTGTATATAGACAAAGAAACTATGGCTCGCAGAAGCACCAAACTTGACAACAGACTGGACCATTACACTCACTACAGACAACAGCAAAAAAAACCGGACCTACATCCCTCCCAACACCCCAAAAAACGAACCCCAAAAAATTGCCAACTGAACTCCCACCCCGGCCACTTTGCTGCCAGCGCGAACGTTTAGAACGTTCGCACATGGCAGCCAGAGCGCCTCCTCCGCCTCCTCCTTTGATCAGGAAGAGCGGCGTGGGGGGACCTGGAAGGAGGAGGGGAAACCCTCCCCCTCCCCAGCCCCCCCCACCTCCCCCCGCCACCCCCCCTCGCCGCCCGGTTTAAAAGAGTGGCGAGGGCCGCCTCCTCCTTTGATCAGGAAGAGCGGCGTGGGGGGGGGGGACCTGGAAGGAGGAGGGGAAACCCCTCCCCCCCTCCCCAGCCCCTCCCACCTCCCCCCGCCACCCCCCCTCGCCGCCCGGTTTAAACGAGTGGCGAGGGGGCGTGGCCAGGGGGCGGGGACACGCCTCCCCCCTCCCCAGCCCCTCCCACCTCCCCCGCCACCCCCTCGCCGCCCGGTTTAAACGAGTGGCGAGGGGCGTGGCCA